>CM046871.1:32349335-32742141 GCA_025617745.1 Heliocidaris erythrogramma | reverse complement strand
AAATTGTGTGATCAAAATGGAACAGCCCCTCTGGTGTTTTATGTTTTACAATAAGTCATTGACTCTAGACTTCTAATATGTGACCCTCCACCACAAAACAAGCAATAAGTCGGAAATTTGGGTTTTTAAATTTCAGCAGTAACTGATATACATTGTAACTTGTCTTGCATAGACTAAGCAAACCCTTATAGATTACAGTGAGAATGTCAGAGTGTCAGACAGGCTAATGACCAAAACAGAGAAAACAGGCTCTAAAGAAGAGTGACCATTTAAGAGCACCTAATCTGTGTCCTATTGTTTGTTGCACAAAAGGTTGAGTCAAAACTCCAAAGCCTACACTGTGAAGTACTCATTAGATTGGGTTAAAACTTTCCATACCTTTAGAATAGATATATTTCTTTCTTTCTGTAGATTTTGAATATCAGACAGTGCATAGTTTTTGAGCTATACCAGAAAAGCAATGTGAAGTACGATCCCAGCAAACTGACTCACAAAGGTTGCATATCCAAGAAAAAAAGGTCATTTTGAATGAGAGTAAAAACATATTTCAGCATGGTATTTTACCCCAAAATTTTGTCAGATGGTAGATTAATAAATTAACTTTCAGAAAATACCAAAAACTTAAAATAGAAATTTCCACCCCAAGCAACCTTTTTTAGCCGTTTACTTCAAAACTCCCATTGCGACTTATTGGTCGTTTTTTGGTGGAGGGTCACATATACATGTAGTATAGTTCATTCAGATGATTGTTGAAAATTTTCCTGTATTTGAATTGTGCAATATGGGAAGTCTGACAATCATCTACAAAAAATAATACTCTCTTCTGTTATGCCTGTTTTCATCTACAAATTCACACAGGACAGACAGCATGAAATGATCTACAAATTCATCTTGGATTTTGGGGAGTAATACTTCTTGATATTCATGCTCCTGTACATTAATATTCTTTAACCCTTTTCTGCATCATATATATGTACATACATGTACATGTACATGTGTTAAATAGTGCTGTAAACGTGTCTTTGTTTCACTCTAGTTATTGAAGCTTAATCAGATATGAATCTGAATGACTTTCAATTTGGACATAAATGCTTCATTCTTTCACTTTCTGTTTCATTTCTCCTTCCTTTTCAAGAATATTGAAAATAACTTGCCTGGAGAACAGCAGGAAACTGTGGAAATTAAACCAATAAAATTTCCCATTACAGTCATATCTCTTATCATAAAATGCTGTGAAACTATCAGAAAAAAACCACATTCACTCTTGGTCTGAAATTAAAGAAAACATCACTCCAGAAGCAGCATAATACTAAAAAGCTATAATTGTTTCAGAATACTCTTTCATATAATATACCATCATAATGGGAAAGTAATATTTGTACAATGTACCTGAAATTGTATGCTTGCAGCAGTTATTTAAAGTAACAAAAGGACAGAATATAAAAGAAATTATTTTGCATTTGTTCGAGCCAGTTTATTTAATGCACTCCCTTGTAATGCTCAGACATGTACATCCCTTTATAAGTTTTTAAATCCATGCAAAGCTTTAAATCCTGACTCAATGGAATTATAAAATTGCTTTTCAAATATGTACATTTTATAATACCATTAATTCACTCTCCATTTTTTTGTAATTTACCATGTTACCTACATGTAAGTGTTATGTATTTTGTATTTTCTGCAGAATGATTTGTTAAAATGCAGGGTGCCTTTGGAAAGCAGTTTTGCTTCAACTGAATATGCCAACCCTGCAGTATGAAATAAAGACGACAAAATAAATAATCATAATAAATAAATAAATAGTATTAATACCAACAATAACAAGGAACCAAGAGTGTGATCATGACATCACGGGATGTACATTGTACTTAAGTACACAACTGGTTGCTTCTCTGAAAGCACTGAAAATATGACAAGGGTTACAAACATTTCATTTCATTTTATTTCATTTTATTATTCTTCACATTAAAAAACACAAAAATATACAAAGTCATACACATACGTAATTACCCAATTGAAATATGGAATACATGTACATCTATATAAATATACCATTATAGAAGAATCATAGATAAACAAACATACATGTAGAACAATACAGCATAGATAAACAAACAAACATACAGCAAGGGGATCTCAATCATTCTTCATCTTTCACTTGTCTAACAAACAAATCTTGAAAAGATAATTACAACAGCTTAGAACTCTAGTACCTCGCTTTTCATAATCTTTATAAAAATAGACAATAATTTGGGGGACCTTGCCAAAAACTGCACATGCAGTAGAGTGTACATGGAAAAATGTCTGAGGGTGAGAGTGATGGTTAAAGAGAAGGTTGAGTTTCTGGGAAAGGTGAAAAATAATTTGCACCTGTACTGCACACAGAAATGGGTATATGGGACTACACACAGTTTGGAAGATCATAGTAGACAAAACCCCTGAAAAAGATTGCTCTTCAAATGCCCCCATATTCGAAATATCACTGGAAATAAATAGCTGAAATGTTCCGGCTGAACATTCATGCCACTTGTGTGTGTGTGTAGTCCCATATACCCATTTCTGTGTGCAGTACAGGTGCTTTTCAGCGAGATTGGGTCAACTTCTTTAATTTTTAATATCTAATTTGATAATTCCAAAATAACACAGTATAGAACAATTCTTATGTGGACATGGTCAACCTTTCCCATTGCTTTGAGAAAGTTTCTTTCACAATGTAATTGCATGGCCAGAACTCTACTTTATCTTTAAAAGAAGACACCACTGGCAAATTTTGAAAAAATATGTTGTTCTGCATGTCCCTAGGAACTAATCAGTATCGAAATTGTACTATTTGAACAGCCTACAAGTGCGTATATTTTGATATAAAAAGTATGTTTTTGCCACTGTCGATACGCAAATTGGCTCGTGTCGGCCAAAGCTGTCACGTCATTGCAGCACTTTGAGTTTCCACCACAATGCGTGTGCGTTACGCGTCCGTAAAAGCAGACGATAGCGCATATAGCATGCATACATATTCGTGGAGTTGCAAAAATGCCGTTGTGCCAAGCAATTTACTGTTCGAATCGTCGTGAAATTGTCCGGTAAAATCCTTTTTTGCCATCCCTGATCCGAAGAAGGATAGAGAAAGGTGTGCTGTATGGATAAGGAACATTGGAACAACCAAATTCAACGTCAAAACGTACATTTATTCCCGTTTTCGAGTGGTCTGTGAAGACCACGTTTTGGCGTTCGAGACCAACCTACAAGCCGTGTGCCTGGGATACAAACCCACTGAAGCTGCTAAAGCCCGACGCTGTACCAACCATATTCTCCCACAAGATCTTTACAAGCAAGCACTCTTTCTTCGCCCAGAAAATCCCTCATTCATCTCCTTAGCTTAGATTACAAGCTTATTGAAGAATGTGATCAGATTTTACTTGAAGATTAACCAGGAATTTATGTTAATGTCGTACTTGCTATCTATATCGCGAACGTAAGAACGTAAACAATGCAGCTTGCTGCATTAGCTTTCCGCGCGTGCCTTAAAGTACACGCGTTAATGGGAAGCACGTACGAACGATGACAAACAGTAGTGCCAATTTTAATTTTATTAATTCGATAAATTGTGAAGAAATTTTGCTAAAGCACTTTATTTTTTCAGCAGATAATATTCAAAAATACAAAAAACTGAAAAATTAATGACATTTTCTTTTTGTCATACATAATTGTCTCACAAATAGCATTTTTATAGGCGCTGTGAAAGCGATCTGTGTATTGCTCCAAATCGGCATTACCGTGATTTGCCGTGGTTTTTGCAGTAGTGCTGCAGTGACGTAACGGATTTCTGCGGCTCGTACGAGTAGATATTGTAATATTTATTTTTTTTAAATCGAGATCTATGATTTTATCGACCTGAGCGATGAGTTTTTTGGTCAATCTGACTAGTTTAACTAAAAATTTAAAAAAAAAGTGCTAAAATTTGTCAGTGGTGTCTTCTTTTAATAACAATTGGGCTAAGGGTGAAGTTGGGAGCTCGATTATTGATACAAATTGACCACGAAGTTATTATTACCTGGGCATGTACCGTAGAATCGTTGGAATATCTTACCTTCATGAGAAATCCTGGCCCTTCTGAATCAGGAACTATCCTGTATTGATATATCCTTCCTTCACACCTGCAGCAAAGAATAAATAGACAGGCCTCTTGTTATATATATTTATCTCACCATCATGACATTGTCAAGAAACAAAAAAGTCAAATGAAATGACCTTTTCCTGCAGTAAAGATAAAAAAATAACCTCTGCCTTTGTAACAATATATCATAAACATATCAATTGCAAGTACACTGTACATGTATTTCATCCTCTTTGTTAAAATCATTATCATTAATTGATAATAATTGATAATTTATTAAGTCTGATCCACATAAAATCGTGGAAATTTGATTGCCACCAGCATTACAGTAATGTAAATACAATTTAAAAAAAGAAATTCTCTTCATGGCATTAATTTTGCCCATTGATTTTGCATTTTATGTTTTACTACAGTATGTATCAACTTACACTCTTCCCTTTCTATTTTGTTTTATTACTTTCTAATTTGTACGTTTCTATCTCTCCTTCTCATCATATTTTCCTTCTTTTTATCATATTTCTGACTGTATACTATATTCATACATAATCATAGATTGTGCTCAAATACTATGTACTTACTACTTGTTTGAGAAATATAGGTGAGTTTGTTTCATTCTTATTCTTCATTTTAACTTCTATTTCTTCATCTTCTCCTGATTTCTTATCTTCTTTAATTTTTGCTATTATTATCTATTATTATTATTATTATTATTATGATTATTATGATTATTATGATTATTATGATGATTATTATTATTATTATTATTATTATTACTATTATTATCATCACTATTATTACTATTATTATCATTATTATTAATATCATCATCATCATCATCATCATCTCTATTAGCATTATCATCATCATTATTATCACTATCATTATCAATCATTAATATCATTATCAATAATAATGCTATGATAATAATCATATATCCAATATCAGTCTTCTTCACTTCAGGCAGGTGATCGAGCTTTACAATGGGGGCAAGTTTTGAAGGACCTTGTTGCCCAGTGGCCTAATCAGGCAATTGTAAAATGATAACATCCTGGATTGATCTAAGTGTTTGAGTAGATGTTTAGGCATGTTACATCCTCATGGCTTCATTCAGCCTGAAGAAATGAGAGGTGAAAGGTAGCACTTCCTGTAGATTAGGGGGTAATGAAAGACACCGCTGCAGATCCTTCCTCAAACACCCTGCACTTCTGCTCAAAAACTATTTTTGGAGAGCACCTCGTGGGCATGTTAAAGGTACCACCATTCACCATTTGAATGATGAAAATGTATGCATGTAAGTTCTAAACGAACAAAAAGGAAAATTCTTACATAACACAACAAACAATCAATCAATTAATCAATCCAAATATCCATTAGTTTATCAATGTAATGTATAATACCTCAATTAATTCGTCGCTGAATTCAAAAAGTGGCACAACCTCCCGCGGATCTTTCAAAACGCATTCTGAGAAAAACGCGATCCAAATTTTTGCATATTTAAAACAGCAAATTTGACTTGTTGATATGAGTTAAATTTGATAAATCATATAAATATATGTTAAGAACATTGTTAAGAACATGTTAAAAAATAGAGTTGTTCATGTGAAATGTTAGCAGAGCAAGGCTGCAAACATTTGTGTCACTTTGTGCCACTTCGTGACAAAAAAATATGGGTAATCTGGTACACACCGTATGTGTTTTTGTATTCGCAAAGAGACATGACGGTCTGTGCCGCGCACTACACATTAATTCGCTTTTTACTTTTTCACAAAGTGATACACTGGATGCGCGTGTGTACTGTGCGCGCTATTTATTCATACGTGCGCTCCATTCACCATTACGTAAAAAATGTTTGTGTCACTTCGTGAATTAAATGGTTGGCCTTTTTGAGGTTTGCATCAAATCAATTATACCATTTTTTTTGCAGAATCAATCAAAATTCATACTTGAAACTTTGTTATGTAATAAATGATTGTAAATAGATGCTAAAAATTTAAAAAGTGAAATTTGATACTTTACGCTATTTTTGGCATTGTGCCACTTCGTGAATTCAACAACAAATTAATCCACTGCATGATCCATAATTTTATTACTCAATCAGTGAATCTGTGAATCAATAAGTTGATCAATCAATCAACCTATCAATCAGTTATCAACCAAGCAACCAATCATTTCATCAAATTACATGTCGACCAGTAAATGAAACAATCAAATGGCTTATCAATCCCAATTCATATTAATCCATCGATCAATAAATCAATTACTTTTACAATCAATCATTTGACCAATCTAACTATCCATCAATCAAATACACAATGAATGAATCAATCAATCAATTAATCCAGAAATCATTAAACCAATCTTGTAATCAATCAATGAAGCAATCACTTGGTTGATTAAGTCAAGAAGGCAATAAAGCTACAAATCCAGCAATCATTCAATCAAATAATTAAGCAAGCATTCAATCAAAATATAAAATTCAATCCAAACTGATAATAACAATAATAATAATAAGATGCTTATATAGCGCAAAATACAAAATTGTCTCTATGCGCTTTAATAACAAAGTAAACATAATTTATAAACATAATTTATAAACATATCAACTTAAGGTACAATAATCATATAGTGATATCAGAATTGAAATTAATGTAATGACAATAATTAGAACATGATAGATGTATTCAAAAATTATCTTAACATTTCAATAACCATAACTAAAATTATTTCATTAAGGTAAACATGTATGTCTTCAGAGATTTCTTGAAATTGTGAACAGATGGTGCATCCCGGAGCTGGAAAGGAAGAGAGTTCCAAAGTGTTGGCGCAGCGTTGCTGAAAGCACTCATTCACTCACTTGATCAAGAAACCAATCACTTGATCTAGAATCAGTCAATTGATCAAACAATCTAGAATAAAATCAATCGAACCTGTAATCAAACTTGCCATCAATTACTTGATCAATTTTTTCTAAACTAAGTCAACAAACTGACAAAGATATCAATCAGTCATTCTAGTTATCCTCCTTTTTTTGTCAGAGTAATTAGATCATAGTTTGTATATGCTTTAGTATTTTCACCTTTCATGGGATATCTTTTTAAGATACAGCCATGGAAAAAATTATTAGACCAAGAATGGTTACTGATAGTGTAATTTTTGTGGTAAGAAGGAAATAAAATATCATAAAGCAAGATATAATTGCTGGAATTTGGTATTCATTCAATGAAATACAAAGAAATCATTTCTATAATCTTGTTTGCATATTATAGTACCCTTATTACAGAAGCTTGATCTAATAATTTTTTCCAGGGCTGTATATTTTTCCTACCTGTACCCTTGAAAACACATTTCTAACTTAAAAATAAAAGAAATGAATTAGTATACAGAGTTAGAGCTAAAGTGGGTCTGCAGGTGATGGTGGGTGGTAGAAACCAGTAACCCACCACTCAGGTTTAGAGCTCACCACAAACCAACAATTTTGGCACTACATGTACATGTAGATTCCACCACTTGAGAGTCCAAAATATAAAAATACATCTTTTTCAAGTCAAATTTATCTTAAAATTGAAGTTGTACGACAGAAAACATTTTTCATCCAGTGCCACCTGCAACTAAAAGCTGTGCTGCCTATAACCCTGATGGTGACACGTGTTGTGGGCTTTTGGCATGTTATATGTGTGGATTATGTGCCAGAGCTGCCAATTTAATGAGGATAATGTTCATCACTTCCGTCTCTTACTGGGTAACAACCCTTGATTGCTACGAAAGATAGGGCGATACACAGTAAAAGAGCTGGCAGGAACTTCCATGTAGACCTATTTCACATACTTGTAAATATTGTAGGCCTACAGTGTGTCATATGCAGTGTCATAAGGTTGAAGCAATTTCTTCTAATTATCATGGGGCCAGAGGCGGCGGAATGTTGGGCTCAGACAATGAAAGTGGGGGTGCACCTTTTGTTTGGCGGACAAAAGGTGCCGCTCCACTTCCATTGCTCGTGCCCAAAGTTCCACCGCCTCTGCATGGGGCAATATGTTCAAAATCATACATGTCCATTGAATTTGAATCAAATACAGGTAAGATTTTCAAAGAAAATTACAACTTCAGAATTAAAATGCAATCATGGGCTACATGTATATACATGTAGGGCAAAGGTAAATTTTTATTAAATGTAGACCCCAAATTATGCTTTTTTTAAATGTTCATGCAGGGCTATTGACTATTGTCAACCTTCCACCTATCCCTTTAAATCTAAGAGTAGGGAAAAAGGGACACGATGGAATGTAGGTGCGATGCTTAAAAATAACTTTTGCTTTTCCGACGGTCAAGATGCATAATCCAGGTAGGGTTGGGGCTGGGCTGGGAGAGTGCACGTGGGTGGCCAGGAGGGGTCTACGACACATGCTCCGGCCAAAATAGCTCAGTGGTACTGACCGAATTAATAACTTCACCCCTGGACCAAACACTACACCTGGGGGCGATTCATCAAGCATTTTGTCAGTGATTTTTACCGACAACTGTTATAAGCTACTGAAATCCTTGCATCTGATTGGCTGAGAGCAAATTTGTCAGTAAAAATCACTGACAAGACACTTGATGAAACGCTCATCTGGACCAAACACTACACCTAATCCTAAACCTTACCAAAAGCCCAATTGTAAGTAACCCTAGATCTAGCCTAACCTGAGCATTTAATAATCCGAGTGTCTTCATCGGCCAATTACCCCACTACTCGTCCAAAGTGGATGCTATTCTAAGAACCAGCCCAAAATGCAGTTTACATGTACTTGGGGAAAAAGCGCGAGTTAATCCAAAGTGGACAGGTGAAATATCTGCATAGATCTTCAATGCGGCTTAGCTTAAGCTATTTGTTATTGGGCAAATTTCCTAGGATCAGAATCAGCGGATATTTCGAAATCCTGGGCTAGTGAAAACGGGTCTAGTGTGTGTGTATATGGGGCAGGACCTTGCAGTTAGTTTCCTGTCCCAGGAAGACTTCATTTTAGTGACAGGAATAAAAACAGACATCCACCGGCTCCCACAGCACGTTGCTACGGCGACTCGTCACAACTCTACGATAGGGTTTTCGCATTACCATGGACATATGTATTTATGCATCTTGCAACGTTCCTTAAACCATTCAAAACAAAAACATAACAGAGATTAAAGCTTTACCTCAAATTGTTTGATTCATTCTGCATGATTTTCTAGAGTTTAAGTATCATGGATAATGCTAGATTCCTATGTTCAGTTTCCTTTTAATGTTCAAGTAAATGGGACCTATTCAAAACTATTCCACTCCTTTCAGTAAAATTGAAAGCACCTGGATCATAAATTGCTTTCAGATTAGAACATTTCGGCGAAAAGAAACTTAAGGAATACTGCTGATCGTGTTAAAAGAGAACTTTTCTATATATCGGAAAAAACGAGGCAAAAATGCTAAAAGTTACCAACAAAGTTGTTTTAAATAACTTTAATCAATGATTTACTAATGTCCTGAAGACTTCAGATGGCTGTCGTATGTTACTGTAGCTCCTAGAAATTTTACTGGTGCTATTGATACCAAATAATGTTTGTTTCAATGTTTGCTCTTACACATTGAACATTTTACATAATTATGTTTGTTGATGATATTGTTGCCATTATACACCTGTTCTTTACTACATGTACATGTATGTGCATGGACTCTCTGCTAAACAGTCTGTATTGGCTAGTTGTGAGTTTTTACATTGGATAAATAAGTACAAACATGAACATGTAATACAACTTTTGAAATCATGTTGAAAATCAGTCTAACATGTGATGGAAAGCATGATAATTGGGGTGACAATGATAGTAAGGAATTCCTTTGATCAAAGCTTTTCTTTTCATCCTGGTTGACATAGATTTACATGAATTATGATCTCAGCACTATTTCTGGAGTATAACAAATGCAATTATTTATAATCGTTACCAGTTTATCAGTTTCTCCTAAAAGAATGTCAATCATTTTAATTAAGACTTTCAGAAAGCCTAAAACCACAATCAATTAATATTCATCTTCTTGTTTAAGTGTGAGGTCTGAAAGTAATAAAAATAATACACTGTACTTCTATAATTGGCAATACATTTCAAAGAGGTTTGATGTTATAAACTCTATCCCCGCTTTCACACAGGGGTAAAATTCTGTAAAGCTGATGAGTTTAAAGAGCTTTAAACTATAAAGCAGCTTTACATACTATGTCATTCACAAACAAGAGCCCCAGGGGGCACGACGCTCACCTGAGGTGGATCAATTCACATCTGGTGCAGGGGCCCCTATAAGGCCACCCAGAAAAATTTCATGAACAACTTTCATTCTTCATCTATAGAGGTATCTCTATACACAATACCAAGTCTGAGCTTCCTACCAAGTTCGGTTAAATTCCAATCATGGGTTTTGGAGAAGAAGCTGAAAATGTGAAAAGTTTATGGATGGCGGACAACTTGCCCCACCCCCCCCCTCCAGTATGTTACCCCCACAGACCCCCTATAGGGCCACCCAGAAAAAATTCATGAACAACTTTCATTTTTCGTCTATAGAGGTATCTCCATACACAATACCAAGTCTGAGCTATTCCTGGTTCTGGAGAAGAAGATGTTTGAAATTTACATAGCTTTTACACTTGGGGCCCTCCCCCTGGCCCCCCTGGGGGCCACATGTACCATTTTAGCAACTTTGGGTCCCCTACCCCTAAGGATGATTCCTACCAAGTTTGGTTGAATTCCGATCATGTGTTTTGGAGAAGAAGATCAGAATGTACATTTTGCCTGGCAGCGCCCCCCCCCTCCAGTATGTTACCCCCACAGGGCCCCTATAGGGCCACTCAGAGAAATTTCATGAACAACATTCATTCTTCATCTATAGAGGTATCTCCATACACAATACCAAGCCTGAGCTATACCTGGTTCTGGAGAAGAAGATGTTTGAAATTTACATAGCTTTTACAATTGGGGGCCCTCCCTCTCGGCCCCCTGGGGGCCACATGGGTTTCGGAGAAGAAGATGAAAATGTAAAAAGTTAACGCACGACGGGACGGACGGACGACGGACAAATTTCCATCGCAATAGCTCACTCGAGCCTTAGGCTCAGGTGAGCTAAAAACAAAAGATTCAGTGCTGTAGAGCCATTGCCAATAATAATAGCATGTCATGTCAATCGAAGCGCGCGCCCGGTCTTAGCTCCGCCCAGTTAGAGACGTACATGTATATCTGTTCATACACAAAATCTCTTGCCTCCATACGAACTTCGTATATACATGTATGTAGGTTGCTCTGACCTGTATTTAGATCACAAGTTCGTATCTGTACGAACATCGTATAGTTCGTGGTTCACACAGGGAAAATTTGCTATAGGGCTGATTCGTTAATCAGCTTTAAACTAATAAGCTTTCCACACGATGAATTTTACCCAAGTGTGAAAAGGCTGTATATCAGATATCAGTGTTGTAGGTCTTGTTCTCGAGACCTGTTTTTATAGGGTCTCGGTCTCGGACCTACATGTACACAATGTAGAAGTCTCGGTCTTGATCTCAGTCTCGGACCTCAAAGTCTCAAGAAAACCACTCGAGACTTCTCTAAACCAGACTCAAAAAGCTGCTAAGTACGGAGAGATTGCTTTCCTTGCTAAGAAATCAAATAGGAGTAATTTCAAGATATTTTTTATCAATTGTTAATAAGGCTATCAGATAAAATTTGTTGGGTTTCATTTTCCTTTAAACATACTAAGGTCTCGGTCTTGGTCTCGGACTCTAGAGATCTCGGTCTCGGAAGAGGTGGTTTCAGTCTCGGAAAGGAAAGTCTTTGTCTTGGCCTCGTAAGGGGAAAAGTCTCCGTCTTGGGGGTCTCAGTCTACAACACTGTCAGATATATTGCAACCCCTTACCCAAAGTGTTACAGACTTTATAGTAATCACAGATTTGGTGAACCTGCATGGGGACTGTACAATGTTTATGCCTTATCTACAATCATTATGGATAATAAAAGAACACCTAATATCTAAACTTGTATGTTCTAATTTCTGAGAAATATCACACATTAGGATATGTGTTGCATAAACCCTGCCAGGGAGAAAACATTCATAGCTTTGACCAAATATATTTTGTTGACAATGCATAACGTAGGCCTCTCTATACATCTACAATGTACATACACTGTACATACATGTATACGTCAGATGTAACCAACAATAATTTTCTGTGGACTCGGTCAAGGTATTTGTAGCAGGAAATCAAAAGTAAATTTGACACGGACAATGCAGTCATTAACACCCTGGTCATACTGAGAATAACCACTAGTTCATATTGTTGGTATTGATATATGTTAAGTAGACCCCGTTCTCAATGTTACGAGATTGGAAAGTGGGTTGTGCTATCGTGGGCGAGCCAGGGAGGTCCACTGGCACGCCGCAGTATCACACCTGCAGAGGGTAGCGCGATCTACATGTATCTTGGCACTCTCTGCACAGTAAACTGAATAGGTGCGCTCTAGATCGCGCTATCTCTCGTGGACCACTGGTCCGGTTTGGGAAGTGGGATCACTGTGGATCGCACCAAAACAGCGTCGCCGCGTTCTCACCTTAGAGGTGGCGCGATCTAGCGCACGCTATGGAGCGCGTTATCCCTTGTAATGAGAAAAGGGTCTTAGTGTGGTTATATGAAGCAATGAAATAAACTGACATAGACTACAGTATCATGAAAAAATTCTAATGGAAATCTGTCAAGCATTCTGAGAAAGTCAACGCTGCAATATGTTGACAGGTTGCGCTACTTTCCCTCAGCTTCACATGATTAACTTAGCAAGGCAAGCAGACAAAGGGTATACAATTGCAGTTTGTTATGACAATTAACATAATTTTCCTTAACATAAAAGATAATAGTTTTCAGAATACCGCCCCAGGTGTAAATGGGTACCTGGCAATATTGAAGTAATAATAAATATTTCCATCCTCATATATAAGTAATCATCAAACATTGTTTAGGGCTACATACCCCGCTTTCACACAAGGGTAAAATTCTGTAAAGCTGATTAGTTTAAAGAGCTTTAAACTAATATGCTTTACATACGATGTCATGCACACAAAAAAAATTTTGGTGGGATCGTTCGAGATTCACTGAGCTGATTAAATGCGCAGTAGGGCCATTTCCTATAATAATAGCAGGTCATGTCAATCAAAGCACGCGCCCGGTCCTAGCCCCGCCCAGTTAGAGACGTATATCCGTTCATACACTAAATCGAATAATCTTTCCATACAATGAATTTTACCCTTGTGTGAAAAGGCTGATATATATGTCAAGGAAAGACTTGCTTGCTTGCTCCACCATACATGTCGCACTGCCAGGGCCGATTCAAGGGTGCTAAGGACCCCATTGGAAATAAGCCATTTCGGCTTTCATGGGCTATCCTGTCATGGTACCTGGTTATGTTTGTATTGCAATATACCTGACGAATAAATAAATCAAATCAATTGCGCGCAATAAACACTAATCATTGGTGCTTGCCCAGGTGTCTCTGTTAACTTTACGCGAGCACAGCCATCTTTGCGCAATGATTAACCAATGACTTGTCCTGATTTTGAATTGTTATGACAATTAACATCGTTTTACTGACATAAAAGATAACATCGTTTTCAGAATACGGCCCCTGGGTTGAGAGGGACAATGTTGGCAAAACACCTTGTCCAAGGATGTAAGCGCCGAGTAAGGTTCACACCTGGGACCTCTCGTCGAGAGGTGTTCCCACTCCAGAACTAAGCTAGACTACTTGGGAGTGGACCTTGTGCAAGGCACTTTCTGATTCCGTGTGCTACATGTAGGTCAAAAAGAATGATCTATTATTATCGCAATCCTACTTGATAATTTTACTTCCTGATAACATGTGTCACAACCATCATCTTTATAGAGCAAAGTTCCTAGTACATGTATATGGGATTCATGACAAAAGCGTGGGGGCATAAAGTATGCTACAAATATATTATCCATGGTAATTGGTATGGACATGTACAATGCAGGCATATGTGGACAAAAAGAGGGTTACTTCTTTACGTTGCACAATAAAGGCTAATGCATGTGTACAGCAATATGAATGATAGACTGCTTGAAACATTTAGTTTATTTTAAGATCTCGTTCGCAAAGCAGAAGTTCATCAAGATAAACTTCTGTACAAGTTGGAGAAACATCTGACATATTTTCATTAACTTTGCTCGTCTGCCTTTTCTTCCAATGTGACCTAACCAACCACTATTATAATAAAGCTTTTGAACATGTTACAGGGCCCAAGGAAACAAGCTTCCCTGTAGCATTGGAAACACATCATCTAGAAAATTATCGATATAAGCAAATTTGAGCAGCTTCTTTACACATGTTATAACTTAATCTATCAAGCTTTTAAGTTACATGTATCCCAATTTTGTTATATACAATGTATTTGTTAAAACTAATAATGTAGCACCTTGAGTGGCAGTGCATCAAAAGAGCGCTTTTAAAATACTGATATCATAATAATCAAATTGCATTGTATCCTGATTCTCTCAAATTGGCAGCCTAGTAATGTACATGCAATTTCAAATTAAAAGTTCTTTCTCAAAGTGTATAAATTCATTTACATGTAAATATTCATAGAATCATATAAAATCAGGCCTGAATATATATTTCAAATTAAAAGTTCTTTCTCAAAGTATATACATGTAAATTGATTTGAATATTCACAGAATTGTATAAAATCAGGCCTGAATAATTAAAAAAAAATAAAACAGTAAAACAACTGTTAACCTGAATCTTTGCATCATTAAGTTGAACCTTCACAACATGTTTAAAACAAATATTTAATCCCCAAAGATCGTCAAATCTGCACTACTTTCTCAAATTTCTGCCCCCTCTAGAAAACCAAGCCCTTGAGCAGACGGAAGATGGGGAAGAGCAGGAAGGAAAAATCCATCTTGGCCATGGCTCCCTACCCCAGGAAAGGGGAACTTCCCTTTACCCTATAGCCTTCAGTCAAGACTTCAGGGAGCATTAAACCCATAGTGTAGAGGTGTCATGGTCTAGTGAATACATCGCTGGACTGTTCGAGTCCTTTGGCAAGACATTAATCTACAAGTGCCACTCTCCACCCAGGTGTACATGTAGTAAATGAGTACCTGGTAGGAATTTATTCCTTAAATGCTTTCAGCGCCTTGGGGCAGCTGGGCAAAAGCCTGGGTAATAATAGCACATTAGTACATTGTAGGCGCCTTGAGCATCCCCTGGGATCGATACACGTGCACAATATAAATGTAGCTATTATTACTATCATTATTATTATACAAATATGAAGTTGTATACATTGTACAAATGGGGAAATCCTTTTAAAGGGAGGCTTGAGTTCTGGGATAGGTAAAAAAATTTGCGAGCTTTCTCATTCTTGTTATGTTAGTTTGGAAAATTATCATAGTTGATACATGTATGTCCCCTGAAAAGGATTGCTCTTCAAATGCTCTCACATTCAAAATATGACAAGAAACAACTGAAATGTTTGGGCCGAACATTTGTGTGTAGTACCATATACCTATTTCTGTGTGAGGTGCATATGACTCTCAGCAGGATTGAGTCAATTTCTTATCATTTTGGTGATTCCAAAACCTTACAGCATACTGTACACCAATTCTTATGTGCTATATTATAATCAACCTTCCCCAATAGACCGCTTGGGTAATGTATGCAATGCATACCTTTCAAATGAAGGTTGTTCTTGACAACCTGAAAGCTTGCCAGGCATAGCAACAAATAATGTATGCAAACTGGATTCCAAGCATTGAGGCTCATTTATAAAAAGCATGTTCATGGAATACATGTAGCTCGTCACTAGGTGCTCAGAGAATATATGTGCATGAATTTGTATACATTACAGAAGTGGTCTATTGCTTTGAGGCAGTTTCTTTCACAATTCAATCTCATGACCAGAACTCAACTTTATCTTTAAAGCATTGATTTGCAAAAGTTCTATGTTGTATCAAAATTAAATTTGCCCTAATTTTCCAAAACTGTATCAGAGATTGTGTATTATAAAAATATTCCATGCAATTTAGAGAGGCAGAACCATTTGACTGGCCTGGCACCAGAGCTCTTAGTGAGCATAGAATTACAGCAGAACATTGGCAAATTTTCGAATGAGGATATTGTTCACCTTTTTGAAAATACATAAGCATACAAAAACAGTTACTGTATATATAGGAATGTGAAAAGTGATACAGCAGAAACCTTCAGCAGTAAACTTCCTGAAAATACGAGAATATAAGACAGATTTCCTTGTTAGTATCACATATTACTCCCTGCTGTGTGCCTAAGTGTACAGATGTAAATATCCTGGCATTGACTGTACATGAACATGTACACTGTAGATTACAAAAAAATCTTATACTATAGGAAAAGTAGTAAGAGAATTGACCACCAGCAGTATACAAAGTGCCTTGAAGTTCAGAACTTTGTTAAATTTGAAATTACAGTTGGCAAATATAATTTAAGCACCAAACTTTCAGATACAGGACTGCATATATATTCCACTTAAAGGTAATGTAGATTTTTGGTCCTGCAATTACATTGTGATAGAAATTGTCTCAAAGCAATTGAGAAAGGTTGATCATGTCGACATAAGAATTGGTAGACCCTACATGTACAAATTTGCATACAAGTACATGCACAGTGATGTTTTGGAATCATCAAAGTATTTAGAAATTGACCTAATAATTGAGACTGATCGGTTAACAGTAGGCATTTTGTCCGTCCGTGACATAAAATATTTTACGGATTGTACGTTTAACAGGCAACCATGGCAACCAAATTTTATTAAAATTAAACTCCTTCAGTGATGCCCTTCACAATGAAAGTTATGTTTGAAAATGAGATCACTACATCTATGCAAATCTCAAATTCGCAATTTGGTGAATCGATTCTGACATATTCATGGTCAACTCTCCCATTTGTCGTACACCAAAATATCAAGAAATTCCAGTCTTCTCCTGAGTGCCTTTTTCCATCGGGTAGTACTGAAAATATAATGTGGATAGCACAATATTATACATGTAGGTCTTCCAAAAAGATAGAGATTGTACAAAGAAAGTTGTACATTTTGAAAAATTGACATTTTAGTCATTTTGTGTGTTGCGGCGAATGTGAAAGATGACAGTACCAATTCGGCCAATTTGAAATTCCCATATGAATAGTGATTACAACTTTCAAAAACACAACTTTCTTATTTTTTTAATAATAATAATGCATAACATTTATATTGCACTTAATACAATGTTTCTAAGTGCCGAAGTAGTACAGCTTTGTCCGATTTTACTAATTTTTCTGCTTTTGCACAGATCAAATTATTACAAAGGTTGGAAGTCCTTTAACAAGGGTTTACATGTACATGTATGTAGGTAGGCCTACTCATTCCTCAGCTCCAATCTTCCTAGTTTGACCAAAGAGTAAAGTGATAACTCCTTGGTTTGACTGTATAAAAAGTTCCTCCTCGCTGATATGATGAATCAAGTTCTTATGAACAGAGTAAGAGGATTAACAGGGTATTTCATTATCCTATTATGCTTAGCTGTTGGACAGCTAGCAGTTAAGGATGTAGTTCATATTAAAGGCAATTACTCTAATTAATCTAATAGGATTATCCAAACTGATCCACATTATACATGGAAATAGAAAGAAGTCCAGATGCTAAGAGGAGCTCTTCAGGATCTCCGAGATAGAGAGTTATATTTCCTCATCATTTTAAAGTACGTGTTTGTTGTTGTTGTTTTCTTTCAGATGTCTTCTTGAGTTTGCAAGAGCTCTTTTAGAGTTTACCACAGCTGCAGTACATGCATATAGCTCCCTTTAGTTTCTTTTCTTTTGCTGGGACTTTCCTTACATGTACATGAAATGTATGTAGTTTGCAGGTACATGTACAGTTCCTGGTTGGTATTTATTTAATAAATGTGCACAAAGACATATAGGCCTACATTAATAAACCTGTAGAAACACGTGTGTATGAATACCGAACAATGTACACAGCCCTGCCGTAATGTACTTCATATTTCCCCAACACTGTAATACATGTACACTGAAATGATGTTTTTAAGAGCCAATTTACTCCCTAGGCCATTTAGCACAGTAATAAAAGTTCTGAAATGTACTTGATGAGGCCTCTACATGTACATGTAGGTGAGGGAACACAAGGCCTACATCAATTAAACTATGTATAATAATTACAAAGATCCATGAAAATGGAGATTTCCATGCTAAATGTTTACCTTATATGAACTTTGTGCAGCTAGCACTAGGACTTCATCTACAGGTCTAGACTATATTAGCCATGATCATGTTGCAGTGAAAAGTGAATGACATGCTTCTTCTTCTTCCTGATGAGCAACTGCAATCAATTAGTTGCTTATTATGTCACACCCCCCCCCCCAAAAAAAAAGACAGATAAATAGGCCCAATGGTAAAAATGTTAATGACAATAAAAATCATTGCCATCATCATCATCATAATTAAATGAATAATAACCAGAATTAAAGAAGAATAATAAGACTGTAACAATATAAAAATGAATAACAATAACAAAAAATTGTATCTTTAACCACTTTCATCATATGCAAATTTCAATTATCATTTCTATTTTATAATACCATTACCAAGCTAAACAAGAGTATTGACAGGAAGCTGTGACTGTAAGCCAGCAGAGATGCAACGAGACGAGAGCAATGCATCTAGCCGCGAGGTCCGGCCGAGAGGACGGCCTAAAAAGTGCTCGCACAGCAGAATAAGCTGAACGTATATTTTAATATCACACTGATGATTAACAGGTCATAAATTCAATGTAGCACTTACAAGACTGAAAGCACATATGCCCCTTTGATGTTCTCGCTGTCACGTACGACAAAAGTGCCATCTTTTCCAGACTGGTGCAATAATACTTCCGTTTCAAGTCGTGAAATTCGTCCATGGTACCACGGGTATTGTGAGGCCATTATTGTTCATGCTACACTGTACAAATCCTATGGCGATTTCGCACTACAGCCAAGTGCTTGATCCAGGCAAGACCATAACATAACATTAACACACGTGTTGGGCATTAATGCCGTAAGTCTCCAAAGAGTGTCGGGTTTGTGAATGACATTTCCTGATTTTAGATGGTATATGAACTCATATTTTCTCTTTGACCTGCAGTATCATCCATAATCCAATGACTACTTTCAAACGAATTCGAGAAGTCGCTCCCCAGATTTAGCTCTACATTGTCTATACACGCATTCAGTGAATTTACAATCGGAACTTCCGGGTTCGCGAAAGCTATTCATCAAAGATATAGCGGCGTGTAATATGTCACAAAACCTTTTCAGGCTTGTTCATGACAACACCCCCCCCCCCCCTTCCGACCTTTAAAGGGCCCCTACAACCCAACCCAACCCAAATGCAAGTTTTTTGCTGTTAATGGGCAGGGATACATACAACTAATATTCTATTATTTAAACATCTAGATATGTTTCATAGATTTTTAAATATTTTTTGAAACATTTTTTCCAACCGGCTGGCTAAGCTCCGGCCTAAAAAAAGCTCCAGATCTCATTCCTGCAATGACATCATCAGTCAGCTACACTAATATTATAAAATAGACAGTGGAATGTAACTTCCTCCAGCTCAGCACACGCTCACAATACAATTGCATGCCTTCAAACAATACCTCCTCATTACCATTCTTTTCCTGGTGATGCTACGCATGTCTGACATAATAGCAACTACTACATGTAGGCATTGTATGGTCTATTAGAACAGATGGTCATCTCTGGCAAAGCTACATACCACTGTCTCTCCTTAACTCACTAATGATTGACAGATGATGTCACTGTGCAGGAATGAGATCTGGAGCATTTTTTAGGGTGCAGCTTAGCATGTTTGAGAAAATGATTTCAAAAAATATTTTAAAATCTATGACGCATATTTAGAAGTTTGAATAACAAAATATGAGTTGCATGCATCCCTGCACATCAACTGAAATCAACTTGCATTTGGGTTGCAGTGGGCCTTTAATTAATAATCCATGTGAACAATTATAGATTCAGCTGAGTAAGGCATAATATCATTTATAAGTAAATAATGTTGTTTGTATTAGTTTCAATCCAGATCGAGGGGTCAACATACAAATTCAAAACAAAATGAAAAGAAACGGGTGGGCCTAATCGACAGGGAGTGCAGAATGCTCATAAAATCGTGGCTATTCCCCCCCCCCCCCCCCCCCCCCCCGAAAAAATCTCGATCTCAGTGCAACCTAGCTCGCACAATAAATTGTAGGCCTGTAATGTTAAGCAAGATAGGCTATAGCTGAGCATTATGATTGAGAGGGTGGTTACTTTGGGCGGGCCCGGGACCGATATACCTCCAAGTGAGGAATAAACATAATAATGTACCCCTGCCTAACCTAAAACTGTTAATTATAACAAAATAAAGAAGAGACATGTCGATATAAAGGGCACGTCCGCCTTTGATAGATCCATCCAAGATTTTCACCACCCCCGGCTGCCAAGAAGCTTGATACGCCACTGTTCCAACCCCACGAGCTCGCCTTACCTATTTTCCTCTATTTCATATTCTTTGTACAGCATTCCTTTCATTTATATTCCTTTCCTTTCACCCCATCTTCAAAATTCTCCTGCGTCGAATCATAATTTATTTCCTCTTCCGGCTTTTCCCCATTCATTTTTTTTTAAATCCCCAGGGTTGCTCGTTACAGGAACGTGATCTCTCAATGGATGTACTCGTTGGGGATGGGGGGGGGGGGGGGGGGGGAGTTTATTCCTACATATCTTTTCTTTTATCACGGAGGAATAGGATTTTCGGGATCCCGCCTGGTGAGAAGAGGGCTAGCACTTTTTATCCATTTTTTTTAGACAGCTGGGCTCTATGATATACAAGCCATGCTTTTTAATAGACGGTAGACCAATCCGCCTATTCTTATTTCACTATGTCTGGATCATTTTAATAAATTTAGGCCTATATACTACCATTGTATAATTTCTTTTGTATGACTTGTCTGTTTTACGTTTACCCCACATTATGATCATTTTTATTATGTGTAATTATAACTTTCTTTTTTTACCTTATACCTATACCTTATTTCCATATCGATTTGTGAATAATTCTGTGACGTTCTTGTGCATTATTTTGTTACGTACTTGAAAAAAGGGAAAAGACATAACTTATGGGGGAAATAAAATCAACACTGAACTGTGAACTTTTGAATATTACATCCCACGCATATCTTTTTATTGCCATTTTTCAATTCTTCCTCGAGTTTTTTACAGATCTGATGACAATCTGGGTCTTCTCAAATGAAATGGCCTTACCATGACCGGGAAACAAACAACAGTCACATGACTCACCGTTATCTTTGATAGGCCTAAGTATGCCAATAATAGACTCATCTTGTTTGCATAGTCCGAATAAAACCCACTCATGTGGGAAATGGGGAAACCGTGTCAAATTGGGAAACAAGTACGGAGAATTCGGGAATTCCCCGTCAACATGACTCCGTGACTCGCACTCGGCGGCGAACACGTATACAGTGCATTTCAGGTATACCCACCCCCGCGCCATCGGCTCGCCGGCCGTAGATAACGAAGTATACGGGAGGAGGCTCAGTGATTAGGCAATAATGATTTGGTTGTTGCATGCCTGCTACAAATAAGTGTAACATGCATGTGGTGTCACTCGAAGAGGGTGTATTTGGTACTTAAACCACAAATCTAAAAAAAGAAAAAAGAAATGACATGAAATGCACCTGTATAGAAAGAACATAATTTTCGTTTCCCTTGAAAAATGTTTCTAATTGAAACATGTATTAAAGGAATATGTACATAAAGACCGCACCTGCTCACTAATACCGTTTTTTCTTGTCTCCCGTGAGGGGTCTTTACATACAGGCTTCACTGTATTAATTTGTAGTATATTTCCATTCTGTTCACTTACAAAATAACAATTTTTACGTCTTGTGTAGGGCCTCTATCAAGAGAACAAAAATGAAAACAAGCACCTACAAAACGGCTCCACATATTGAATTTGCTGGCAGTTTTGTGAATTTCTGTGAAGTTTCTGTCTCTCCCCTTTTCTCCCTCCCTCTCTCGCTCTCCCCCTCTCTCTCTCTCCCTCCCTCCCTCCCTATCTCTCTCTATCTTCTCTCTCCCCTCTCCTTCTCTCTCATCCCAGGCTCTCTCCCTCTCTCTCTCTCCTTCTCTCTCTCTCATCTTCTCTCTGAGACTCTCTGTACCCCGGGACCCCGGCCCCCTCTCAGTTTACCTGTCACTAATATTAGCGTTTCTTTAGGGTGAAATACTGGTCCCTGTTTCATCAAACTTGCTATCAATAACAACTGCCTCATTTAAATCTATGCCAAATTCGCTGTCAGGCAATCAGATTCAAGGATTTCAGTAGCTTATAACGATTATTGTAACAATATTGAAAACAAGTTTTATGAAACGGAGCGCTGGTCATCGTTTTTTTTTCAGTTGAGCGCACCCTGTGGGCGCACCATATATAATGTTGTTGTTTTTTATAGGGGAGCAGTCAATATACATAGGGGCGGACTGGCCATTAGGAGTTCGGGGCCTGCATATTGCCCTCAATTCCTCCATTGGCTACGCCGCTGGTCGTTAGGCCTGAAAAAATATTCGTAATCAGGAAATCGTAATCAGGAAATATAATACATTCCTGATAACGCAAATGGTCAAAACAGGCCAATATTTTGATTCCTGTGCCTAATGTGAAATACCTTCAGGAGATACGTAATTACTAATTAGCCGCGCTGTATTTGAGTATAGCTAATTAATCTTAATGACTTTCTGGTCCTAAAGTGTGAGATTGACGATTCAAAATGATTTCCTAACGCACCTCTGATAGAGGGCGTTATTCTGCTTTATCTTTCAGTACCCAGCAATAATCTGGAGCCAAAGTCTTGTACAATGTACATGTATCAGAAACTTTTCTGAGCTAGTGAAATTGCCATTTGGGCCCTAAAGAAGCCACCTATTATAATGCTTCGTTGCATCACATATGGGCTTGTACCATGTCCATAAAGAAAACACTGTTTTTGAAATTGTCTCAATTATGTGCACTTTGACACGGTCTGAAGATAGACAAAAAGTTTTACAAAATAATAAATAGACGGTCAGAAGCCTCTTTGAATATTGGCCCTGTGAAATATTTGGAAGTCGACCTGTCTCTGAAGACCACGTTTGTTCATGGGAGGTTCCAGGAGTGAGAAGGGATTGCATCCACCTTTTAGAAATAAATCAAAGAAGCCCCCCCCCCCCTTGAAACTTCGTCTTTATAGAGATCGTGCTGTTTTTATAATGTTCTCATGTGGCTGAATAGCCAAAGGTCGATAACTCATAATAAAAACAAGGCATATGTCACGTACGAGGGAAAGTCGCAAAGGAGAAGAAAATAAAATCTTACAATTGGTTTTCTTTCAGAGCAATTTCACAAGAATATTTGTTTAGAGAGAGAGAAAAATAAATCGGTTTGTTAAAAGGAGATAAGGAAAGGAGAAATTCTTGATCGATAGGGTACTGGAAATCTAAATTGGTACACTTTCAGAGAAATGCGCGAGGCAACAATAAAGAAAAAGAACGTTGAAGAAGAAACGACTGAATGAAAGAAACAGAGTGAGAGATATAGAGAGAGGGGTAAGTGATTGATAGAGGAAAGATAGAAATTTTGAATAAAATGGGAGGGAAATAGATGGAAAACAGAAAACTATAAAGATGGAAAACAAAAGTAAAATTGAGACAGGAAAGAATGCATTAGAGAAAGACAGAGAAAGACAAATTGAAAAAATATCTCTTCTTCCTTAGAAACTTTAATACAGAAGCATTTGATACTTTTTATTATAATTATCATTATCATCATTATCATCATCATCACCATTATCATCATCTTCATCATCATATTCACCATTGCCCGGGAGGGGAAAAGCAAATTTCTACAACCCTAGGGTGTTTTTTTTTTTTTGGGGGGGGGGGTAATGGACCAAGCACCAAATTTGTGATAGTTTTAGGCACGCAAGTGTTTTTGGTTTTACAGTAGATAGCTTTGGGGGGTTTGTCTATATTTGATAAAAACATGATCAGAATCCACTTCTAATTAAGTGAAAGCTTCAAAATGAAGCTTTCACATAAAGAAATGCAGAGAGCAAACTTTTTTTTCTTTTGATACACAAAACCTTTATTTATTTGAGAATATATGAATTTCATTCCAGAAACATTAGTACAATATACAATTTCTTTCTCTTTAAAAATGCTAGTTGGTTTGAGAGCAAGTAACAACTTACTCCCACACCACATCAGAGTTAATACCTTCTCGCTCTTACAAGGCAAAGCCACAGTATTAATATTCAGTAATAGGTACACATATTTTACAGCAAAGAGTAATATAAATTGATGTGTTTACTCTGTCATACTCTCTCATTTAGATGAGGAGTATGAGACTGGAGATAATTAATGGTAAAACTTGGATAAATTTTGTCTCTATACAGCAATCTTTAGGTCTGATAACAAAAAACAACACTTCACTTTGTCAAGAAGTCATTCAGTATTGTGTAGATGCAGTCAATCGGTTGCTTCAATGTGAAAAAACTTTCTGAAAATTACACACACTGAAAAGCATTTGAGAGAGAAATCCAGACAGGGAGAAAGTATTCAATTCATGGGCTTTTTCCAGCCACCTTAACCAATCTATATTTTCATATCACTTTATTGGCTATTATAAGTTTTCTTTTAATTTGGTTTGGCAGATGTCCATACTTGTCCCCTTTCATATTCAGTGTACACATTGTTTTATTATTTCTGTAATAATTTGTCTTGGCCAGACCTTGGAGATACACTTAATGTGATTCAAATGATATTCTACTAGACAAGTATTTCCATAATATCTGAAACATAATAAATGTCATGACATTTTCCCAAATGATTACTTTGAAACATCTGTTACAATAATCTTGTCTTCTCTAATGCTAGTGAAATATTACTAGTACTTTGTTTCATTCGTATTTGTTACATTTTTAATATCTATACATGGTGCTCATCATCACCGATTCTCAAAATGTTACGAGGGTCTTTAAAAAAATAGGTAATGAAGGAACTTCTTACAATAAAGCACTTATCTATTTCTAATAAATATTCTATGGTAAATTTCACCTGTTCAAATATTAAAATTAAAAGACAAATAGGATGAAATACAATAATACAAGATGGATTGATGGATTCATACTACTACAGTGAAAACTCACTATAACGAGGACTTTGGGACCATGAAAATTGCCTTGTTATATCACGAATCTCATTATATCGAAGCTTTTTATACAAGTTTCCACTGTATACTATTTACAACTTACAGTTTAGTACTTACTAATCTTATTAACTTTCTTGATTAATGAACTGTAAAATGCCATTGGGTATCATGCTTCCTCTTCACTTTGAGTAAAATAAAGTTCACAGATATTCAACACAGATATGCTCAAAGAAATCCATGTCTTGTATCAACTGGACATGGAGTGTGAAAGGTTTACTGAGAAATAATTCAATGAGGCTTTAAAGCGTACCAATCACCTAGAATACTTTGCTCTGTATGTTAGAGGTTCTATGTCGCTTTACCATATGGAAAGAGAGGGGCTATATGTGAGATTGTTACTTTGCTTCGACGGGAGCTCGGATAGCTCAGTTGGTAGAGCACTGGTCATGTTATCCAGGGTCCCGTGTTCGAATCCCGGTTGGGCATTGTAATTTTCTCACATTTACTTTCTTTATGATATATATTCATATTAAAATTGTGGGCTTGGAATATAGGTGCTATAACAAAATATTGCAATTTTAAATACACTCTCGATAAGCGTAGGAGTGACTGGTGAGTAGATTAGTCGACGCTCCCTCAGTTTGGTTTCGTGCGAGCATGTTTGTGTTATCGTTTATTTTCTTCATATTCGTTAAACTGTAAACTCATAGAATTCTTCTATCATAGCTGATCCACGGCTCCACATTAACTTCTCGTCCTGGTGGTGGCCGGCAGCAAAATATTGGTGTCAGTGTGCAAAAGGTTGAATATTTTGACATTTTCTCGATGCCCGTTTTGATGCCCGTGTGTACAGGAGGGCCCCCTGTTAGTGGCCTGTGTGTGCAGGAGGGCCCCCTGTTAGTGGCCTGTGTGTGCAGGAGGGCCCCCTGTTGGCCTGTGTGTGCAGGAGGGCCCCCTGTTGGCCGTGTGTGCAGGAGGGCCCCCTGTTGGCCTGTGTGTGCAGGAGGGCCCCCTGTTGGCCTGTGTGTGCAGGAGGGCCCCCTGTTGGCCTGTGTGTGCAGGAGGGCCCCCTGTTGGCCTGTGTGTGCAGGAGGGCCCCCTGTTGGCCTGTGTGTGCAGGAGGGCCCCCTGTTGGCCGTGTGTGCAGGAGGGCCCCCTGTTGGCCTGTGTGTGCAGGAGGGCCCCCTGTTGGCCGTGTGTGCAGGAGGGCCCCCTGTTAGTGGCCTGTGTGTGCAGGAGGGCCCCCTGTTGGCCTGTGTGTGCAGGAGGGCCCCCTGTTGTCCTGTGTGTGCAGGAGGGCCCCCTGTTGGCCGTGTGTGCAGGAGGGCCCCCTGTTGGCCTGTGTGTGCAGGAGGGCCCCCTGTTGGCCTGTGTGTGCAGGAGGGCCCCCTGTTGGCCTGTGTGTGCAGGAGGGCCCCCTGTTGGCCTGTGTGTGCAGGAGGGCCCCCTGTTGGCCTGTGTGTGCAGGAGGGCCCCCTGTTGGCCGTGTGTGCAGGAGGGCCCCCTGTTGGCCTGTGTGTGCAGGAGGGCCCCCTGTTGGCCGTGTGTGCAGGAGGGCCCCCTGTTGGCCTGTGTGTGCAGGAGGGCCCCCTGTTGGCCTGTGTGTGCAGGAGGGCCCCCTGTTGGCCTGTGTGTGCAGGAGGGCCCCCTGTTGGCCTGTGTGTGCAGGAGGGCCCCCTGTTGGCCTGTGTGTGCAGGAGGGCCCCCTGTTGGCCTGTGTGTGCAGGAGGGCCCCCTGTT
This sequence comes from Heliocidaris erythrogramma, assembly GCA_025617745.1. NCBI lineage: Eukaryota > Metazoa > Echinodermata > Echinoidea > Camarodonta > Echinometridae > Heliocidaris > Heliocidaris erythrogramma. Next base: position 32,714,972 of record CM046871.1, on the reverse strand, counting down.
GGCCGTGTGTGCAGGACGCCCCCCTGTTGGCCGTGTGTGCAGGAGGGCCCCCTGTTGGCCTGTGTGTGCAGGAGGGCCCCCTGTTAGTGGCCCGTGTGTAGAGGAGGGCCAAACTGACATATAAAAGGAATGAGAAAGCTCACAAAATATTTTTCACCTTTCCCAGAACTCAAGATTTCCTTTAAGTGAATAGTTGATGATGGTATATCTGATGATAAGTACGCAAGAAGGTATTCCACATAAAAGCTGGATTGGGATCATCACTACAGATAACACAATAAGCCAGTTTGTAATTAATACATGGTACAAATGACTCTGAATGACCCCAATTTGTACGTGCATGCGCATTTGTTTTTGGTGGACGCACTACTTGTTTAACATGTAAAATCATACTGGTGTGAGCATCTGCATCGTGGTGCGTACAAAATGACAACGTATAGAGGTCAATTGCAATCGGTACAAATGACCTTTATCTGAACATGCGCACATTGTAATTACGAACTGGCTTATTTTCAGAGACCCAAGCTTAAGTTTTCTTTCGCTAAGTATTCAATAGGTTACATGTACAGGTCATGACAGTGAGTGGCATATCTTAGACATATTGTCTGTTTGGAGGCAGATGGGCAATAACCCATATACATTAACACAGGTTTAAGGGTACCGATCACCAAAAACTAGTTTGCTCGGTATGTTAGAGGTTACATGTCGTTATACTATATGCAAAATATGGGCTCCAAATATTACGTCAATAAAGAGATATTGCAAAATTAATTTAATTACATTCTCTATAAGCGTAAAAGCGACTGGAGTTCGGTTTCGCGCACGCACTTTATTTCCGTCATACTCCTTAACTCTTGACCTGTAGAATGCCAGATAAAGTTCTTTGAGTTTGATTTGATACTTTCTAGCTGTACGCAAATACTTTTAACGCCCTTCCGGCTCCAAACAGACGATATGTAAGGAAGTACTCCACACAGAAGCCATATGAGAAACCCATGGTTACTTCATCAGAAAGAGCCCATGGAAGAGTTTGGATAGGTCCACTTCTGAGTATGCATTCGCCGAGAGTCGTAGATCAACGATCTGCTTTAAAGTCTGGTATGCTGTCCTCACAGTGGCTGGTTCTTGACTACGGGATTTAGCTGAAATATGATAAGAACAAAACAGGGCAAAGATAATTAGCAAGGCAAGGCAACAAATAATAATAATAATAGCTGTTTCTTATAAAGCGCCTTAGCAGTTACAATGTAACCGACCAAAGCGCTTACAGCATTATTACCCCGGTCACTGGATTCATTTGCGATTCTGCACATTATAGTGCACATTCTCCACTCCTCTGGGGAGCATTCCAGCCAGTCGCCTGTTTCCAAGCGCGCACATGCTAATCCAACTGCAATGACGTTCGCATCCTACCGGGTACCCATTTAACCCCTGGGTGGAGAGGAGCAATGTAGATAAAATGCCTTGCTCATGTTTCGGACTGAAATATTTTTTTATATTCTTTCATAATTCCATTAAATTTGATAATACATGTATAATTATTTCTTTTAATGTTTAAAGGTGAAACACAAAGCGGCGAATAAAAAGCATAATACGTAATCCAACAATCAGTAGGTGCTTTGATGATTAAGAACCACTAAGAATAGTAACATTATACTTTCATAGTGCTACTCAAACCTACGCTAATCTATGCAATCCATGACACATAGTTCAATAATAGTTCGCGTGATGTTTTATCATTTCTCATATTTTCTTTCTTCTCTCCCGTCTCTATGCTCCCTTTTTGAATATAGCTTGATTTGTCTTTTGTTTTGTTTTGTTTTTTGTTTTTACTTTTTACATACCCCATTCTTTTCATAATGTACATATTCTTAGGTAGTTATTAATGTATATACTCCCTTTAAATACATTTATTTCGTTGCTCATGTATGTACCAGCCAATTATTTAGGCGCAGAGGGGACCCTACATCTTACAAGCGTTGCTTTTACCAGGGTCTCCTTGTCTTTCTTTCAATTCACTTCATTATATTATTGTCATGCATGATTTTGTTTGCATTGTAAATATGCGTAATAATTGAATGTAATGTTCTATGTGACTTGTAAAAATATGAATAAAATATCATATCATATCATATCAATAAATTCAGAAAGAAATTTCTTCTCTATTTTTCAGCTTGCCACTGCCTCCCCTCAACTCCCTCTCTACATCAATAAACATAAATGTCAACTGCATTGAGCATCGTATCTGTTATTACATCATCACCGAGTATGTACAGCCATAGTCACAATCTCCAAATGAAAAACAAATTAAACGTGAAAGTACCTTTGTCAGTGTTTTGGGTAAGCGCCTTCTCGTAGTCAAAGATACTTTGGAGGAAACACAGCTGTGTATACAACTCCTTGTCTGTGTACTGTAAGGAAATAAATTGAAACATCATTAAAATGGTTGTCTGATGCAAAATGTTAGTCATTGAAGGTTAACGTGTGATAACTGAGCCTGAGAATAAACATGGTGCCTCTCATCGAGAGTCAATGGTAAATAAAACTGAAAATCAATAGCTATTTCCTAATTATAGTACTATAAAACCAGAAATTTTCGCGTGCACAAAACTTTCGCGAATTTCGCAAGTGGTCGAGATTTGCAAGAAAGTTTCATACCGCGAAATAATCAAATCACAATTGAAACAACATAAAATGACTGCAATTCGTGAAAGTTTCTTGAAGCAAAAGTGGCTTTCATTAACAATTCGCCAAAGTTTCTTGTTTTACATTGTGCATTTATCATATTCATATTATAGTCATATTCAAGGTTTATTGGTCATACACAAAAATAAACATTTTGAAACAATAAAACATATTAAAGTTGTTACGCCCACCTCTGGTTTTAAGACAGCTCTCTGACATACTGGACAGACAAAGCCCTGTCGATGGGGGTTCAGAGGAACTCTGCGCGTCCGATGTGCACATGAGGTATCCTCACATAGCAACCAACCCTTTAATGTAAATGAGAAAAGAAAATCAATGATTGTCGATTCTTGCATTCAAACTTTTCCACACACAGGAAATTCTTCAAGAACATTTTAAATAAACTCCTTCAGTTGCACGGGTGGCAAATTCCGCCAAGAAAATGATCGTTCAACAATGTGCTTGGAATTAGAAGGTCTACATATTTCCTTCTGAAACTGAAGCAGTTAACTGTATAGTGAATTCTACATCCATGGAAGGTATTCTATTCTAGAAGGGGGTCAAGGACTTCATTGGAAGGTTCACCATACTTCTTGGAGCTTAAGCTAACCCTCAAAATGGAACACAAGATCACTTACAGCGTAGTACTTCTGTATGTAGTTACGGATAAGGAGGCGGAGCCGGTTGCCAAGCATGGTCACATGATCAGATGGCACAGTGCCGCAGCGACTATCACAGTAGCTAAGACGCGCTTCTGCCAGTGATCCCTGTTACAGAAAATAGAAAATAATGAAGTATAATGAACCATCAAACGAACCACGAATAATCCACTATTCACTTCAGCTTTCATATTTCTTGTGCCAAACCATTGATAAATATCAGTAACACAACAAATTTTCTGGTTCATTACTGCGAATGTGTTTTCTATGGTTCACTGTATAGGTACTCTTCGAATTTCAATACAAAATACCAACACCTCTCTGTCTATATACATAAAACTTATCTTTTAAAATTTTTTAGTAAGCCCGAGTCATATCGAATATTTCATAATCCGGGATTCGACGGCTTTGATTCGATCGAATACCGGTGCATTGATAAATGATGGGCGGTGAAAACAGAGTTGCACACAGTTGCACGCACCATGCACCGGTGACCGGTCCGCTGGCATCGCGGGCATATGTATGGGCTCTCGCTGCTCGACATTATCGATAGCCCGCTAGCCAATGGCTAGTAAAAATCACAGCGGACGAGCCAAAATCTTAAGTTTCTAGTCCGTATGGCTAGCCAAAATATCACTCTAGTGTCGCACGAAGCGATGCTCATTGTCGACACACCGGACAATGATTCAAATTCAAAGAATTAATAATCTTACTTTGTCTTTGGAGAGCTGAATGGAACACGTTTGTTCGATGCAAAAAAAAACAATACGAAATAAACTTTTCGTTGCTTATGACTCGACTTCATTCAGCTTCAGATATAGATCATTCAGAAGTAATTGCCAATTTGATGAGAATGTGATATTAGTTATTGCGAATTAAGTAGGAACACTCGTACTCATGCCCGTATTTATCATGTTCAATTATACAATTGTCAAATTGACAATGCAGAGAGAGTGCAAGAATATTATCGTAAACTTCAGTTCGTAACGACAAAACGATTTTTCCATAGAGAAAGCACAGGTAAAGCGCGACGTCCTCCGCGAGCGAATTAGCGAAAGTTAGCCAACAGTTTGAACTTTGAAGTCGCCTTCACGTTCTCTGCTAGTATATATGCTGTACGTTACGGAGTTTCTTTTTTTATTTGCTTTTTTCATGGTGGCTACGGTAGTCAAAAATTTGGCGGACTACAAATCGATGCACCGGATTTGCCAAAACGAATTCGGGATTCGATGTCTTCGATCGAACACCGGCTAACCAATCAATTCCACTCAGGCTTAATTTTTAGCATGTTCTTGCAATCGATTATTACTTCAACCCCTCTTAATATGTCTCTTTTCTAAATAAAGAGACCAAGAATCTACAAGATTGTTATATAAAACAAATTAAATATATATTTTTTATTTGTTCATTACACAATCTATCTGCTCTTGGGGAGCCTGTGTTTACCAATGCTTTTGTACAGGCTCACCTTGTGCTGACAGATTAGTACAAGAAATATATTCGCATGCCTCATTTCTAAACTAGTATTAAAATAGACTTGTCGCAATAATTACCGTGCCAGTGAAAACACTGTCAACAATGTTTTCTCGCTTGCAAGCGCCATTGGGACAGATGAACTTGAAGCGGTCCGCATCTTTGAACCTCTCTTCATCATCTTCTTGAGCTCCAAGCAGTGCATCATTCTCATCCTCGTAATGACGGATGGAGCGACGATAACCTGACGCATCGAGGCCTGTAAACAATGCAATCATATCAGGTCATTATTTCTCAATGTCTAAAGTTAGCCTATTGCCAATGACCAACATCACTACATCTATATACATTAAGATCAAATATTAGCAATACATTCTCCTTACATACCAATCAATACACTGAAACCTGCAATATTGATCACCCATAAACAAAGACCACATTATTTGTTTCCCTTGAACAGTGATTCTCATTTGAGACTTGTACTACAGTTATTATCACTTCACACAGAGACATCTGTTTATGAGACTGCATCTGTCTTCCAAGGTTTCACTGTATATTAATAAAATTTTAATTTTCCATAAAGTGAAATGCATATTATGACAAGCTGATAGTCAAATCTTATTAGATTAAAAGAAAAGTGAATGCAAAGAAACAATAACCACTTTGCCTTTCCATTCTCCCAAGGGTAAAAATAACTACAACTGAACAAGGATGAGAAACCAAAATAAACTTACCGAGACACTCTGCAATATGAGCTGCATCCGTGCCTTCAATTGGATCACAGAGACGAGAGACAACAGGATGAACTTGTTGGGCCAGATAGTACTTGGTATCTACCTTGAGATGTTCCTGCTTCCTTAGTTCATCGGGGTGATAAGCCCTTTGACCTGCCGGCAGATTAGACCCGTCCTAAAAGACAAGATCACAGAGCCATTTTGTACACAGAAATTCTCAGAAAAAGAAAGGAACTGAAGTACTGAGATTACTTTGAAGGCTAACAAATAGGCATCATTCCCTTTAAATGGGAATAATTGGCAGCTATGTTACCCGACAATACTTACCAAAATCCATTATTACCACAGAAGATATAGTATAGCGCTAGAAATAATACTCCGATCAGAGTCATGATGAGTTTCAAATTTTCGACCTTTTATTTCAGATCATCTTCAGGAACTGAAATATAAGCATGAACTGTTCATATACAGTCTGAAAGTTTGACATCAAGTGAACTCAATCAGATAAATTACAAACAGAAAAGGAATGAGATTAAAAAGTTACAAAGGAGAGTGATTGAGAAATATACCAACAAATGGAATGTTAAATGGGATGAACAAATTGATTACAGTAAGAACGTTGATTAGGGGATAAGTATATTGGATTTGAAGGTTTGCATGGTGAAGTTGTAATTCAGAAAAAAGGTTTGCGGTACAACCATGTGAGCTGGATTTATTCGCTCTTCTCATTCTCCTGACGACGGCCAGAGCATTCTGACCGGAACGTGGAGTTATTCCAACTCACATGGTTGTACCGCAAACCTTTTTTCTGGGATAAGTATATTGTATACAAAGGGAAAGTGAAAGACAATCTATTACTTACCAAGCAGACGATATATGAGACGGTATCACCAGCTCCGATGGGTTTACCACCTCCTTGGCTATTGAGACGCAGTGCTACATTGACATGAGGGAGACTCTTCTTGTCTGGGTAGTCTTGAGGTGCTTTGGTCAAACTCTGACAGAATAATAATCATAATATTAAAAAAAACATCAATACCAGGTTTACTTCATTAATGGTCATTATACATTCTCACTGTTTTACCAAGTGTGAATATTGGCTCTAAAACCCTTTCAGGACAGGAATTATTTAAGGGCTAAATTGATCCCATTTTGTTCTTCAAATTGGCAACAAACTTTTTTTTCCCGGGCTACATGGTTCTAATAAGGTGTAATGTCTTTGAAAACAATATACATGGTTAGGAATTTTGTCAAAAAGTTGTAACAAAATTGCCAATTTTGATAAAAAATAATGATTTTGAACCTCTCAACATGTTGCCAATTTAAGGATTTTAAATTCCTGGCATCAAACGCAATAATGGTCATGCAACAAACATAGACAAAGTGTGTGCAGAAATTTTTGCTCTTTCTACTTATGCATCTGGTATATTTTTTAGAGCTCTGAATCAAAAGTTATTGAGCAAATCCACAAAATGCAGTCAATTGGGTCAAAAGGGTTAAACCACAGCATGTTCTTCGACACAGTGAGTGAGTGAGTGATATGTGGTTTTAAGCCCTGTCAGCACCTAAGTGTTCTTCGACACAAACTCAGGAGTCAATATCCTACACTAACCAACTTTCTAACTTCAACTCTGGACCATACACTGTAACCATACCTCCAACACTAACCCTAAACCTAACCTAAAACACAATTGCAATCTTAACCCTAAATAATAATAATAATAATAATAATAATAATAATAATAATAATATGTCTTGTTTACCTAGGGTAGCCTCATCAGTATTATATACTGTTCTACCTGAGGGCCCTGCAATCATATTATTACTCCAGCTTTATCTAAATGAAGCCCAGAGCCCAGAGCAAATGTCTGATCACCAAGTTAAACACAGCTAAGATTCTCTCCTCATTCTGAGGTTGGGTTAGTAATCAGTTTATCAATCCTTAGTTACTAAAGCAAGGGCTACACCGGAACCGAATCAGCTGCGAATACACCCGAATTTTCGAATTCGGGTGTATTCGGGAGCATTGTGTTCTCCCTCCCCGAATGGGCAAAAATTCGGGAGGTATTCTGAAACATTCGTGGAGGGATTCGGCTTGTTTTGAAATGTTCAAAACCATCCGAATACGCTAAGAAATGGTCCCGAATGTGGCCCGACAAATTTCATTCAGGCCATATTCGGGATATATTCGGATGGAATTCGGGGAGGCATTCGGGGCATTCTAGGCAGATTCGGGCTTCGACCCGAATCATCTAGCCAAATAGACCCGAATAACACGAATAGAGCTGAATCTGCCCAGAATGCCCCGAATAGCTCCCAGAATCCATCCGAATACAGAGCAGAATACAGGCGAATAAGCCGAATAGGCCAGAATACAGCCGAATAGCAGACGAATAGGTCCGGGAAAATCATGTTTTTTTAATTCGGCTATAATTCGGGTCCAAATTTGGCCAAAATCCAACGATTCTATGGCGAATTCGGGTAATTCGGTGGCGTATTCGGCCATATTCGTCCCGATTCGGGTCGACATTCGGGTCATTATTCGGGTGTAATCGGGGAATTCGGGCCATATTGGGCTCAACTCTGGTCACATTTGGCTCGATTCTGGCCTCTATTCGGATTGCCATTCGACTTTATTCGGGATGCCCAAAATCGATTCGGGTCAATTCTTGGCGATTCTGCTTGATTCGGGACCTATTCGTCTCTGATTCGGGGAGCTCCCCGAATCAGAGACGAATAAGTTCTGAATCAACCGAATCCATCCGATTCAGGCCATATTCGGGCAGAATCGGTACGAATTTATTCGGGAGAATTCGGTTCTGGTGTAACCCTTGCTTACCTTGCCGCAGACAGGGGGGGGGGGGCATTTGATACTTAAACACAGAAATCCAAACCACTTCATTCTGCTTAGGACAAGGACACAAAAAACTCTTACATTCTATTGATGCACAAAATGCCTGTCAAATTGAAAGCCACACAATTCACATTTCATCATTCAACTGATCTTGAGATTAAATTATCTAACCTTACAGCAGAAAACAAAAGTTTCAGGACAGTACTGCTTAATTTGCCAATCCCTACTCCAGAGGAGACATGACGGCTTAGTGCTGGAGCAGTGGTCTCGTAACTGGGAGGTCCCAGGTTAGAAACCAAGTAGATTTGCTAGTGCCCTCAGGAAAGGACATAAAGCTTGCTTGCAAGCATACACATGCTTTCTTAGCAGTCAGGTAACATAAACCATCAACCATACAAGCATAAAGGTAACTACCAACCTTATGGATCTCATACTGGTCTAGAGGAATGCTGTTTGCTGCCACCTTCTCTGCAAGTTCAATCAGATGAGAGTGAATGTTGTCAACGATCACCTCCCTCGACTCGGCAGACAAGATCTGGTCGATGGCATAACTGGAAAGACAACAAACGTCGTTAAATACGTACTTTAACTTCTAGCGTAATTCCATAAAGACAGAGTTATGCTTCAGCAACAATACTTTTGAAGGTCGCACACTTTCATCATTGAATTGTGGTGAATCTATTTCGAAATGTCATGAAAAAAAATACATGAAAATTTGAAGAAATGATGATTGTAAAGCAAGTAATAAGACAATTCCATCTTATTTGTTTGCCACTAGTCTGATGTCACTATGATTCAGACCTCATTTGGCTTTTTCCTCCCACAAGGAACATTGCAATCTACTAAAATTCTAATTTTTTTTTTGTTCCTATGACTGTAGGAACCAACAGATTTTACTGGTTAGCATATCAAACGCTATTGCAAATTCTTCAAAAATTCAGATCGTAGGCACATCGTATAGGGAGCAGTGGACTTCAGAATTACCTTCCAACTTTCTTCGCCAAGTCACACCAGTCTCTCCTGACAATGTCCAGACCCTTCATCTCCTTGGAGGTCTTCAGGGTGCCATCTGGTAAACGCTCAACTGTGAGGGCAGCATACCTGAACAGAAAATAAAGGAAGAAGTGCATTGAAACTATGAATTTTGGAGAGGAGTCAATTTGTGCAATTAAGTCTTTGTATGGAGAGGATGTATTTAATAGACTTTATTGAAATAAAATGCATGTCAGAAGGAACTAGATTAATGGAATCTTACTTTTTCTTTTTCAGTAGGAGCATGGACTGGAAGACCCCATCGATGTCGATCTCTAGCAGACGGTAAAGTTTGTTGACCTCCGTCTTGACCTGGAATACGAAATCAAAAATTTGAGATCAAATCAATAATTTATTTACAACCTGGGGTAGCCCTGATTTCTTTCTTTTTAATACAGAGGGAGGGGAACCCCTGAAGGTCTCATTCCATCAATTAATACTCATGAGTCGGTGATTTTCTTGTATCAGCAGCATATCCAATACCTTCTCACAAACTTCAGGAGACTTAGCGGGAAATGATTTACAGTAATAGTTATCATTATCGTAACAGTCCGACTAGCCCGTAAAATATAACCTTGACTACATTATTTTCTATAGTATTAATTAATCAAGTGCTTCTAAATAACAGCCATCACCATTTGCATGGTAAAATATTTTATCTACTACCCCACCTTCTTAGCCCCTTGCACACCCCTGCAAACAAATGTAACCTGTTGCAAAGTGAGAAGCTTGAATCTATATTATTCCCCCCCCCCCCCCCCCCCCCCACCATTTTCTGCCCCATATACTCCCCTACAGATGACTATACTTGCCCTGTTGCCAAGCTTGAAGACTGTATCATGGTCCGTAGAGTTGGTGTTGATCATGATAGAATCCGTGTCTCCGTAGATCACGTCCAGGTTCATCTAAGAATAAAGAGCACATTCAATTGATAAAAAGGCAAGATTTTCTCAATACTAGTATCACTTACAGATTGAATCAATAGAAGGATATTTCAGCATTAAAATACTAAAATAAGTAATTTGAAAAGATATCTAAAAATGAAAACACTACAAACAGAATGATAAAATGGCACCAAGATCTCATGGGTACACATTCCCTAATGTTTGATAACACATGTTACTTGATAGCGATGTTCTCAATGCCATTATCTTATTTCAAGTCGTCTCACAATACATAATTTTTTTAAAAGTTGGAGTCAATGAAAATAGGAAAAATGATATGAAATGAAGCACATAGTTTTGTGCAACTAAGCAACAAATGATACAAACACAAGACATCAGACATTCAATTATAGATTTACCATAATCCATTATAAATTTACTACAACTCCAAGTAATACATGAGTAATTACCTTTTGAACCAGCTCTTTGGTGTGCATCAAGATCTAAACATAAATTAAATGAAAGAATAATAAATAGCATTGATTAAGACTATTTCACATGTATAAAACATTCACAAGGTACTATCTTTCTTCTTGGACAGGAGGAAAATTGCTGTCTGCATTAGATGTGAACACAGCATAACAAAATCCAACGGTATATTACATGATTGCTAAATGTAAAAAACTTTCACATTTTGTATGTGCAGAACTATCTTTTCAAACAAGAAACTGATAATATTTATACTTAACCCTTCCCTTCCTCTTCCTACAGGATAAAATTACACAGGCTTTATAAAGGTTCAGATTTTCTACATATAGATGCACATTTCCAGTTCAAGTCATTTTCATCTATGTGTAGGATTCAATTTCATCTGAAACAAGGAATTTAACTTATGGGGTGTTGCAAGAAAGTTGCGATTGATTGCAAGTTGCAACTGATCGGTATTGACCAATCAAAATCATTGTTGCAAGCGCATCTTCTTGAATAGGCAGACCCCGAACCATTCAGAATGGTTGTTCTAATTTGCTTTACAATTTGCAATTGATTGCAACTTTCTTGCAACACCCCATTACTTACATTACTTTACAAATCAATGCAACAGGTACAATGTAAATTAAAGCTAACTGTCACCTCTCTTGAGTCAGCTACAGTGGAAACTCAGTATAAGAGCTCTAATATAATGAGATTCCTGATATAATTTAATTTTGCTGGTCCCAAGTCTTTATGTTCATTTGTTTTTTTACCCTGATATCACGAGATTCCTGATATAAATAGGTAATTTCATGGTCCCAAGGTTCTCGTTATAGTGAGTTTCCACTGTATTTGATTCAACAGTAACCCTGGAATATGCTCCAACAACAATTGCTCTGGGCTTTATGTGGTCTGAGATATCATATAGGGCTAATGTTAGGGTTGCAAGTGGGTTTTAGGGTAGGTTCAGGTCAAGGATTAGGAAGAGTGTTGCTTCCTGGGTCGAAGATACAAATTTAGTTACTGTCAAACCAGAAACTTTCGTGAATTTGCAGCAAGAAACTTTTTGCGAATTGAAATAATTTTATGCTGTTTCAATTGTGATTTGATTATTTCGCGGCATGAAACTTTCGCGAATCTCAACCACTCACAAAATTTGCGAAAGTTTCCTGCACATGAAAATGTCTGGTTTTACAGTAGTGTAGGATATTGACCATGGAGCATGTGTTGCTGAAGCATGTGTCCTAGAACAGTTTCAGGGGAGTTGGACAGCAAAGTAAAGAAGAGCTCTCTTAGAGTTAGCTATCACCTATTATGAATCAAGATGATATCTTGGATTGGTATGTTACATACCTCTCTTCCTTTGCTTGTAACCAGAGCAGCCAAGGGTTTGGCATAGAACCGTGAATGACTGAACCCAAGGCATCCGTACATACTGTTGGCGGTCAGCTTCAGAGCCTTCTGACGGATGTCGTACTGAAACAAAAAGTCATATAAAGAATATCAAAATCATCAGTCCATGAACTATCGCTGTTTATGTTAACTCTCTACAACTGTATACCTGTAATATATCCTACCAATTGAATATGCTACTGAACCCGTTTATAAAGCCCATGATTAGTCCTAAAGTAGGCTAACTTTAAGGACATACTAAAGATTCAATTTTGACAAAATACACCTTTTTATCAATTTTCTTTAAAAATCAGTCCTGGGGGGTGTTTCACAAACAGTTAAGTTGGACTTAAAAGTCGCCCTTAAATTCCCAGTTGCGTGCTGTATATTACGCATCACCGTATCGGTCAGATAATGCACAGGGGACGCGCACTATTGGGAAGTCTATCAATGAGATTACGTGTTAAATACCGGATGCGCATTGGCGCTTATGCATGACTCTAAGTCCAACTTAACTCTTTGTGAAACACCCCCTGGTTATTAAAAATTTGAATATTTTTATCTCAATTGATAGCTGTAATCCACTATCATCTTACCAGATCCTCATTTCTATCCCGAGTAGTGAGTGGATCGATGTCTCGCAAAAAGACGTTAGTGCCATGCAGGGACCCGAACCCACAACCTTCGCATCTCTGGTCAAGCGTTCACGCCCTCTGACCATGTCACCTCCACAATGAGGTTCACATCCCATTGCCTTTTGACCATGTTACCTCCACAATGAGGTTCACATCCCATTGCCTTTTGACCATGTCCCCTCCACAATGAGGTTCACATCCCATTGCCTTTTGACCATGTCACCTCCACAATGAGGTTCACATCCCATTGCCTTTTGACCATGTCACCTCCACAATGAGGTTCACATCCCATTGCCTTTTGACCATGTCCCCTCCACAATGAGGTTCACATCCCATTGCCTTTTGACCATGTCACCTCCACAATGAGGTTCACATCCCATTGCCTTTTGACCATGTCACCTCCACAATGAGGTTCACATCCCATTGCCTTTTGACCATGTCACCTCCACAATGAGGTTCACATCCCATTGCAACCTACCTGTAATCTCATGTCAGGATGGAGATCTGGTTGTTTCATGAGACCCTTGACTTGACGACGTCGTTCTACCAGCTTACGGATCTCAGTGGGTAGGATCCCATCAGTCAGGTCACTGTCTGGTACTTCAGGCATCCAATCATCACTCGATCCATCCTATGAAAAAAAGAGAAACATTAGTGGTTTGAGGTAACGGGTTTGTTTACCTAGGATGCTTACAAAGCAGTGCATTATAATACAGTCAAACCTGCTTTAGCGACCACCTGTATAGAAAGACCACAATTTTTGTTTCCCTTGAAAAGTGTTGAGAGGATTAGATTAAAGGAACCTGTACATAAAGACCACCTGCTCATAAAGACCGCTTTTTCTTGTCTCCCTTGAGTGGTCTTTATAGACAGGTTTCACTGTACTATAAAGGAAATATGATGCACAGCATTTATGTGTAGCCACATTTCTGTTTAAAAAATATTCGAAGGCACAGGCTTCTCCAATGAACACAATATTTACACTACTGTTAGATTAAGTAAGGTTTAAGGTATGGTCTGAACTGCTCTATACTGTTAATTTCAAGGAAATGAAAAGAGCGAGTTCACAAGCAAGTAATTAGTCATGTACTCGTTGTATTGACATTGCTACTGATTTTTTTTTTCTTCAAATCTGTTTCATTTTTGCAAAAAGTCAATATAAAGTGATTTCAATCATTTAACCGGTAAAGTGAGAATTAACATTAACCCCTACCATGCTGTTGGCGGAAAATCCCGCCCCAAAAATCTAGCGTTGAACATTTTGTTCAGGCTTAGAATAGCTTAAAAATTCTTCTTCATACAGAAACTTGCGCCGTCAATATAATGTTTATTCCTATGCAATATATATTTCCCCAGTTTGCTCAAGAAGAAATGCACTGAAAGTTCGTATTTAACTCTTGAAAGTTTGTTTTTGACAATTGCTTGAAATCTGGTGGCATGGTAGGGGTTAAGGAAATAAATTTTGAAGCAAAAGACTACCTGTTCTGAGGCAGTCTGAGCAACCGTTGTGAAGCATATATTATATTCCTGTATGATGGATGGGTAGAGACTGTTGAAATCCAGCAGGAGGATGAACTTATCATAGAAACCTGTCAAATTCAAGAAAAATAATGATTCATGGAGATTTGCATAGGTCAAATAGGGATAATTGTGGATAATTGTAATGATGCCATACACTGTCAAAGGATCAAACTCGGTAACCAGAAAGGATATTTTTAAGAGAATTGCAAAAGTCAAAGTAGAAATTAGTCAATACATCTTACAGAACTATGCAACTTTGCATAAGAGAATATTAAGCTCTAACCCTCCTTATAGGGTTTCAAGGGGAACAGGACTTTATATATATATATATATTACTCTATTTGCAGCCATAGGGGGAATCCTTTTATCTCAGCCTATTGTTATCATTCCCCGTAACGCTGGTCGGATTTTTCGTTTTATTTCCCCCTATAGCCCAAAATAGGGATTATATATATAAATTTATATAAAAAATTGAGAATGATATCTTGAAATGACACCATTCCCTTCCTTGTGCAAACTATATATTTTACTGCATTTTTTTTCATAAACATACAAATCATAAAGTTCAAATTCAACCAAGAAAGGGACAATTGGCATACCACACTAGGCAGCTTACCAACTTTAGGATCCAAAACAAGTCCTCCAGCATAGGATGGTTTGTTCTTTGATTTTGTTGCTGGTCTCTCTTGATCATCATCTCCATCCATCTATGACAGGAGAGGAAGGTTGCATTGCATCAATTTGAAAGTCTTCATTGATTTCCTCATTAGTAATGTAAATAATTAAAGATAATAAAGAGTAATGTTAGCGAAAAAGGAAATTGGAATGAAACATGATTGAAAATAAAGTTGAGTTCTGGTAATGATATTGAATTGTGAAAGAAACTGTCTCAAAGCAACCTCAGGGGTTAATTGCATAAAAAGATATGGCAGTGGAAATGAGAAAATAAAAAGTATTAAATATGAAGTCTTTGGACAGGATTACTTACTGTGACTGCTTGGGCTCTCTTCTTGTACTCCTTGTCCGGGCAGAGGAAATTCTTTTCATTGAACGCATGAAGCAGAAGATATTCATTACGTTCTGAGCGTCCTCCCATCAGAGTACGAGACTAGAAAAACAAAACATAAATCAACTTTAAAATAGTTTTGCTATAATTTCAAAAGAAGACTAACACTTCACAGCTCATTCAGATTCTCCACGAGGGGCAGCAAATGCAATTTTTGGCTTATGCAGAAAGTGTCAGATGTCATGACAATTTTAACTTTACCATAGTTTAGAGTAAAAACCTTAATGATTGACAACTCTTTTTACAAGATGTTATTGTCACTGTAAATGTCACTTACATTTTTCCTTAATATCTGAACTAAAGTACATCATAAATATAGTGTGTTGTTTCATCACTTCAAAACAGTTCGGAAATTTAAACAATTCAGTTTAATGGTCCATAATATTGCCAATGTTGGACTGTGCTAAATAAGAATGTTATAGTTATGTAATTATTATTACCATGACGTTGCCACAGATGGTAGTAAGCTGTAGAGCTAGAGGTAGTACGTTGAGCTCACACATGAGACGTAAGATGAAGAATGCATCCTTCCACGTCATCTCAACAAGGTATGTCAGCTCACGAGATGTCCTGAAAGACAAACAAAAGCAATTGGGAAAGGTTGGTGTTGTCTAAAACAGAATTGGTGTATACTGTGAGGTTTTGGAATCATCAAAATGACAAGAAATTGACCCAATTTCACTGAAAAGCACATGCACTGCACACAGAAATGGGTATATGAGACAGCACACGCATGTGGCATGAATGTTCGGCACCAACACTTCAGTTACTTCTCTTGATATTTTGAATATGATGGCATTTAAAGAGCAATCCTTTTCAGGGGATGATTCTACTATGATGTTCTTCCAAACTAACATAAAAGGAATGAGAAAGCTCAATAAATTATTGTTCACCATTCCCAGAACTCGACCTTCCTTTAAGTTCCTTGCGGAATCCTATACTTACGTGTACATGTTCCTGATCTGTTCGTAAGGAATCTCAACTCTCTTCTCGTGGATGATCTGACTGGAGAGCTCCGTCAAATCGTAGCTCTTGCATCGCATGAGCTCTTTAGCCGAGATCTTGACGTCACACACCATGCGGCCACACGTTGCATTCTTCTCAGTGAATGTGCTGCCTCTTCCTGTACCACCCTGGAAAAAAGAAAAAAGAGAAAAGAAAAAAACATGCTTTCAATCAAAATCCTCAGTTTTTATCATTCTCGTTTCTCTAGGTTTTAAAGGACCTGATATAGATTCCTTACAGATTTAGAACTAGGGCCCTGTGTCATAAAACTTGTTATCAGGAACAACTCCCAATTTCTATGACAAATTTCCTCTCAGCCAATCATATTCAAGGATTTCAGTAGCTTATAACAATTATTGTAACTTGTTATTGATAACAAGTGTTATGAAACGGGGCCCTGGTCTAAAATCAATACCTCCTCTTGTTATATATTTTCTAAATGTCAAACTTGTGATCACAAGATAAATGCATTGTATAACCTTGTAAATTTGATGCAAAACTAATACATATTTGAGGACAATGGCCATAAAATTGCATATTGCTTATTTGCTAGAAAGTTTGAAGATTCATGGATCTCCATTCCTACAAAATCAAACTGTGAAATGTTTGAGAAATCGATCACATCTCATATTAATAATTTTCTCTAGGCTGATTCAATATAAATTAAAAAGAATACGACTCAAGACAAGTAAGCTCCCACTTACGCTGAGTTTTGGCATAGCTCCGCGTTTTAGTCTTCCTAGTTTGGACCAGTGAGGCGTCTTGGTAGCACTGATTCGATGAAGGAGAACATCCAAGTCAAATCCATAGATGTCATGACCCTGAGGGGTGAGAGAAGGAGAAAGGAATTCGAAATTAAAGAAATAGAACAAGAGAGAGTGTGTGAGAGAGTAAAACAGAATGAGAAAGAGACAGACAAAAACAAAATAGGAGAAGAGAGATAGGGGTTCACATTTTTAAAAGTCGAGTGAGAGGGTGATAGAATGAAACGGAGATAGAAAGTTGGGTGGAAAAAAATAAATCAGAGTGAAAGGGAAAATCAAGTAAATAAAATCATATTAACCCTTTCAGGACAGGAATTATTTAAGGGCTAAAGTGATCACATTTCGTTATTCAAATTGGCAACAAGAATATTTTTCTTTTAGTGCTACATGGTTCTTATAAGGTGTAATATCAGTGAAAACAAGATAAATGGTTAGAAATTTGTCAAAAATTTGAGGAAAAAAATTGCCAATTTTGATGAAAAAACAATGATTTTAAACATCTCAACGTGTTGCCAATTTAAGGATTTCAAAGCTTATTTTCATTTTAAAATTCCTGGCATCAAATGCACTATGGTCATGAAACAAAAATGGACATAGTGTGTGCAGAAATTTTGCTCTTTCTACTCATGCATCTGGTAATTTTTTTAGAGCTCTGAATCAAAAGTTATTGAGTCATACCATACAATGTGGCCAATTGTCTTGAAAGGGTGAGTAAGTGTGAAAGAGTGCCAGAATACAGAAGGGAGAAGAATAACACAGATAGACAGACATTGAATTATATGAAATTATTTTCTTACCACTATGACATCAGGATCTACTGTATGAACCTTAGCTAAGAATAGACCCAACAGAGCTCTCTCGGATGGTAAGATCTCGACCTTCATGTTCTGGGGAAGGAAATGTATATTGATAATACAAACATTTACCATCCTCAAATATGCCACTACCTAATATTAGAAAGGATTCCTACAGCACTGAATGGTTTGAAACTCACTGATCAGATGATAATACCCATTTTGCAAAGGTCAATATTTCTATGCAAAAAACTTGTAACACTATCCTTTAGTCTGAAATGTCATATCCACTCCTTTGAAAATTTAGTATTATCATCATCACTAAAACAATTTGTTTCTTTTTCTTCTTGTCAGCTGCCTGTTTGAGCTCTTTAAATTATTTAGGTATGGAAACATCATTAACTTCCCTGATCCTCAAAAAACTCAAATAGTGAAGTATCAGCAAATACTTTTCATAGTGAAGAAACTGAATTGTACGTTTAGTTTTTCAGGGTTACCACGTAATCTTTCTTCACCATGAAAAGTTTCTTCACCATAAAATATATCGCTGATACTTCACTAAATAGCGGCTCTATGGGGAGCTAATCATTCAGCGAAAAAACTGGTGCTAGCTCTCAATTCAGAGAAAACAATAGCACCGCCTGGTGCTTTCTCTATAGAGAATTATAGCGCCACCAGTGACCAGAATGAGAATGCAGAAGTGAATAAAATTTCTGATTGGCGCCAATCAGAAATGAATCGGATCCTTCCGTAGGCAATAAATAGCCTCCACTGGGCAGTGTTCTAGTCATTCTCCTGATGACGATCAGAGCATACTGATCGAAACGTCGAGAACCACAGAGCTCTTAATAGCGGAGCTCACCAGCCCTTTTTAGGGCTTTTATTCCTTGCAAGATTACATAGTGTAACCCTGAAAAACTAAACCTACAGAACTCAAATACACAAATAATTTCTTGGTACTACAAAATTTCAATATGGCACGAAAAAGAGACATGATAACGAAGCTTTTCGACCTGCACTCATCAGGTTATCATGCAGGTATGTAACAAATTACTCGAAATCAACTATATTATGCTCGATGAACCCGGACGTAACACGGACGCCGTAATTTCAGAACAATCGCATTTATGCTTTCTGGAAGCCGCCTACATTCAATCGCATGAACCCTTTTTGTGTAGACAAAAGGAGTTCGTCCAAGCTTTGCGATTGTTCTAAAATTACGGCGTCCGGATTACGTCCGGGTTCATCGAGCATAATATAGTTGATTTTGAGTAATTTGTTACATACCTGCGTGATAACCTGATGAGTGCAGGTCGATAAGCTTTGTTATCATGTCTCTTTTTCGTGCCATATAGAAGAGCATTAACTCTGTATAAAGTGATGAGCTAATGCCCTTCTGGCTCTCAACAGACAATGTATTCTAGTAACGTACCTTTTTCTTGATGGCATCTTTGAAGTCATATGGAAAGATGCAGTCATTAGGCTTGCTCAAAGCTGCACATGTGAAAGAGGGGCAAAATGAACGGAAACAAAACCATTATCAATGAAACTTGAATGTTAGTCTAGTACATAACTTCCAGGAGCAGTATGAATTTCACAAGCATATATGAACAAAAATGTAATCAGTGTTCTCATTATCATTAAACTTGTTTTAACAAAGACAGATCAGAGAACAGCATGCAAGCACAATAGTCATATATCATGTTACAAAATATGAATGACTTTTCCAAGGTAGTTTTTTAGACATAATCTTAAACTTGGAATCTCTGATATCTCCATCCACCTAATTAAGAGTCCTTTGGAATAACGCTAAACTTTTAAGGTTGAGAGGCAGCAAAGTTTCTTACCACAGAAGTGTTGCTGGAATGGGGGTTTGGGTGGTGCCTTGTCTAAGGGGAACTTGTGATGCACCAGAGCAGTGACGGCTACAATCTAAAGAGGTAAAAAGATTGAACAAAAAAAAAATTACAAAGAATCTTAGGATTCCCAGGGCAAGCAAGGAAGATGGTTTTATTAAAGTACTCTGTTTAAACTATCATGCAGTTTATATTTCTTCTTGAAGGAGCATTTATTGGAGCATGTGCTATCCATTATATATAGTCAAACCTGTCTTAGCGGCCACCTGTCTATAGCGGCCACCTACTTACAGCGGCCACCCAAAATCCCCCGCAGGAAATTACTGTGTTGTAGACCCTGCATATAGCATTCACCTGCCTAACGCGGCCAGCGGTCACCCATTATGTATCCCGCGGTCAATATCTGACCGCGTACAGCGGCCACCAACATCGAGTCGAGCCGTAGCTTCATGCACAAAAAATTGCTTTTGCCATAATAAAGCCGTGATGTGTTTACCAAGTCCTAGCTCAGTCACACTCTCACAAAAACGTGAATAGATTCTACAATGGCCAAGAAGTAGTTCTGATTTTATGAAAGATCTAAAAGTTTTACCACATTGCCGACTAATTAGAGATTAAAAGTCTTGAGTAAGAATTAAGCACTAGTATTGTTCGTTTACGTAATCTTCGCACCATCCAGTCGCGATCCCCTGCACCTAGTATTGTATTGTTCTTTTAAGCTAAGCTACCTCCATACAACCGAAACAACCGGTATCACGGTCGGCATACATATCGATTGCACATGCGCAATACCACAGGCTCGTACACTTCAATATTACTTTTTATTTTTAAAAGATTTATCAAAAAAGAATTTAAAGGATTAAAGCTTTCGATAAAAAAAACTACCCAACTATTATTTTTTTAAGGATCAATAATAATGATTTCATGTACGAGCCTGTCCTGCTAAAAAAACGGTGGGAAATCTCGTCCACCAGCGATCCATTGTCGACGTTCGCACTTTCGACGAATCAAGTGAGCACCTTCTATCGTCTGTTTTCGAAAACAGTTAAAGCTTCTTTTAAACTATTCAAAAGGCAAATATTTATTGAATGAAAATTGATTGCATGATTTTATTCAAAAGATAAACTTATCATTGTAATTTTTTGACAGGAAGCAAAAGCATGATTATACATCGTTTTTACAGCAGTCTACCTACCGCAGGCGGTACGTACTTGGAAATTGAGGGAAAATTCATTTTACACAGATTGCCCGTATATCTATTGTTTTTCTTATTTACTGACAACAAAGCACATTATTTTGGCATTTTATATTTCATATGAAATGTTATACAAATCTGTAGATCTATAGTTTATTTTCTTAAGTGATAAGGATGCAAGTACACTACAAGTGATGTTGTTGCGTGTATGTGCAAAAATTAAAAATGGCCGCCGACCTGCCTATAGTGGCCACTTTTGCCGTTTCCCTTCAGTGGCCGCTATAGACAGGTATGACTGTATATATATATCTTTAGTACAACCCTGGGTGAGAATTTACTAATTAGAGAAGATATTTTAGAGTACAACAATGGAAGAGTTAACCCAATACAGCTGAATGACCATTTCACCAATCTGAAATTCAAAGAGGTATAGTGATCCGGTTTCAACATTCACAACTTTCTTATACTCACACCTGTTTTATATTTCTTCATTTACACAACCCAATTTGTTTACAAATGTTCAATGTAAAAATCATATCTTGCCTCATTACGATGCGTCTTCTGATTCAGTACTGTGCGGAGGTTAATTGTCATGACAACCAGAGGGGGCGGAGTCAGGTCCTTGACGACGGTGATAAAATCAGGTTTGGTGATGAAAGTCTCTACCTTGCACCAACTGATGGCTTGTGTGGGTAATTCTGTCAAGTACAAAATAGAATGGAACTAAAATCAAAGGAATATACAAATACCGGATAAGTTATATAATCATCTTTTATTCACCTACTATGTATTTCCTGATATACATGTGGATGTATTCAAAAGTATTCCCCTTTTATTTAAAAAAGGGACAACAAAATTAAGCACCTTTACCAAATTGCAAGTGATTATTCTAAACTGCACGACCTAGAACATCTCAATGTTTAACCCTAATAGGACCGGGGGGGGGGGGGGGGGGGGGGGGGGGGGCGTTTCGCGTAATATGTTCGCATCGCGATAGGCAGTCACCACGCTGTTTCACTACTTTTTTCTTTCAAGTCTTGCGCAACTTTTGAGACCAAATTTGTGATGTCCGCATGTGCGGTTCCGGAGTTACGCAACATTTCGTAAGTGCATGTCAGACCCAAAATTGCTCAAAAACGTGATTTTGTGTACAAATCCAATGCAAATTGTGTTTCCAGCTAAAATTCATAAATGTTTGATTATTTTTACTTTTACTGTTTAAAAACAATTAATTTTATGTTGTTTATGATTAAAATAGTGTCGCCGACGAATTCCATCGAAAAAAACAATAAAAAACAAAAAGTCGAAAAACAAAGAAATACATAAGAAATTAAAAAAACAATAAAATACATAAGAAAAAAAGGATTTTACCGAATTTTTTTTTTGGTTAATTTGATCAGAATCTGACAAAGAGTCTCTATACAAAAAATTAGCAGTTTTGGGGCTTTATTTAATTAATTAGAGCAAACCATTAATTTTATGCATAAATTAGCATAATTAATTAGTTGTGACATTTTTCGGAGAAATTGACTATACCGTTTTGTAGATTACGTGGTCGGCGACGTGTGTGCCGATTTTCGTTGCGAATGCGCGGTGGACGGCCGAGATCTTAGGGGGGGCGGAATCAGCCCCCCCCCGGCTGTGAGATGGGTCTAAATAACCCGGCTCTATTAGGGTTAAAAGATTAGTTGATATTTGGGGTCATTTGGGATACTCCAATTGGCCTATCATTGATCGATCAATCAAACAATAAAAGTGAGAAATACAGGTGGAATCTTTTTTAAGACAACTCACGAGGGAACTTGATATCCAGCCAGCTAGGTCCCTTGAGTTTACGATCCAAGAGCAGTAGTTCTAGACAGGATGTGTTTGCTCCAAAGATATGGCTGAAAGTTTCCCCTTGCAAATCACTGGGTAGCTGAGGGATATCAGCCTGCAAAGGACCAATCAAAACAAAGCATTCAATAAAAGCATGCTTAGGTTATCAACAAAAAAAAAGGGGGGTAGAAGAGAATCTTGAGACATGAGTGGTAAGCTCCAAAGATGTGACTAAAGATTTCTCCTTGCATATCACTGGGCAGCTGGGGAATATCAGCCGGCAAAAGCACCAATCAGAACAAAGCAGTCAATAGAAGTATTCTTAGGATATTTCAAAAAAGAGAAAGAATTTAACTCCAGAAATATGTGTCTGATCTAAAAAATATGGCAGGTTTCATTTTGCAGACAACGTGGCAGCTGAGAAATTTCTTAAAAACTATAATTCCTCTCCATCTTATGATTATTATTACTTGTTTTTCAATGTATACATGGATCTGCGCCAGAGTACAATAATTAATTTGTTGATGCCTTATAATCCTCCCAGACCCTTAAGATCATCTGATTCTAAATTGCTTGTTGTCCCGAAAACTAAGAAATCATGGGGGGATCGGTCATTTGCTCATGCTGGACCTTTCCTGTGGAATCAATTGCCACAGGCTATCTGTTATATGTCAGGTGTAGATTGCTTTTATAAAAATGCCCTCAAACTCATTTGTTCAAAACGCTTTCCAGTACCAGTAAATTTACTTTCACACTGTTTTCGTGTATTTTTGTGTACTTGTAAGTTTTTCCTCTCCATTGCGCCTTGAGCACATTAGTCACGTGGAGTTGGCACATTACAAATACTCTATATTATTATTATTATTATTATTATCCTTAAAATCAATATTAATGACACATTGGTTGTAGACATATTAGTTGATAGCACAAAAAAAACTAAACATCGTTTTCTCCTCCTCTGAGATAGTTACATATCATTCTTCATACAGCTAGAAAAGAAAATATAATTACGCCATATCTGATCTCCAGATACTCTGATTCAGCTGGGACATCAGATTTCTCAAAGGAGTATTGCTTGGTCACTTTCTGTAAGGGAGAGAGAATGAGAGAGACAAAGGAGAAATAACCTTGGGTCACACAAATAAACAGCAATTATTATTTGTTCATTGAATGGAGTTTCGACATAAAAAAAACTAAGATTGTGGGGGAGTAACTTTTATATTTCTTTATAATTGACCACAGGTTTATTTCTATTTTTGTTTTTTGTGATTTCCAGAACTTTACTGGAGCTTTCTAGAGCTAACATGCTCTCTTCTCCCATGTGTATTATTTCATTATCTGATAACTTTAACAAAATTAATCAGAAAAATCAAAAGTTTTTTTTTTTTCATGCATGAAATGACCTGTAGGAACATCAAATTATATGTGACCTAACAATGATCCTACAAAGAAACTCACCTTTGACCTGAACTTCATGATCTTATACTTGGTTGTCAAGGCATCAAACTCCTGGTAGACATCCATCATAGTCACATCCTTGTCAGTGTCGACACCCTTCTTTAGATTCCTCTTCTATCAGACAACAAATAAATGTTACTGGGTAACAGAGAGACTACTGCTACTAATACTCTTTACATGTATTATAGTGCATCACGTTATACATCTCAATGCACTTCAAAAGAGTTTGAAACAATTAACCCTAGCTGTTAGTCCTGCAACCCTAACAAGGTGAAGTGGTATTCAAGGAATTTCATCCTACCAGGTGTCCAAATTATGTCACCTGGGTGCAGAGTGGCAAATGTACATTAATGTTGTGCCAAAGGATGTTCGTGCAATGGCAGGCATTTGAACCACATACACTGTTATCCACAGTTTGCTGACTAAATATCCACTAAATCAGGGGCGGATCCAGGATTTTGTAAAAGAGAGGGCAGTGCCGTAAAAGTACACAATAAAGGGGCCATATTTTTGTAAAATTGTGTACTTAAGGTATGCCAGTTGGGTTTAAAAAAAAGGGGGGGGCACGGCCCAGTTTTTCTCCTTTGCAGATCTGCCACTGCTCTAAATCATTACTATTAAATGGAAATCCCACCTTAATGACAAATAGCTCTGAAGTTAAGAGGAAAAAGCAGAGAAGCAGATTGGAGAAAGTTTGAACGAAATCGGACAAGCAATAAGAAATTTACGAATTTTTGAAGGTAGTTATCACTAACTATACATATGGGAATTTTAAATTGGCCGAATAGATAATGTGACCGTGATGTAGTGGCAGACAACTCCCCAATTTGCTCAACCACATAAAATGACTAAAATGTCATATATTTCAAAATGTATTACTCAGTAGGATGTTTTTCTTTCATGAGGACCTACATGTATACTATCTACAATATATTTAGAGTCTGCCCCGAGGGTACAGGTGCTTCGGAGAAAACCGAAAATGATATTTTTGTGTACGACAAATGGAAGAGTTGTCCGCAGGTATGTCACAATCGACTCACTAAATTCCCAATTTTTTTCGGGTAGATGTAGTGATCTCATATTTTAAACATCGGATTTCTATTAAACTTTCACCATCCTGTTTTTTTTATTTTTCTGCTTTCACAAAAATCATCTTTGATGATGCTGGTGTCACACAAGTATCCTAATTGCTTAAAATTCTGGCACATGTAGAAAATCTTAACCTAAAGCTCAGTAACTCCATAAAACAATGTCAGGTATGCCACTTCTCATAACGAGAATCCTATCTATAACTCTTGGAACCTGTTAGAACTCCTATCCTATCTGGGAATTTATAGTTGCCAATATCTAGTTGCCAAATCAAAGGCGCTGAATGGAACACAATGAATAGACTTAAAGTTGCAGCATTGAAATATTTGTGCATACCTTTTCCCGTGGTAGTAGATACACCTTCCTTTCAATGTTCTTGACAGTTACACAGCAACTGACGTAGGTCTTAGCATTCTCGATCCACACCTTGCCAAAGAGAAACACCGTCCCTATGATAGGAATCAAATACAATTGTTTATAATGACAAAACAAAACCATAACCAGACCTTGTAAAATCTTCCCCCACTGTGCCCATATTACTGCATTTACCCATGCAAAAACAAAGAATAAGAGTCAGATAAAAATCAAAATGCTGTTGTTGGTATTTACATTCAACTAATTTGGTTTATTGATGTTTATTAATCATACACAGAATATCTATGATATCTTCAAGCAGATTTCTGTTTATACTTTATGTAACAGATTGACATTATAATGGAAAATCTGTCAATATACAGTCTCAATAAATTAAAAAACAAAAACCCATGTCTATAACATGTTACAGAATAAATTTAGAAATTTCAAACCCCCAAATGCTTCGGATATATATTTTTTTTTTCTGAACACTAATCTGCATTCATAATGATGAAATTTACATTTTTTTTTTCTTAAAATATTTTATTTCATGAAGATTCCAAGAAACTTGAAACTCTACCTGGTTGTTTGTATGGGTCCTCATAAGCATCCAACCAGTACATCCTCAACAGTTGTTCTCCCTCATCATTGGTTGTCAGGGGCAACGAGGAGGAATCCACCTTAATGTCCATCATCTTGACATCCATTTCCTCCACCTCTCCTTTAATGGTCTCCCAGCCGGTAGTAGAACACACCTCAGGGTTGATTCTACATTCAAATAGCAATGGATAGGATTGGGGACCATCAGCTTAAGATTTTGTTTTTTGATGGTTAAAGATCATCTATTTGATGAGCGTTAGAGCCAAATTTCTTGTTTATGCTGGTTCTACATGAACATAATATGAAGTTGAATTGTAAAGAAAACTATACTTGACAAATGCCTATGACACATATTTTCAAGGTGAATTTCTTTGGTTCATTTTGGTTCTACTTAATGAGAAGTTTAATTTAAAACGGTGATTTGTGTGTTGGAGTGTACCGATTTGGCCAATTTGAAATTCCCATGTGTCGTGTTTACAACTTTCAAAAAATTATAACTTTCTTATTGCTTGTCCGATTTCGTACAAACTTTCACCAATTTGCTTCTCTTATTTTTCTGCTTTCACTGATATCAAATCATTACAAAGGTTGGATTGCCCTTTAAATACCCCCGAGTTGTGGGGTAATAGCTTCGGAATGCAGTTTTCGGTCGGGGGGAGGGGGTTATAGTTTCCACAGGAAATGAAAGACCTACTCAGCCTTGACCGACATCCCTGGTTTTTCCTCTTCCTCCTCTTCCATCTCCTCCTCTTCAACTTCCACCTTGCCAGGTTCCTTCTTAATGACCATGTCGTCGTCATCGATATCAAAGTCTGTTTGGTCTACATCCACCATACCTGTTGGGAGGGATGCAAAAACACAAAAACAGTGGTCAAACTGTTGTTCTTGTTGTTCATTCCATTAATTTTCACTTCATTAGAGATTGATCCCTCTAAGGAGCAAATGTCATGGAACCCCCAGTACACAATGTAGCAAAACAAGTTTAATCGCACTAAATAACTACAAACATTAAAATCATTACCACTAAACACATAGTAACAGCAGTTACGGGGAATAGTTTCCTGCTACACCAGAGTAAAATTATAGAAATCGTAGACGAGGAGCCTATGCACAAAGAACAGAGTTGACGTGGGGCCCCTGTTGCATAAAACTTTTAGTGATTCGTGACATAAATCTCTGCATAAGCTATGTCATTGACATTTATGTTTATATCGTGATTCGGGGATTTACGTCATGAATCACGACATAAATCATGACATAAAAGTTTTATGCAACAGGGCTCAGGACTCTTTAAAGAATAAACAAATAATCCTTAACTCCAAATGCTGATGTTTAAAAACATCCTGTTACACACCCTCTGTGCCACCAAGTGTTGGAAGATATGTCATTTATGTACTCTCAAAGAGTTTTTTAGTCATAATGCATATTTCATTGTCGCAAATTGGGTGTAAAAAATATCCAGAGGAAAGAAACATCAAAATGAGGGTACCTGCTTCTATTTTAGGATGAAAATGTAGCCATGTCTAGTTTTTAGTCTCAACACTCCAATTCTTCTGCTTGTTTGTCATCCACGGTATGGAAGGGGTTATGCCCAGCCAATCAAGTGAATGTTATGGGCTAATACTAGAACCGGGATATTCTTGAGCACAGGCTACAATGGGTTCAAAGGACTTCAAAGCCAGTCCATTCTACCTACCATCTCCATCTACATCATCAAAGTCATCCACTGGCTCTGTCTTCACGACCACACCCCTAGCCCTCTTGCTCAACCGAGAGTCGCCTGCTTCATGTACCGCTTCCCTCTTCACTTGCTTGGTGGCGATGCGTCGCTGTGGTATCAGGACGGGTGGTGACCTCTCGGAGGTGATGGTGCGTGGGGTCATGGCCTTTGGCCCGGGTCGCGTTGGTGTCTTGCTGCTGAAGGGATTCCGATTGGCTGGAGAAGACCTGTGAAGAACCACGGGATAGAAAATTCCAATCACAAAATGGATAGTTTGCTACTTTTACTTTTTCACAGGGTGAATATTGTCAGTTTGAGGGGCAGGTCTCCGTGGTCAGTCAGAGGGGTTCCAAGACACAAACTCTAGCGATAATTGCCTGACAGAAAGTAGAAGAACAAAATGTTAACATTCAGTGTCAACTTGTTTTTCTTTTCTAATTGGTGGAAGCAGGCTCCTCATGCAGGAATTTGTTTACACTTGGTCAAACTGGAGTGAAATATGGTCCTGTAACATCCCAGAGGGGTGGTTTGGGAGGATCAACACAATTTTGCAGGTTGAAAGTATACTGACATATCTATTATCCTTGTCAAGAATCTTATTTGGGATTATCTACCCTTGTTTTCTGAAGACCCCCATGCTTGGTATGAGCACTAAGTATGTTTTAAAGCAGGGAAAACCCTGCACCCAAGTGGGTGTTTATAATTGGTTGAATAAATGCCATATTCTTACCCAGGGACCTTCATCTTCTTCTTGACTGCCAGAGGCTTCAGAACAGGAACAGATGACTGGAAAAAATCAAAAAGAAAAAAAAATCAACACATCCATCAAAATACTCTAATAAATAAAGTGGTATTATTATCATATCAGTACAATCATTTTCATTACAATTTACTTTTTCGTACTAATTCAATTTCATTGACAACTGTCACTATAAATATATTCAAAACAGCCAATCTAGACATTCGATTGTGGCTTGGTGGAAAGTGGCAAATCTATCATCCAAGATTTACCAACAGCATGGAAAAAAAAACAGAGGAACAGAAGATCAAAGGTCACTTACCTCACTGTGCATCTCATTCAGGATATCACCCAAAAGTTCATCACCAGCGACACTAGCATCCTTCTCAGATTTCTTCTTCTGCTTGGCTGCATTCAGGAAGAGACTTCTGATGTCACCTTTGGGTTTACTTGGCTTCTTGGACTGAGAAAAAAATAACAAACAAGGAACATAATTAGCTATCACAGTGTTTTCTCACATTCTCACAAGTTCTCACATATTTCAGGTGCTTTTCTTGTGACAAAATCTCTGATGAGCACCCCCCCCCCAAAAAAGAGAAGTTATTACAATTCTTAGGTGCCATTTTAATGCAAACATCTATGTGTACTTAAGTTATGCATAATTTGGCATGTGCCCCCTGTGCTCCAAGTATCCAATTCCCCTTGATGTGGCAATCAAATGAATACCATATGTGTTCATTCCTCTACGTGACACCTGATACTATAAAGTTTGAAGTTTATCCCTCTGAATGCTTTTGAAATGCTTCACTAACAAGATGAAAGGAATGAAAATCCCAAACAAAACATACCACCAAGGGTGAGGCATATAAAAATAAAAGAGAAAATAAAATAACATTCAAGAAAAGTACCTGTTTATCCTTCTTTGGACCAGATCTGCTGTTCTTTTTACCTGACAAGCAAGACAGTAATAAGAATTAAATTATTTATTCAAGTTAATACATTTCTATGGTCCTACATGCAAATGTACAAGTATCATTTGATATACGGTCTTAAAAAAACAGGACCCCCACTGGTGCTGTATGCAGAGGTGAGAGAGCGTCTGTGAGAAAAAGTCTGAAATAATCTGAAATGTCTGAAAATATGCGCTTTTCAATGTTTTCAAAGTGCATAAAAAGTCTAAAAATGGGGTTTTGTGAAGAGCGAAAATATCTGACATCAGATTAAAATCTGAACTCTAAACATTCCTGCCTACGATAGGCCTTCATTCTAGTTCCCAATCCAAGAATAGAAGAATTTTCAACCTTCTTGCTCCCTGAAGCAAATTTCTCGCAATTAAATGTTAACAGAATTGAATAAAAATGTATCAAGAAGTTTGGTGGAGTAGTAACATATGTATTTCATGTGGCTATAAATCCAAAATATATGTGCAAAACAAGAAAATGTGGAGCGTTACTGTAGATACTTTAAACTCAACTTTGACCAAATGACGTCACTGATACCTGCACTTTCTCCATCATCCTCTGGGTCTCCTCTGAGGTCTTCATCAAAAATTTCTCTCCCATCCTCCACGTAGCCTCCTCCATCTGAATATATAGAATCAAAACTAAGTGATTAAAACAAAATTAAATTGGTTTTCTTTATCAGAGTCTTACAAGTACTGTCTTACTTCTTAAGGGTGTGATGTGTCAAGACTCCAAGAAATCTCTAACAGAGGAACTCAGCCTCCTCCATACGATCAAAGCAATGTGATTGACCCATATCAGTTAAGGGTTTTCTCAAAGTCTAAATTAATCAGCTTTCCCTCCTCAAATTGGCAACAATTATTCTTATTTTCCACTCTACATAGAAAAAAAAAAGTATTACATCAAACAATGAGAACGGAACTTGAAAAATTTAACGTAAAAATTGCCAATTTTCACACAAAAATAGTGATTATATATTTTACACTGCCTGCTAATTTAGGGAGTTTAATAATTAGTTACAATTAAATTGCTCTTATTCGTGAATGGCACAATGTACTGCATTAAAAATAGACTAAACATTTTCAGTGATTTTTGCTCTTTCTGCTCATGTATAATGTGTAATTGCTAGCATTTTGGATCAAAAGATAATGTCAGAATGTCACTAAAAGGAGACACTGTACTACTATGGGTTAATTAAACAACATTAATTATTTGGTTTGGTTAATCTGGAGCACAGTCTTACAATCATTCAACTGCATACGGTGTGATGTGTCAAAACATAGATTACAAGCTAACAATGCATTTCAGCCTTGAATTCCTCCCAAATATGGAATGGTTGACAGCTAGAAAAGTCACTATTTTATAAGGTGGAGATACTAATCACGAAAGGTTTCTTTCTAAATAGCCATCTTACCATCATCAACGATCCAATCATCATCTTGTCTATCTCGTACGATTTTGGAGTATTCATCCTCATCCACGACATCATAAATATTGCTCATATCATCCTCCTGACAAAATGAAAAAAGGAGACATTTTGAAAGTGTGATGATCAGATATACTTGCTCCAGTTAGTTAACTTCACAGTTAGTAACTCATTTTTAACTTAAATCCTGGACTTAAAACTAGATATACCGTTAACACTTCACCCAATATAAAACCAAATGGCAACCTCTATATTTAAATAAAGTCTGCAGCAAATGTTGCCCAAGCACCCATTTTGATCTAATCAAAAATTTGATTTAATGAGGTGTAACATTTGATAGAGACAGCAAGTTTGTAAGATGGGCAAAGTATTGGGCAAGCACTATACATGTATTTCATTGTAGAATCCTCATTACTATAAACTTATAAAAGATTTTGCTATATACTTCATTTACATACTTTCTAATATTATACTACAATGATACTGTTGAAATGAATATATACATATATGTACATGTACGTACATTGATTTTTTTTTTCACTGAATTTATTCCGAACATTGAAAATTGAATCATAGGAGGCCAAAATGTTTATCAGTTCACTAATCAAGCATTACCGAAGCGGTCTATTGTCTTGAAAGGGTTAATCAATACAGGGATCATCAGGTTTATGTGGGCAATATGTTTACTCTAATATTACAATCAACTTTTATGTTAATAATCAATTCTATTCTACCATGAATGATGGACTAATTTACTATCACAGAAATAGAGTGCACATCCATTTTAAGAATGACTATGTTCATAAGATATCTTATGAAATTTTTTTATAGAGGTAATACATCAGAACAACAAACTTAGTTATCATTAAAATGAAAATATGTTGATTTTGTCACTGAACACTGTTTAACTTTTTTTCTTTACCTCTTCATAAAATCTTTTGCCACCTTTCTTTGCATTTTTCAGTTTCTCCAGAGCAGACAGGCGCCCCGCCTTCTTTTTGCCGATCTCACGCCTTGAACGTCTAGACAAACCATCATCTTGATCTGCTAAGAAATTTGATTGAAAAAATAGCTAAAATAAACAACACATATCAAGACTAACATTAATTAAGATTATGCAAGATTAATCGATTAATTCGATTGGGCAATGCTCAGAATAAGATTCCATCTTAGGACTTTTGATATTATTAATTATCATACAAGGTGTCTTGCATGTCTAGACCCAGATCTAATAAATAATGAGTAACATTGTATGTTAGTTGGCTCTTTGTGATATATAACTTTTCTCTAAAGAATTGCAAATGTAATTATGACCATCCTACATATGCGCTTACATATTATGTAAGCGCATAGGCCATAACCACAGCACAGGGAATTATTTATTAGATCTAGATCTGTGTAAATGGAACAATTATTAAGTCAGTTTGTGGGATCTATCAGTCACCGCCACCATCATCCATATCATCATTATCCTATACTATTATTAGTAGTAAATTATCATCATTATCATTATTAATATCAACAACTTGAAAGTCTAACTTATATTGTAAGAAGTACCGATTCGTTACTTTACCAGATTTTTGTCCATTACTTTTTAGGCATTATCTTGGTTGGTGAATGAACGAGCTGTTTCCTATTTCACGTCCATAACACTAATTTCATAATGTTCATGAATTGTACGTTAGTAAATATAAGATACCGGTATGAAGAAAAAATTGGTTATGTTGGCATATGAACTTAATGTTGTTATTTTATAACCTGATGCAGGGACTTTGGGATCGATTTGAGAACTGACATGATTAATCAATCAAATCAGTGTGTACTAACCTAATCTACATTTTTTACTATTTCCAAAAACATCAGAATTTCATTCTCTTATCCAAAAATGGCTACCATTTTGTTTTCAGTTCAGTTCAGTTTTCAGATTTGTATAACCAATTTGAACTTGTTTTTCAACCTACCATAATTTTCCATTTTTACGACATGTCTGGACAAGTCATGTTTATTCATGTTTTTCTAGTCACTATGACCAGCGTGTCCATTTTTATGCAATCGCGGTCCAATCAACAATCTTCTTATTTCATCGCAGTTAAACAATCAGCGTTGGATCTTGCTTTCGCCAGTGCACCTGGACTTTTGCTTCACTCCCCTTCACTTCAGGGTCCACTTCCCATCTCATCTTGGGTTGAGTCAATTCAACTCCCACGATATTTACGGTCAAGGCATCATCTCCTGTCTCCATCACGTGGTTGAGTCGTCTACTTCATTACTTCTTCTCAACTCCCATTTCTACGGTTGAGGCAGTCTCCTGTCTCGCTCTCTTCCTGAGCGAGTCTTCTTTTCCTAGTCTTTTTACGGTCGAGGTGCATCTCCCGTCTTCTGGTCGAGTCAACTGCTCCCAGCTCATCACTTCAGTCATGTCAGTCTCATCTCATCTCAGCTTCTGGGGTTCTGGTTACCGTTACCATTGGCAGCCGTCTCTCTCAGACTCAGTCTACCTTTTAGTCGGAGAACCGTCTGGCCTGGGGCTGTAGCTCAGTTTCAAGCTATTTAACTCTCACTTCATTCATCTTCCAGCAACTCACTGTGCTGCAAACTGATATCATCTTTTCCATCATGGACCCACCACTCTTTAGTCCTATAGGTTTACAAGTTTCTGAGCAACCATCATGTCAAGCCCATTCGTCTCCAACTTCCATCGTTGTCGAGCACCCTTCATTTTTTTTTTTAGAACTCATCCCAGCAAACCCGGACAATAGGGAATCAGACGCACGTGCTTTATTCAGCACTGTGTGTTTATTCCGTCAAGAAACGCACGTCTGGCGTATTGTCGCACACAGTTTTGAATACAGCACGTGCGTCTGGTCCCCTATTCTCCGGGTTTGCCCTCATCCCATTCCCAGTCTTTATTTCAATTTTCAATTCACTTAGATCTACTGTCACTGATCTCATATTTTATTGTCATGATTATACATGGTCAAGAATACAGCTAATTTTAGACCGAAAAATCAGTCTATTTCGTTCGGGGATATGCTCCGCTGAGACTACGTCTGGCTTCACGGAATCCCTCTCCTAAATAGACCGAAGTCTGCCACAGCCACTCCTGTTGAGGTCCATCGCTATGTGGTGCTACATGTATTCGGCTCGTCGCGGAGGAGCTACACATATATATGCATTACGTTCGATTTGGCCAAAGTTCGATGAAAATATCACAAATACTACATCGCATAAAATCACCAACTCTACACATACTTACATGAACATAAAAAAACTTGCAATAGGAGTGATAATTTGTATGTTTTCAATATTTCTTTGGCATAAAAAAAATGCGATAGAATGTCACAAACGATCTTTTCTCAGTGTTGGTCTCTCGAAATTCGGAGTGTCAATCTGGTGACAATCACCATTGCGCACGTGCAGTAGTGCTTCAACATGGGAGAAAAGATTGTTCGCGATCGTTCTCGATATAATATTCTCGTTTTTTTTTCATCAGAAAATATTCAAATCGTAAAATTCATCCCCCTTTATGCAAGTTTATGAATATTTATTGCAGTTTAAGTAAGGTTTGTGAGATTATCTTATGTGGTATTTGTAACATTTTTATTGAAATACGGTAAAACAACAAAGTTATCAACTTTGACTGCATTTGAGTGTAGAGCTCCGCTGCTGAGCTGGGACCTCACACAATCTTTTTCACTTGGCACACAGGAGGTCCAGAGGCCACAAAATGAAACTGGACAAACAGTATTCTCGGCTTGATTTGAGGAAACATTTTTTCAGCAATAGAATTGTGGATTTGTGGAATAGTCTCCCTGAAAATGTTATCTCAGCAACTTCTGTAAACTCCTTCAAGAATAGACTAGATAAATACTGGTCTAATAATTATGATCTTGTTTACGAGCCAGTATAGGCTGTATGAGTCAATATCTTGAATCTTTCACACATTTTTGTCCTTTCCCGACACATATTCGATTTGTTATGACATGCTATGGAAAATGTATAATCACATGATACAACAAGCTACGATCGATGAACAGGCATTCGTCCTATATCATCGTGGGATTAAAGTAAAGTAAAGTAAAGTAAGACCTACATGTACGTATGCGAACGCGCGCACGCTTTCGCTATATAGTATTTCGTTCGCCTCGATTCACTTGCGAAACCCCGTTAACATGGCAAATTGAGGTTAATTTCATATAAGTCTTGGATTATTTCAAAACTCAGGTAGGTGCATTATATTAAGTATATGATAATCATTACATTCTGTGTTTTTTTTTCATTTACGACTTCATATTTTAAATTTCGGGTTGGGGTGAGGCACCTCACCCGTACATCCATAGGGACAGTGATTAAGCTCACTCGATGCCTACTTGACTACGATGCCTATGGGAGACTTCCGTTTGTCTTGGAGGAGAACCTCTGAAGTCAGAAAATGTTATAAAACTCCTCCAAACAGACAGATTTTTCTGTCTAAGCTAATTTCTGCCTGGGTAAAACTAAACTGCTAAAGGGAATATTAGATTTAGAGCCTAACCATGCTAAAATAAAGTAGGCATTGTACTTAAGTCGTAGTTGTAGTCGTAAATCTTACTTTTATGCCCATTATCGAATATCGTACAAAATGAAATAGGGCCTATGTCTTCATATCATACCAACATTTCACCTCTAACCATGCTAACAGGGGGGTCGTTTCATCAAATCAACTCCATGACAGTCATAACTGTTGTCGGCGATCTACGGAAATGTCATGGACCTGAAAAACTGTTTCACGAAGACATGATAAACGACAACCCAATGATATCGATACTCATCGGCGAAAAAACATAGTCTATATCACAGTCCATTGGAATTATCGTCAATTACCCAAACAGATTTTGAGGCTCAGTTTTCCCCAAACTATTCCAAAATGTAAAAAATGGCAGCAAAGATGAATGCTTGTGATACAAACATCCCGTTTACATGAAAAGATGTGTTTCTTATGGCATCTTAGAATTTATAAAATTGAGAAAACTCGACGAGGCTTTTGCGATGTACGAATCTAGATTTGTAGGTAAGAGGATACCGTAATTGACTAATTACGGAAAGACCCAAATCGTGTTCATTTTAGAGAAAATTATTAAATTAAGATATCTTATGGCCCAATTTTAAATATTTATTCATTAAAAGATACATATAATATCATTCATATCAAAGCATTGCGTGAAAACGGGAAAAAAGCGAAAATACATACATGATAAATTGTCGTTGTTCACATGTCATGGGTCTGTATATACAGACTGTTCTGTTTTCGATGCTGATTCTATGGTAGACGGATGTGGGTATTTTTAATATTAATCTCATTTACTTGTTGGGGGTCAAGAAGCCATAAAAACATATTGTTCGTTTGTACAATATTATAATACGGACATTAGTAATACTATCTGGTAAAGGAATGATAAAGGATAGTGCTTGGAGATCAGGAAATAAATGTTCTCTTAAGTTACATTTGTTATTTTTTCGCAGCCCATAGACTAACTAAAAGCTGGCTTGTGATGGCGTTCTAAAAAGATATGACAGGTCTGGAGTACCGACAGTCACTTGTCAGCGAAGTTGTCGCTGGTCTTGGCAAAGACGGCTTTGTGTAACACTTAGCGGACAAGTTGAGCGACAGTGTCGAGATGTCGCTGATCTTGTCGTTATGACGGTTTGATGAAACGACCCCCATGTGTCTAACTTGTTATTGTTAAGAGTAAGACTAGTAAGAGTCTAATGGGGTGTTGCAAGAAAGTTGCAATCAATTGCAAATTGTAAAGCAAATTAGAACAACCATTCTGAATGGTTCAGGGTCTGCCCATCATGCCCATTCAAGAAGATGCGCTTGCAACAATGATTTTGATTGGTCAGTACCGATCAGTTGCAACTTGCAATCAATCGCAACTTTCTTGCAACACCCCATACGTCTGAGTTAAAACTAAAAAAAGTAAAACTAATTTTTATTAAAAATCTAAGAGTGACAACGCTGTAACTATTGTAATGTAAGTTAAGTGTAAAAAAAGTGTTAACAGTCATGACAGTTAGTAGTATTACTATTAGTAGTCACTGAGTTAGTCATGTTAAAAATTGTTAGGCCCTAGGCCTAGTCTAGTTGTCTTTAATTAAATTAAATTTAAAATTAACTTGTTACTAGGCCTAGCAAGAATTATTGCGATTATACATGTTATCAATTTATTACCATTTTCTCTGTCGTCCATAACTGGTGCCATTTCTTAGACAACTGTGGGTATAAACGTTGTAAAATAGGGCTATTTATCGGCCCTTGTCCGAGTAAGCAGATTCACTATGAACGGCCAGCACTTGGTAGTTCCAGCCCGACAGACTCCCGGGATATGGAAGGACCACTTCGGCTCCTCGGTACGGTGCTGCGAGTTAATTTAATTGTGTACACTTTTCTTGCACAATGGCGCGCTGGAAACAAACTCCGCGCGAAATTTAAGTTGGACAGTCTCATTTTTTGAGGAGGGTATATTGTATTAGCGAGTGTTTTTGCGATTGAATTTCATTCTTAAAACGAACATAGATACAAGTTTCGTGATACACTTACATATGCATTTTTACAAATTTATCATTAAGGTAAATCAAATCCTATTTTTGTTATAGATATGTAAGTACAAAAGAAATACTTCAGATTGAATTTTAATGAACTATCTATATTTAGTCGAGAAGTCCAGTCTCACATAATTGTAAATCACATAATTTTTTATATAATACTTTTTACAATTAGATAATTGTTTTAAGTATGCTTAATTTAAATTATATCTTATTGAATATTTTATCAAGTTCTAACAATATTTTGGATGAATATAAGATAACAAAATTTGATATAAGGATCAGCAACTTGGCAAAAGTTATTACACGTATGTGGCCTATATATGTGTCTAAGCATAGGTTCTAACGTTAAGTACGTAACGTTAATCGTTAGTGAGTTTCCGGAGGAAACAACTTAAATTTCGCTGCCTGAAAACAGTTTCATGTGATTGTGAGTATTAAGCTATTCGTATTGATTCAGGTTATTTAGAAATTATATGTATTTTGAATGATATTGTGCATATATAGTACTTATTGTATGAAGAAAACTAATGTAGGTAAAAAAAAGAAAAAGAAAAAGGAACACCGAGTCCGAGGCGAGCTGCGACTCACTGCGAGGCCTCGGGCATAATTGAATATAATAAGGCAGCCCAGCCAGTGCTCAGGGGCAGGCATCCAGGTGCAGTTGGCACTTTTAGCAGTGGCCTCTGTTGAGGGACGTCATCAAGGTCCACCTCCATCCAGTTCCAACTTCCAGGCAGAAGGGTTTGCGGATTGTCTCTTTAGCTGTTAGCAAGGGGTCCAGATAGCCCACAGTCCGACCCTGGAATTGGATAACCTGACCACCTACCCTGGACAGCTCGAACTGGTCGAGTTATCCAGGCCAGGCCAGGCCCAGGGTGAGGGTGGGGTGCCTCGCCGGACAACTTGACCGACCCAACGACCCAACGACACATTTTTTTTCTTCAGTTTTTATGAACTTAATCTGCCCCTTTTAGTTTTACAATGAATTATCTTTTAAGTGATAAATTATAATTAGATGTATATATTCATATGAAACACAGCAGTCAGAATCTGTGGACTTTTTGAGAGTTTTATTGTATCCCCCGAACTAGAGACTCTAGAATTCGGGGATACTATGGATTTGACATCGTCGCGCTGCGTCCGCGTCCGCCGCAGAGATTTTCTTGTGAGCGCTCTACTGGCTGCAGTTCACCTTCAAATTTCACATGGAGGTGCATTATGGTAAGATGAAGACGCCTATTGTTTTTGGTGTGGGCAGAGTCAACATTGTTGCCATGGTAACCATATTTTTTAAAGAAATGGTAAAGATTTTCTTGTGAGCGCTCTACCGGCTGCAGTTCTTGTCGGATCATCTTCAAATTTCGCATGGAGGTGCATTATGGTAAGATGCAGACGCCTATTGTTTTTGGTGTGGGTGGAGTCATTGTTGCCATGGTAACCATATTTTTTAAAGAAATAGTAAAGACTTTCTTGTCAGCGCTCTACCGGCTACAGTTTTTGTCGGATCACCTTCAATTTCAAAACAACTAAAAAATGACAAAAGTACAAAAAGGTCATTTTGTCAGCAGTGATACCCCAGGTCCCAAATTGCCACTTTATCCATTTCAGTCACAACATTGATTCAAATGGGGGATGGGTGACGGGTTCGGGGGATACATGTACTCGGACTGGTCCCCCCTCCGAGTGCTCTAGTTTTTCCCTCGCAATGACATATCGATGAGAATATTCGATGAAGGCATAAAGGTTAAACTTTAAAGCCTATACTATAGTAATATTATAAAGGACGGACCGCCAAAGACAGTAGAGCCGCATGGCCAATATGGGAGACTCTTTCCATCTGGGAGAATATCTCCATTAGAGACTTTCGTTAAGAATTTTAGTAGCTTGTTTGGGAGACAATCTCCCATTAAAGGAGAATCAACCCCTAATTACAAATTTACTTATATTGGAAGGTGTAATATATTCCTACTTGTTGGCCTAAATCATTTTCTAATAAGAAAATCAGAAAAGGGTGTAAATAAAGATATTCCAACACCCGTTATCGTCTCCTCCTCATTTCCATGGGGGCTGCCATTTTCTTGCTGATTTGGAGTTGTACATGAACCATTGAGAAATGTTCCAGTCAAGAAGATATTTTGAATCCAAAACCTAAATTGCTTTTCTTCATTACCTAAAATCCCATATGTGACAAAAAATATAAAGTGGGTGTTTACATGTATTGTAAAAAGTAAATCTTTATAATTATATATTTAAATTGTCTGGTTTTGCTTAACAAAAATC
This sequence comes from Heliocidaris erythrogramma, assembly GCA_025617745.1. Classification (NCBI taxonomy): domain Eukaryota; kingdom Metazoa; phylum Echinodermata; class Echinoidea; order Camarodonta; family Echinometridae; genus Heliocidaris; species Heliocidaris erythrogramma. The sequence goes on along the minus strand of CM046871.1, from coordinate 32,674,918 downwards.
TATTTTCTTGGGTTTGCCAAACAGAGAAGAACATAATATATGCAGCATGCATTCTGACTTTTCAAGTCCATTATCCGAAAGCAGGTGAATGCATAGTTTGCCGCTATAGATGCTCGGGGAAGAAGCATCCATAAATTTGAATTAATTTGCTCCGTCCCATGCGTCACAGTATCGAGAAAATAGATTTCTATTAAGCGAATATCGATTTTCAACAGAAATATATAAGGAAATCTTTAGTTTAAAAATAAATTGACATATCTATTCTATATTTTTAATCTCAAACGGGTTTTTAATTTTGAAAGAGGCAATTGGGCATTTGGATTAAGAAAATCTTCATGTACACATAAAAAAAATGGCGGCCCCCATGTACTGCAAGCAGACGATACATGTTGCGGGCAGATGATAAATTTTGCTCAGAAAATCTTGATTCGTATCGATATCGTAAATTTTGACGCGAAGCCATATAGTCTAACAAGTAGGAATAAATAACACCTTTGAACACTTTTGTCTGTATTTTTTTAGGTTAATTCTCCTTTAATGATACCAATTTTCTTTGTTTACATTTGCTGCAAAGGGATCACTTTGGTTCAACTTGAAAATGTGATAAGGCTAAGTAACAAACAAGCAAACATGTTTACTTAGCATCCAGCCTTTTTGAAAAAAAGGAAGGAGGAGGCCCTTTTTTTTCCTGTTTGTTAAAAAATGGCCGCTGGACACATTTCCAAGACAACTTGCCAGGGTATGCACTTGTTTTTGTTTTTGTTTTGTTTGTTTCCATTATGTTTTGTCTGGTATCCTATATGCAATGCTCAAACTCTTAATCAATTTTCATGCTCAGTAATAGTTCTAAAGTAGAAAAAACCCTTACCCAGGGAAAGGAAAGTTGACATGTATGTATATTGAATGTAAAAATATATATTAAAAAGTATTTTTTAGCAGTCCAGTGACTCTTGGCTCATGAAATCAACTTACTTCTGGCTTCTTTGGTGGTCGGTCCTTTATCGAATATTCTCATTGGAAGGTAAAAATAAACTCTCAAAAAGTCCACAATTTCCATGTTTCCCGTCATGAATATATACATTTAATTATAATGTACCACTTAAATGGTAATCCACTGTGAATTGAGTTCATTAAATTGAAAAACAGAAAGTGGGTTGAGTTGTATGGCGAGGCACCCCACTGTGGATAACAAACACTGGGTCGAGCTGTCCAGGGTAGGTGGTCGGGCTATCCAGGGTTGGGCTGTCCGTTGGTCGGGCTGTCCAGGAACCGGTAGCATGTTTGCTTGGCCTTAGGCCTTTGCCCTTTCATGCCTTTTGGCTCCACAATTTTATATCTCTCATGTGTGTCATGTTTCATGACATGGCATGGACATGGCCTATATAGGATGAATACATGTAGATCTAACTTTAGATCTAGTCTACCCCATGATGCATACACTGAACATTTCTTTGTCATGTTTGTCAATTTCCATCGTTTGTCCCCTGATGCCGATGTTGAGGTGAGGAGTATGGACTTGGATCTAGACTGAGTTTACGCAACGTGCCTGCTATCTGCCAAGCATAACCGTTTCATGTACATGTATAATGTAGCAGGCGGGGACATGCACCAAATTTTAATTGTGTGACACTGATAAATATTTTAATATGTTATTATTGTCATCATCATCATTATTTTTTATTTCCAAAAGAATTACAAAGCAAATATAACATTCTATACAGATTCATGTAGATCTACATTTTCAACATTTTGGTAAATTGTGCATTTTTTGTTTTCATATTTTTACAACCTTGGGCATTGTTATTATAATTATAATGATGATTATTATATTATCAAAAAATAATTGTATTGTTTTTATTTACCATTATCATTATCGTTATTATTATTGAAGCATTAAGAGCCGCTATGTGGAGTGAGTAGTTAAAACCATTTTATGTAAATATATTGATAAATTCAATCAATGAATGAAATTTACAACTTAAAGAATTCATGAAAAAATTGTTAATTCATTATTAGATTTTCCTTTCACTTTTAGTAATAAGACTCTTTTTTTCTCTTATCTTCATGCTTTGAATATATTGTCACAAATGTCTAGACACTCCCTTTAACAGTTGGTATGAAATTATTTTATTGGTTCTTTAAAAGCAAATGATCCAATAATAATGATAATAATAATTAAACATTTTTATATAGCGCATAACACATTGGCAAAAAAAATTGCATGTCTCTATGCACTTTAAGAATAGAAAACAAGAAATTTGTACAAGAAAAGGAGAAATGCACTGGGTTCATGTTTCTGACTACTCATAAGTGGTAAAAAAATATGTTTCAAGGTACTGATGAAGGTGTCATAGGTTCCTATAATTTTGAGTTGTTCTGGCAATTTGTTCCACAAAATAGTGGCTGTGTATGAGAAAGACCTTTTCCTATGACTTTTTGCTTGCTTGGCCTTTATAGGCCTTTGCCCTTTGCCCAAACTTAAATGGCAGAATTTTTTTGAAATGTTTCTATACTTTGGCTTTTAACTAAGTGTTTTGTATAAATTTGATGTTGTTACGTTGTTAAAGTAGCATAGAATCATACACTCTTGAGACTACAATGCTAGAGCCTCATCAGGGTGAAACATTTTTTTGTTCACCAGAGCTCTTTTCCAATTTTCTTTATACATGTAGTAAACTTTAGACTTTCTCTCAGTAATTTTTATGATTTAAAGTTGTTTTTTTTTTTTTTTTTTACCAGAGCTCTTTAGATTTCCAGCGAGCTATTTTGAAGCTTTCTAGAAAATTCTGTGTTAAAGGGAAAGTCCACCCTGATATTTAGTTGATCTGAATAAAGCAAAAAAAAAATGAAACAAAATAGTGAAAGTTTGAGCAAAATCCGTTATTAAGAAATAAGAAAGTTATGAATTTTTAAAGTTTTAATCGATCAGATACAGATTGGCAACTCCGTGACATATCTTGCAAGGTCCTCTCCCATTTGCTCAGTACAGAAAATTTCAGAAATTTTTATTTTCTTAGTTTTTCATGAAGGAATAGATTTTTTTTTTACAGGTTTAAACATATGAGCAATGATTACAAGTATATCTCAGGTGCATGTATGATTGAATATTTTCATTAGAGAAAATGGAAATTAATGATTTTTAGGTTACAGGGCAAATGGGAGAGGAGCTCGCAAGATATGTTCCACTTTAATTTGTTTTCACTAAGCCCCACATATTGATTAAGTCGCAAGCTTAAACTTTGTTCTGCTGTTTTTGCTGTATGAAAGTTGTGAATTGTAAATTTTCTTTGTCGTTGTTCTGACATACATGTAAACCATTTTCACTGCATGACATTTTCACACATCTCAACTACTTGCAAAATTGGCAAAAGTAGTATCAATTTGAAATTATCTTTGTCGAATATTTATCTAAATCTTAAAAAGATTTGAATTGTAACTGGGCTAAGTTTAAATCAAGGCATTCATGTACATATTCAAGCCTATTTTTCTGGCTGAGTGACTTTTCATCTCTCGGTTAACTGAAAATGTGTTCTGGAATATTTTAGACTAACCCAAATATACTCCATCTTCAATCCCTACACATTTCCATTGGAATGGGGGAAATGTCTCTTTTCAAGGAAGTCACATTCAGATTACCATTTATTTACAATGTACTATGTAAACATTTAATTTCAGAAACAATTCAGAATGTAAGTTTGTTGTTAGTCATGACAAGCATTGTCTTAATTTTTGCACTGTGTACTTTGTACTCTTGATCTAGATGGCTTTCGTGTCTGTCAATGATCAAATATGGGGTGATCTCGTGTGATTGTCGCTGACCTTGGTAGAGTTTGTTTGTTTACAATACAGTTGTGAAGATGACTTTCATGTTGAATGGATAGACTTTGTCTTTGGTCAAGTCAATTGGGTGTTCATATCCCCACTACACTCTACACACCAAATGATGAAGAAATTGTAGATCTTTAATGTATGTAGTGCCAGCAAGATAGAGAGAGAGAAGGGGGATGGAGAGAGAGGGAGAGAGAGTGGGAGAAGAGAGAGAGAGAGCAAAGGGGGAAATAAAGAAGGGTATAGGTTTCATGTTTTCTATGAAATTTTGGGATTCATCAAAATATTTAGAATTTGTTTACCGGTACTTCCTGATCGGTGTCGGTGAGAGGCTACATGCAAGAGATACATGTAAGTATTCTCAATTCCCTGGAGGAGTGTTATCAGGTAGCCTATCTTTCACGTTGCTATTGATAATTCTCTATGTACATAACGCTTGTACTCCAATGTCATTACAAATTCCACATTTCATGAGAAAATTCACAGTGTGATACATGTATTTATCATCTTATTGAGGGCTATCAGACCATTGTGTGGAAGGATAAAAATCAGAGGAACAGATGGATGAAAATGGACAAGTAATTGATAAGAATGTTCTAATTGTTTAAAACCTAATAATGCTGTGAATCTCAGATTTATTCACCTTTATTTAGAGTGTAATTTTAGTATTTAAAATTGCAATATATCTGTTTACAGAAGTAATATTCGAAGCTAAAACTTGTGATATAGCCTACTCGCATGAAACCCCAAAACACCCAGAACATCAATACATTGTTTTAAATTGGACCCCTTTAAGAATTACTGTCTAGGAAGTTATGTGTTATTTTTTGTTTCCTAACAGTTTGAGAAAAGGAAAGAAGTGTTTATAGAAAGTGGAAACATATACTTGTAGGCCTTCATCCTTCCTCAGAATAGGTTAACAAACTACATTGTAAAGTTTTTAGATCATGACATATCCCCTGGAGACCTCCTGGGCCCTCTTTCATAAAACTTGTTATCAGTGACAACTGCCACATTTCTATGACAAATTTGCTCTCAGCCAATCATATGCAAGGATTTCAGTAGCTTAGAATTTATTGCAACTTGCTATTGATAACACGTTTTATGAAACAGGGCTCCGATCTCAACATCTGATATACATGTAGATATATGGGTTAAAAGTAATAATACATACTTCAAATCTCTTTGGAAGCGCATAGAGACATTGGTAAATATGTATTATGCACTATAAAATAACTGAATAATATTGATATTCTTATACTACCATCATATTCCAAAATGCAATAAGTCAAAGAAAGAAAAAAAAAATTAAAAACTTATTTTTCAGACATACAATTATTTTCATTGCATAACCTATAATACTTGAACTATAGGCTGATACCATTACTCTTGTGCTACTGATCACTGTAGTAAACATTTTATGTAATCATTCAATGAGACAAAAGAAAGTATTCCAAATTATTGAAATACCCACAAATCCCGAGGTGGTCTTAAACTTTTGCAAATGATGGTACTATTTCCAATTTATCATTTTTGAGATTATTGTCCATATTGTTCTTCACACTTATCATTTTGGAAAGTTCAAGTTATCAGTTTAGTGGTGGAAATTTCATTCTTTTGTTGTTCATTTTTTTCTTCTTTCCTGCCTTCAGTAGTGGATTGCACAAAGAAAAAGTGGGTGGAATCTAACAAACATTGTTTATCAGAGTTATGTAACATTCTGTTTGTGTTTCCTTGGCTGATTTGGGCATACATAAAACCCTCAGGAATAATATTGCATCATAAACTTTGTCTCTCTTTTGAAATAATATTTGCAGTAAAGGGAGTAGTGAATAATTGAAGGAAGACTAAGTTTAACCTTTGCCCAAGTCATGCCATAATCACCAGCTCTCTGATAATACTTGTAAATAGATGAGAGCTGATCACAGTTGAGTTTCTTATGACTCTCTGTAGTTACAAATCTTTGACCGGCTTCTGAATGTACATGTATACCTGCATTATACAAACACTGGGCCTGCATGTATGTTTTTCTTGAAAGTTGATTTGGACATTACAGGTAAAGTATTCACTTTTCTGTGAAGAATGTCTTGTCCAGTAGGTGATTGATACAGTTACAGGTGTTGTATTTCAGTAACAGTGCGAAGGAAAATTAAAGTAGAACGTTAATGATTTTAAATATTGGCTTAATACTTATTATTGCATAGATGGCATAAATTAAACAAGGTTATCCAAATTCAACGCTTGGAAACATTTGAAGTAATGATTATTATCAATTATAAAACGGTAAAATACAGCCCCCGATATAGCAGCTGAAGAGCTCCTCGAACGCTGCTGAGATATGTGAGGACACACCCTGGACCAGTCCTGTCTAAGCAGACGATGTCCCATAACATCTTACACATTTTTCAGAGCCTATTTTGTCATCTCCTCTTCACTTATTTCTCTTCCTTCACTAGCGTCAGTCTTAATGTTAGTCTGTTGCCTCACTCTTAACTTCGTGTATGGTATTATTTTGATGAAAAATGCAGCGTTAAAAAAATTAAGGAATCAGTCACTTGTAAACAAAATAAGACGCCATTGTATTTTCAGCTGCTTGCACCGGGCCATGTTCGGCGTTTCAAGAGGGAACGAATACCATCCTGCTATTATTCGGAGGGCTTTTCAATTTGAAAGTGGGGTTTATTTCATTGATCATTGACCCTTCTCCTATGTATTTACAATCAAACGGTTTTAGCTATCAGAATCAGTTTCACTTTCCCTTTATAATGGTGTGAAATAAGGTCATGTTTAAATACACCAAACTCTTTATAATTTGATAAATAATTGCATTGCAATTACGTTCATTCATTATAGGACGTCGTCTGCTTAAGCAGGGTCGATCCCGAGTGTGACGACATCAAAACATCGCTATATTTCTGGCGAATCCTCGGATATTCCAGATGCTGAGAAGAGCTTTTATTTGTGTTGTTTTTATAATCACCAGATACGCAGTTGACATAAAACTTATACGATTGCCATCTGTAAGCTTCCCAGTTTCTAGTGATACATTAATTGCCATATTTGTGATTTTCTTTGAATATCTACTTTAAGAAGAAAAAATGATGTTTACAAAACCTTTTTTTTTATTATTTGCAGTGGTGTAATCAAGACTTCATTTGAGTGATTTTGCATATTCAAATGTTTCTTTAGCAGAGCTCTTTTGGGGCATTCCAGAGCTAAATTGCTAACAGCTCCTGTGTATTTTCTAATGCTAAGTTAATCAATGTGTGAAAAGTATTGTACATAGGCTAGATTTTGTTTTGTTCACTGTCATGTCATCTGCTCAGCTGGGAAAGTAGTTCCAACAGAGTCCATGCATCGCTTAATGCTTCCATAATGATGACACGTTTTTATAACAGCTGTTATTTGGTTCAGTGAAGTGGGTGTTACATACAGTATGCATGTGATGTTCGGTTTTTTTTTCTTCTTCTTCACTTTTTTTCCTTCAGGATATTTCTAATGTCACGAATTTGTCTTTTCTCTGTATTTATCAACAGAAAGTCAGCTCTTGGGTTCCACAGCACTGAGCATTCTTTGAAACTAACGTCTTTAGAAGCTAACCAGCCTTGGTAACTCCAGTCACCTTTCAAAATGGCCACCAAACGGAAGTTAAGGTCAACAGATGACCTGAATGAAGTGGATAGTACCAACAATGGTAGCGGTGAAAAGAGAATCAAATTAGGCCAGGTAAGTATAAACAACATTAGATCATTTCTTCATTGCTACATCATTTAACGCGAGCAGAGAGCGGTTTAGAGCTCTTGAAAACTTTTAAAAAAGCTCTGGTTAAATGCAAAACTTGCTGTGATGAAATCTCACTGTAACATATAGAAATCTAATAAGAGGTCCTAAATTTTTTTTTTTTTTACACTTTTGTTAAAAAACAAATCTTCCATGAACTCCGGTAGAAAATGTGGAATTTCTTCATGACTGTAATCATGTTTTTCCCCACAGAACTCTTATTTTAAAGCCTTATTGAGAGGTACATACATGTGCTTGTACATGTATACAGGTACATTAAAGTATTTGTAATGATCTCATGTACATATATTTTGCACTGTTGCCACGCTCTTGTTTTAATCTATTTTACTTCATTAGTCTGAGGCACTGAATCTATTTCAGATATAAAGAAATTAGTATACAAAGTTGGATTCTACAATTTTTGCTAATGAAAAGAACAATAGTATTTTTTTTGGTCTGAACATTGCAATAATATGTGGCTTGCATTGTTTTGTATAAATGTACCAGCAACATTGAGGTTTAGATATTAATGTACTTAAATTCTAATATGTCTATGAATTTGATATTGATCTACTAGTGTGTGTGTGTGTAATTGGGTTTTTACAGACGTGTATCAATCAGATATGATTATTTACATCTGGGGACCGACCTTTAACGTCACCATCCGAAAGACGTGACTCAGTCTCGAACCTGGGTCCGCTGAATCAGTTTATAACTTCCACTGTTAGCTGGATTACAGGCGCACGCCACAACGCCCAGTTGTAGATCATATTTACATGTAGTCTATTAATAAGAGCAAAGGATTTTTTTTTCTCCAGTAAATGCAAACTGTGTTCAAAATAATATACATGTAGACATGTATATAGTGAAATGTAACTAACAATTACCAATATACTGTATACAGTGAACCATTACTTGTATGTCAAATGTATATTTCCCTGGTATACTCATGTACTAGGTATGTAGTTAGTCAGGGCAGTGTAGCAGACTCTGGGTAGTCTTTCTTCCATGATAATTATGGTTATTTTCTTCAGGAATAAAGGGATAAAGTATTAGTTGCTGAATCAATATTGACTTTCAAAATGAAGTACGGTAGATATTCAACAATTGAATGACAAGCCCTGCAAAAAAAAAAGTGAGGAAGGAGGATTTGTTCAGCTCTCTCATTTGCTTATAAAACTACCCAGGTTTAAATTCAAGTTGTTGGTTATAGATTGAGACATGATATTTCTGTACTCGTCTGATTGATACCTATCTGTAAAAATATTTTTAAAAACATGCAACACAAAAAACAAATTTTACGATAGAGTCTATGGTACATGTATGAGATTACTGTGCTTTTCACTGTACAATTTCAATCTTCAGTATTGGTGTCCCTCCTCCCTCGTCCCTTCATTAATTCATAAAGTCTGGAGTGTAGGCTAGATAAATTGTCTCACTCTCCACGGCATCATTTATCACGGTGATGAGAGCAGCGGTAGCGATGTGTAGGTATCCCTGTGCATCCATTAGGGCACCGGTTACAATGTGTACCTGCATCCATTAGAGACGGAGGTGTGCAGCTTGGGTGGATGAATTGGTGCTGTGTGTTCTTTGTTATGGGATTTGTATAGATGTGGACAACATTTGAGTGTTCTGTCCGAGTCTGAAACTGGCTTGAATAGGTTGTTGAATTACTACCCTCAGAGTTTTGAATGGCTCCTTGAAACAATGGATAATTTTTCTGTGAAGTGAATCATGCAGATGTGTAGATTTTATTCATGGTTCTTGGATTTGCATTTGGTTATTTATTGTCCTGTCTGACCCCAGCTTGAATGGAAGTTATTGGTTTATCCTGGGATATCAGTTTCCTGTATGAATGGATACCATCCTCAGTGGACAGTTGTACAACTGTGAACTGTGCTGCATGATGTGTAGATTTTAATTAATCAGAAGTATTGTTTGAATGCACATACATAGGCTGTGTGCTTCAAGACATATCAGGCGTGTAACAAATTGATTTCTATGCTTTCTGTAAATTGGAAAAAGTGTGTTTCACGTACCTGTAGTGTTGCATGCTGCAGCATGCTGCAACAGTCTATCCGGACACTGATGTGAGTTGGTCTAGCAGTGAATGTCCGTGGTATGGTCATCTCTCTCTCTGTCTTCACCTACGACTCTGATCAGACCCAGATTCGAAATTGAGTCACGTCTTTTGGATGGTGTCATGGAGGCATAAGTACATGTATGTAATCATACCTGATTGATACACGCACATGTACATGTAGACCTATTAAAACGCGTACACATACACATTGTAGTCTGGGTTTCAGCAATCCTTACAATGTACAGGGTGTACATGACATGATATTTTTTATGCCGGAGGCATTATTTTATCAACAGCACGAAAGTTACGACACTTGCAAATTCCAGTAAATGTTAAATTTATGGACGTTTCTGTTTAGAATTTTGCCAGGTATTTTCTTGTGCTGTAGTTGGAATCCATGAGTTGTTGTTATGTCTGACAAGCTTTCGACAAGCCATCTGATCAAAATTTGTTGAAGTATCAAATTTGAATTCATTATCAAAATGTTCTGAATGTGTACCAGGCTAGACATTTGATTGTTGAAATATAGTCTACAATTACAGACTGTGGTTTCACTTGAACAAAAGATGTCTAGCCAAACAACCTTTACGTTGTGTACATGTATGTAGGTCAGTGTGAGTCTGTTTCCTCTGATAGATTCAGAGTTCAGACTTTGTTGTACCAAGGAGCTTCAAAGTGATCATGAATACAATACACATTACACATGTATGTATGTGTGTACATGTATGTTATGACTGACAAGGGGATTATTTCTGCAAACTACATGTACGTCTGTATATCAAGACTAAACATGATTTGTAGACCAACATTTGTTACAATTTTTCATGCTTCATTCGGCTCAGTTCAAAACACCCAAATGTACTGGTATGCTCCATAGAGCCTGTACATGCAGACAAAGTTAATCTCCAGTGAGGCCACTCATGCGTGATGATTCTGATCTTTTAAAAAAAACCCCAGTTATATACATTTTTGTAGAGCTTCTCCGTAATACCCATGATCTGATTTCTGAAGAGGAAAGTGCTGGTTTCCTTCTAGAGAGACTCGTCATGTGATTGAGGACTACCGGTACTGAACTATTCATTGACTCTGGAGAGTTACATTTTTTATAAATGTAGGCAGGGCTCAGTTTGGATAGTGAAACACTTTGGATTATTGTGCATGCAAGTGTGAACACAGCACATTGAAACAGTGTTACAGAATGGCAGATGGTGGTATAGATAGTACAGCTGTGAGGGAGGAGCGTTCAGACTCGATCTCTTCAGACGAGGATTCAGCATGGTCAACGTGCTCAGAGCACAGTCTACAGTTCTGTGGGAAAGGGGGCGTGGAGGTGCCTCCCATTACTGATTATGGATGTGTGAGTGTTAGCCATGTACTCTAGTAGAAATCATGCATATCTACTGTATCGATCTATAGATTTATAGATTACATGTACATTCTGGAACTAGATAAACTATCAGCTAAATAGCTAAATTGGTTTATAATTTTGATTTTATGGCCCTCTATACTGGATATTAATATGAACTGTGTTACATAAGGCATTTAAAATGTGCATGTACATGTTTTATGACCATACATGTAATTGTACATGCATGTATACACATGCATACAAAGGCATTTATGAAACATTGTAAATGTATGACCTGGGTATATACATGTACATGTACATGTATTTACATATTGATAAAACTTTTGCATGTACATGTGTATTATTCAATTGATTTTATGCTGTAAGCCACATGGACTCAACGTCACTGTATACATGTAAGTAGGCTTACATTATTGTATACTCGCTTATTTTCTACTCTCAGAATTGTTGCCTCTGTCCTGCACATCAGCAACTTCTTTTATACTGTTGTACTCCAAAAACCTCACTGAAATGAACTAAAAATAGAGACACTAGTAAAAAAAGGTTATCACTCAGTCAGATCCTGTGTTGCACTGATTTTACTCAGGAAACTCAATTAATACAGATTAGAACATAACCAATCAGAAAGATTAAAATGGAATAATACAACATGGTGGAAGAACCCACGTACATGTAGAAAAGAGAACCAATAGATGGCACGGAAGGGTGATCATGAGCTGGCTGGTATTCTGAATACGAGATGAGAACTTAACATTTACAATAGAGCCATGTAGAGTGGAAATGGAATGGAAGAAATTGTGGTAATGGCAGTGAGAGATGTGTATGAAGGGGAAGAGAGGGATTCAAGGCATGAAGTTGAAATGTAAATGAGATGCAAAAGAGATGTACATTGTGAATCACAGAGCATGGAAAGCAAAGTGTAAAACTATCATGTAAAATGAGCGGCAATTAAGACCAATTATATCTTACATTACATGTATAGTAGGCCTACATGGCTTCCATTTTACTGCACCATGTATATCATGCATAATATTTAGTTGAGATTCTTTAAGCTGAAACTGTTTTACCAGCATAAGTACAATGATTCACGGGAAAGAGGGGATTCATAGGAAATATTGATTAGCAGTACGTGTATAAACATTGTTAGATATCACAACTAACCAACTTGAAAAAGTTTTACTTTCTTAAAAGTAGGTCCCTTTTGGTAGAGAGAATGAATTGTGAATTTGTGTTTTTATTTAGACTTTATATGTATAGTTTACAGAGGGAATTTTATTATATTTAATAAAGCAATGCAATGCAATGCATGTACATGTACCTGTAATTTACAATCCAACAGACTTGCTCCCTTTTTTAGCTCACCTGAGCCTATGGCTCGAGTGAGCTATTGCGATGGAAATTTGTCCGTCGTCCGTCGTGCGTCGTGCGTCGTCCGTCGTGCGTCGTCCGTCGTCCGTTAACTTTTTACATTTTCATCTTCTTCTCCAAAACCCATGATCGGAATTCAACCAAACTTGGTAGGAATCATCCTTAGGGGTAGGGGACCCAAAGTTGCTAAAATGGTACATGTGGCCCCCAGGGGGGCCCAGGGGAGGGCCCCCAATTGTAAAAGCTATGTAAATTTCAAACATCTTCTTCTCCAGAACCAGGCATAGCTCAGACTTGGTATTTTGTATGGAGATACCTCTATAGATGAAGAATGAATGTTGTTCATGAAATTTCTCTGAGTGGCCCTATAGGGGCCCTGTGGGGGTAACATACTGGAGGGGGGCGCTGCCAGGCAAAATGTACATTCTGATCTTCTCCAAAACACATGATCGGAATTCAACCAAACTTGGTAGGAATCATCCTTAGGGGTAGGGGACCCAAAGTTGCTAAAATGGTACATGTGGCCACTAAGGGGGCCCAGGGGGAGGGCCCCAATTGTAAAAGCTATGTAAATTTCAAACATCTTCCTCTCCAGAACCAGGCATAGCTCAGACTTGGTATTGTGTATGGAGATACCTCTATAGATGAAGAATGAATGTTGTTCATGAAATTTATCTGAGTGGCCCTGTAGGGGCCCTGTGGGGATAACATACTGGAGGGGGGGGGGGGGGGGGGGGGGCGCTGCCAGGCAAAATGTACATTCTGATCTTCTCCAAAACACATGATCGGAATTCAACCAACTTGGTAGGAATCATCCTTAGGGGTAGGGGATCCAAAGGTGCTAAAATGGTACATGTGGCCCCCAGGGGGGCCCAGGGGGAGGGCCCCCAAGTATAAAAGCTATGTAAATTTCAAACATCTTCTCCAGAACCAGGAATAGCTCAGACTTGGTATTGTGTATTGAGATTTTTTTCTGGGTGGCCCTATAGGGGGTCTGTGGGGGTAACATACTGGAGGGGGGGGGGGGGGTGGGGCAAGTTGTCCGCCATCCATAAACTTTTTAACATTTTCAGCTTCTTCTCCAAAACCCATGATTGGAATTTAACCGAACTTGGTAGGAAGCTCAGACTTCGTATTGTGTATAGAGATACCTCTATAGATGAAGAATGAAAGTTGTTCATGTGCTAGAGAGAACATGCACCAGATGTGAATTGATCCACCTCAGGTGAGCGTCGTGCCCCCTGGGGCTCTTGTTTTGTATGAGTCTCAAAGTTCACATAATACTATCAGTCAAGTTTCATGCTATACCATGAGAATATCTTAACCTAATCTACATACAGCATGTTCAATATTTCCTTCCCCCCTTCTTTTCGACTCTAGCTACATGTACTGTCTTCCCAGCTCATTCAAACAAGGGGAGTAGATGAAGAGAAGAGGAAGGGATTTTTATTTAAAAAATATCCTTCATAAAATACATTAGTAACTGTGCCCATTCCTTTCATTTCATATGCTTGCTTTTATGACAGGGTCTTGCCAAACCAGCTACCCTGGATGGATCATTAGAGTCAGAGCAAGAGAAACAGAGATGGGATTTTACACCAGTCACCTTTGAGCAAGCAAAGACTGGTGCAGTACGTAAGTACATCTCATAGAGTAAGCCATAGCTAGAATCATTAGAATTAGAGCAGGAGAAACAGAGATGGGATTTTACACCAGTCACCCTTGAACAAGCAAAGACTGGTGCAGTACGTAAGTACATCTCATAGAGTAAGCCATAGCTAGAATCATTAGAATCGGAGCAAGAGAAACAGAGATGGGATTTTACACCAGTCACCCTTGAGCAAGCAAAGACTGGTGCAGTACGTAAGTACATATCATAGAGTAAGCCATAACTAGAATCATTAGAATTAGAGCAAGAGAAACAGAGATGGGATTTTACACCAGTCACCCTTGAGCAAGCAAAGACTGGTGCAGTATGTAAGTACATCTCATAGAGTAAGCCATACATGTAGCTAGAATCATTAGAATTAGAGCAGGAGAAACAGAGATGGGATTTTACACCAGTCACCCTTGAACGAGCAAAGACTGGTGCAGTACGTAAGTACATCTTATAGAGTATTAGCTATAGCTAGAATCATTAGAATTAGAGCAAGAGAAACAGAGATGGGATTTTACACCCGTCACCCTTGAACAAGCAAAGACTGGTGCAGTACGTAAGTACATCTTATAGAGTAAGCCATAGCTAGAATCATAAGAATTAGAGCAGGAGAAACAAAGATGGGATTTTACACCAGTCACCCTTGAACAAGCAAAGACTGGTGCAGTACGTAAGTACATTAATGTTTCAAAGAGTAAACTGTAGCTAGAATCATTGAAATTAGAGCAGGAGAAACGAAGATGGGATTTTACACCAGTCACCATTGAACAGTCTGGTGCAGTACATGTCACAAAGTTCCAGTACTGTAGCTACATGTATAGAACAATATGGTATCCAGTCCTGTATGCGTGCTGTTGTATACCTGCTGTTGTATACCTGCTGTTGTATACCTGCTGTTGTGTATTATTGCCTCTTTGGACCTAACACATGGTTTAAACCTCCATGAGCGTAGTACGCCCATGTCCTTATTTTGTCCATTGGATGGATAGTGAGTGTGCTTATATACCCTTATTTACGCTTATTTAGTCCACGGCAGAGGTTTAAACCATGGTTGAGATAAACCTCTTTTGTGCATTCTGGCCTTTGTGTATACATGTATACGGACAACTGTGCTATTCATATACCAGTGTAATATTACAATTAATGTTTGAAGCAGTCCTAAAGTGGTTACCAATTTAATTGTATTATATTATTCATTTTCTCTCTCTCTCACTCTCTGTCTCTCTTACTCTGTCTCTCTTACTCTGTCTCTCTTACTCTGTCTCTCTTACTCTGTCTATCTTACTCTGTCTATCTCTCTCTGTCTATCTCTCTCTCTCTCTCTCTCACACACACACACACACACACACACACACACACACTCTCCATCCCTGCAGAGCGACCGGTTCGAGTGTACGCTGATGGTATTTTCGACCTCTTCCATGCGGGACATGCAAGGGTGCTCATGCAAGCTAAGAATGCCTTTCCCAATACCTACCTCTTGGTTGGAGGTAAGATGTGTGCAGTGGATGCATGGATTTAACCCTTTCAGGACAGGAATTATTTAAGGGCTTAATTGATCACATTTTCTTCCTCAAATTGGCAACAGTAATATTTTCCTTTAATGCTAAATGGTTCTAATAAAATGTAATGTCTTTGAAAACAACATACATGTATATACTTTGTTGAAAAGTTGAAAAATTTCCAATTTTGATGAAAGACAATGATTTTGAACCTCTCAATGTGTTGCCAATTTAACCCCTTCCATGCCACCAGATTTTTGAGCAATTATCAAAAATGAACTTTCAAGAATTAATTATTAACTTTCAATGAGATTTTCCTTGAGCAAACTGGGCAAAGATATATTGCATAGGATAAACATTATATTGAAGGCACAGGTTTCTGTATGAGGAAGAAATTTCAAGCCATTCTCAGCCTTAAAAAAGTGTTCAACACTCAAAGTTTTGGGCGGGATTTGCCGCCCACGGCATGGTAGGGGTTAAGGATTGTAAAGCTTATTCTTCTCTTTAAAATTTCTGGCATCGAACGCAATATGGTCATGTAACAAAAATGGACACAATGTGTGTAGAACATTTTGCTCTTTCTCCTCATGCAAGTGGTATATTTTTTAGAGCTCTGAATCAAAAGTTATTGAACCAAACCACAAGATGTGGTCAATTGTCCTGAAAAGGTTCACATCCATCTGCTTGACTGCTCCAATGTAACAGATTAAAATTGATTGGAAACCTAACTTTTCAAAATATGTCTTAAGTGGGCATGAAAGAAGCGTATTAGGAAAAGCTCTTTAGTAGCACTTGTGGTAGTGGTAGCGATAGTGGTAATGGCAGAGGTAGAAGTGGTAGTAGTTGTGGTAATAAAAGTGATATTGTTAGTGGTAATGGTTGTGGTAGTGCGGCATAGTGGTAGTAGTAGTGGCAGTGGTTTAATAGGGATATCATCTCCTTGGATATTGGAATGGCATCACAGTTATGGATGAGTGGGACTGTATAACTGATACAGGTACATAAAACCTTTGTCTATTTTTGTTTAAATTACAGTGTGTAATGACGAGCTGACACACAGAAACAAAGGCAACACGGTTATGAATGAGTGGGAACGGTATGAGGCAGTCAGACACAACAGATACGTGGATGAAATCGTCCGAGATGCTCCATGGTCTGTCACGCCAGAATTCCTTGAAAAACATAAGGTGAGAAGAGGTTCCATGACAAGACCTGCGAAATTATCCGCAAAAATTAGATGATGAAAATATTTGCCCTCCTATGTGATTGGCCTTGTGAGACCCCCCCCCCCCCCTCCCCCTCACCTCATTTCCCTCACCTCATTTCCCTCACCTCATTTCCCTCACTATAGTGCTTCTGACACATAAAAAGATTTAGTTCCTTTCTATATTGTTTGATTTCATCTTTCTGTTTTCATTACATGTCTTTAGTTAAGGCTATTCTTTAATTTTGTGGTGCTAGTTATCTAGTGGAAAGATTTAAACATTGCCCATCCAGTATGCTCATTAAAAAGCTTATGGCTACTAGTCGTAGTATTTAATTACTGTAAAAGTGGAATATTTCGCGTGTGGAAATTTCGCGCATTTCGCGCTGCAAGAAATTTGCGCGAAAATAAAGACACAAATAGTTTTGTTTATGTATTCTTTTGCCCATAAGCCTAGTACATCGGCGAAATTAAAAACACATGAAATTCACCTTACTCGGTTGAGCGCGAAAATTTAATCGCGTGAAAATTTCCACTTTTACAGTAATCTTGATCAAACTTGGGGTTTAGTAATCCTGTACATGCATGTTGAAATATCGTCTTTTGGGTCACTGCATCATTATGGAATTTCCTCAATACCTTCAATTCACTTTTCCATCAGATTGACTTTGTAGCGCATGACGATGCACCTTATGGAGCTTCCGGTACTGAGGATGTCTACAAAGACATCAAAGCTGCTGGTAAATTCGTAGCTACTAAGAGGACAGAGGGAGTATCCACATCAGACATCATCGCAAGGCTTGTCAGGGATTACGATATCTATGTCAGACGGAACCTATCGAGAGGGTACTCGGCCAGGGATCTCAATGTCGGCTTGTTTAATGTGAGTTCAATCTTGAAATTATTCATTACAAAATGTAGCACTTGGAATTTAAAATGAAATCACATTTTGAGAGAAGCTACGTAAAAATATTTCTAAACAGTTGACAGTTGCATAGGTTATAGATGTCTCCCTTTATTTTGAGGTTGTTGAGTTAAAAACTGTTCTATTTTTTCAAAAAGATCTTTGGAGAATTAAAAATGCCATTACAGATGTGCACATATGGGACCTAAATTTTGAATATATAGAATCTCTCTAATGAGCAATCTTTCTCTCATTAAATTGCTACTACTATATATGTTATTCTCCATAGGAATTGAAAGGAAAAAAATACTTGTCTTCTTCCGTAGTCAACATAGCAATACAAAGTTTGACATAAATTTTCAAAAATATATGACCATACATTCATGAGCAAATTCCATTTTGCTTCCCGAGCAAATTCCATTTTGCTTCCCGAGGAAATGTAGTTTGAGTATATCCCTTCAATTTTTTTGTAGGAAACAAAGTTCAAGGTTCAAGACAGCGTTGACAAGGTTCGGCAGAGAGTAAGGAGGGTTGAGAGAAGATCAAAGGAGTTTGTTCATAAGATTGAAGACAGAAGTATCAACTTTCTTCAGAAATGGGAGGAGAAGTCTCGGGAGATGATAGGAAACTTTCTGGATCTGTTTGGGCAGAATGGTACTCTGGTAAGTAGAATGGTTTTAAAAACATTAAAACCTATGTTGGGAAGCTCCCCTCCCCTCCTAAATTTTTGTCATTTTTCTTTACTTTTAGTTGATAAATTAAAGAATTGGTTCACCTGATTGGTGAGGTAACATGTGAAATATTTGATTTTTATATAATCAGTGAAAAGCTACCTGTTTTGGGGCAGTTTTCGTCTTCTGTGCTCCATCTATGACAAAGGTCTCACAAAGCTTGCAGAAATGACAATCAGTGGGGATAGGTTAACATACATGTATAATGAATAAGCACATTAAGTTTAATATCAATATCTCAAAGAGTTGCTAATTAATTATTCATATATTCACATATGACAATTCTGCATTGTATACATTGGGGCAGTGGCTGGGCACAGAGCAGTAACATTTGATGCTTTGTTGTAACCGATGGTTGAGATCGTTTAGATATGGTATCAGTTGATGTGAATGACTTTTGACTATAAGTCATGAAAGCTCGCAGCTGGAAAAAAAGAATCACAAAACTTTTACTGGAGAAGCACTGTTACAAGCAGTAATTTGAACACAGTCTTTCCATTCTATATTTTCTGTGACTGCTATTCAGAATCGCATCTTCCAAGATGGCAAGCGGAGTCTCCAGAACGCCATCTCACCTCCCAGCAGCCCCAGGCCAGGTAGCCCTAGCGCCTCCTACTGGGACATGGAAGGTGATGCTGACTACGAAGAGGAGAGCGATGAGGAATACCGGTATGGTCTTGGACAGGAGGGTCTGGATGAAAGAGAGGAGGAAGAGGTGGACGAAGAGGAAGAGGAGGAGGAGGAGGAGGAGGAGGATGAGGATGAGGATGGTGACAACAAGAAAGATACAGAGGAGGATGGTCACTATAGAAACAAGATGCCTTCACTGTCGTTGCTGCCTGGTGATCAGGTGGCTGCAAATTGAATCTTGCCTCTTGATACCAATGAAACTGTGTTGTCCAAGCTTTTAGGAAGAATAAATACAAGGACTGAAAGCAAGATGAGAGGCTAAGAATAATTATGTGGATAGAAAGCATGAGATGCCAGCCAAAATGAATTGATGATTGTTAGGGGATGACTCACAAATCACCCAGTCATTATGTCGGAGTCAATGATATCCTATACTGAGGCTTTTGGCATACAAGTCAGTAAATTCCAAGTTGCTGCCGCAGGACACCATAAAAAAAAGCTTCATTTGTGATAAGCATTGCTTGGTATTGCTGTCATGGTAACCTTTTGTGAATGATTCTTTAGTAAACAATACTACCAAGAGGCATGTCACTTGTCGACAAGACTCGTTGAATGGATGCAGAGGCAGCATGCTCACTTGCCCTCTTGTTAAGAGAGACGACATCATCTCTGGGTAACCAAGACAACGAACAGGGCAAAGTAGCTTACGACTGGTCTTTCATATCAGAGATCTAGCCAAAAATTACACAAGACTTGGAGCATATTAGTGCTGTGTAAAGACATTTCATCATAATTATACATTTTTCCCTTATATTTCTGTCTGATTTTTGTTGTTCTCTTTTCTTTGCATTTCATGAATAGTTCAATATATATTTTCATTTTGTGAGTGCGTATGGCTATTCGGTGATTGACTTGCCCAATTACATGTTTTGCCATCGATAATGAATAAATCAATTAAACCCCTGCAAGGAATTAAATTTTATTTCAAACTATGTGAGGTAAGTAAATTATCTAAAGCATTAGAAATCTGTAATATCACATGCAAGCTTTTATCTTTCACATACTCTTTATAAATCTTAAAGGATATTTAAATGATTATTTTATCTTGCTGAAAGATAATATTTAATGGTTATGAAAACACATGCATTTCATGGCGTATTTTCTTAGAATGCATAACTTGCATGTATGCGCTTCAATTTGATTTTATTATTCTTCTGGTTGGTTGTTCATTTTGTTTGATTTGAATTTGTGTGTCTGAAAGAAAAGCTTCTGTGTTTTTCTGGAGGGGGGGGGGTTGTTTGCTTGTTTTTGTTTTTGTTTTCTGATGTACATGCAGAACAAGCTATGTATCCATTTATATGATAAATAAACCTTTCAGAAATCTTTTAGGTTGTGTGCAAAACTGTGCATATAATTTATGCGGTAGATTGACCCAGAAATAGAGCCAAACTTTGACTGTAAATTCTTTCATTACCATTTACATTTTAATCCCTTTAATGGAACTATTAGTGTGGGAAATGAAATTGTGACTACATACATTTGATAGTGGTGTAAGCAAGATACATATACAGTCAAACCTGCTTTAGCAACCACCTGTATAGAAAGACTACCTGTCCATAAAGACTACAATCTTTGTTTCTCATTGAAACCTGTATTAAAAGAGCCTGTACATAATGACCACCTGCTCATAAAGACCACTTTTCTTGTCTTCCTTGAGCAGTTTTGATATACAGGTTATTGATATCATAATGCTTTTAACTATTTTACCTCAAATTCCTCCTTTATTTATATTTATGATTTTGAGTCTAATCGTTCTTGTGTATCCTATCTTATGCCATTATCTAAAGGTTATTAGTATCTCTGGAAATTCAGATGACTTATTAAATTATTGAAATATTAATAATAGGTGTTATCATTTATTCTCGATGTGGACAAAAAAAGTGGAGTATTGCAATACACAGGGTTTATATATGAATATCTCTGTTAACTAGATGGTAAAATTGCATAAGGCATATTGTCAAATAGTACTTTTGTATAGTTATATCCTTTATTTACGTAACATAACCTCGTTGCATTTTTAACTTTCAAGTTATATTTGCTCAGTTATAGAATTACAGTGGAAATTCAATATAACAAGGTCCTTGGGACCATAAAAATTACCTTATTATAGCAGGAATCTCGTTATATCAGGTTAAAAAAAACAATAGAATATAAAGAGCTGGGACCAGGAATATTTACCTTGTTATATCAGATCTCTTTTTACTGTACCTATGGGTCAAGTATAATGGAAATAATTAGTCATTACAATATCATTTAGTGGAATGATACAGGCATATTCAATTTATAAATGTTATATCACCCTAGTAATAGGGTCATATTTTGAAAATTTATTTTACTACAATGTAATTTCCCTTTAAAAATTCCTCCATTCGGTATAATGACAGTAACAGTTTTTTTCATTTCATCTAAATCTAACATGAATAGCATAAATGTCCTGCTTTTGTTTTGTTTTGCTTTGTTTTGAAGATGTTTGATGGTTTATAATATAGGTACAGATGTGTGTATCTCCTTTTTCTTTCAGAATATTTCGCCATATACTGCTGCTTACCAAATAATGTTAATACAATCTTTACAAAATCTTTGTAACTAGTGTAAAGTGTTTTGCAAAGTTTGAAAAGCGTTCTTTTTCCATGAAATAATCAGCACCTATACAGATAGATGTTGGTATATTTTCTTTTTCACTTTCTATCAATCTGACTTTGTAAATGTGTTCCAATGAATATTATGTACTGTGTACATGTACGTGTATCAAGAAGATTGCTATATGTTATTGAGTATAAACTGAACTTAATTCACATGCAACGTGATCCGTAATTCTTCCCAATGTGGTGTAATATTAAAGGGAAATCCATCCCTAATGGCAAGTTGCTCTGAATGAAAGAGGAAAAGATCAGAGAATCAGATTGGTGAAAGTTTGAACGAAATCAGACAAACAATATTAAGAAAGTTATGAATTTTTGAAAGTTGTAATCACTATACATATGGGAATTTCAAATTGGCCGAATAGGTAACATCACTGTGATGTAGTTGCAGACAACTCCCCCATTCGCTCCAACACACAGAATGACTGAAATGTCATTTTTTTTCAAAATGTATTACTCAGTAGGGTTTTTTTTCTTTCACGAGGACCTATAACAATATGCAATCTCCAATATATTTTGAGTACTGCCCCAAGGGTAAAGGCGCTTCGGAGAAAACCGCAAATGATAATTTTTGTGTACGACAAACAGGAGAGTTGTCCACAAGTATGTCACAATCGACTCACCAAATTGCCAATTTGAGATTCACATAGATGTAGTGATCTCATTTTTCAAACATTTATAACTTTCTTATTCCTTGTCCGATTTCTCTCAAACTTTCACGATCCTGTTTCTCATATTTTTCTGCTTTCACGCAAATCAAATTATCACCAAGGTTGGATTGCCCTTTAACAGTACAAATAAAATCATAATGGGGATATATATTTATATATATATATATTTCCAAATATACACTTCCCCAAGTGTCATTCACTTTGGCTTATCCCATGTGTCATGTGTTGTTATAGTTTTGCCGAGTACGCCTAATATGTGCCAAGGAAACCTGCACCCAGGCCGTGTCTGATGAATAGTTGTGATTGATCCAAGTTGATCACACCTCAACTTCCCTTTGTTGTAAATCACAACTCTGTTCATGGTCCGTAAGTGATAGGCAATTGTAACTCTGTGATCGATTCAATAGATCCCTTTTTAAGCAGGGCCAAGGTTATTTAAACAGTTAGCTTCATATATTATTATATACCGCATGTCTAGATTCTAGGCCTCTGATTGGTAAAATTTGCGGTCATGAAATTCACTACGGACTGCCGGGCGGTACCGTGAAAAATATTGACCGGGCAAAGTTCTGCTCGCGCGTACAATGCAATGCAATTTGCGCTTAGCTATGGCAATTTAGATACGCGGGTGCGCGGCCGGCACCATACACCGAACAAAATTTCTAAAGAACGATCGATGAGAATTACTTTACGGTACCGTATTTCATCTGTCCTTGAAATTAATTTCTGAGCTAAAGAAGGATGCGGTATATAAAACAAATGTTGACTGCTTCGTTTTCACGTCACGGTTAAAACCATGGCCCTCTGTGATCTTGCAACTGTGCTATGCCCCTCGACTGTCGTCTTGGGGAATAGCACAGTTGCGAGCTCACCTCGGGCCATAGTTTTCACCGTGGCCCTTAAAGCAGTCAACATTTTTATAATGTTCTTGCCTTCATGTTTGCTTACAATTCAATCAGACAATCATTCAATTCCTCACGAGTTTCTTCATATTTATTTTGTGTACCTGCAATTGCATGTGACTATCTTCTGCTTGATATTCAAGAACGTTTTACACTTTATTTTGTTATCACTTATGACCAGTTATTGTGCTACTCGTAATCACTAAAGGGCAATGAGCAGTACTGTCAACAGAATCCTGCCTGGTTTCAAGTACATGAAAGTAGCAGTGCATGAAAGGACTCCAAATAAATATTGTAAGAGATTCTGCTGAATTTATGTAATGCAACAATTAGGCAGAGAGGATCTTTTCATGTAGCACATAGATAGTAATACAGCCCTGGAAGACAACTGTTGTGTATTATTATATGTTTCACTTCCTGTAATATGTGGGATAGGTTCTGTAATTTTTAGACTGATCCTCTTATTGAATATATTCTTATAAATGTTTCCTACACTTCTGTCTATAAGAAGGGGATATTTTATCAAGATTTAAAATGGATTTAATCAGTTTTATTAACTCTGAAACCCATTTGATCATTGTGTATATTAGTATGTGGATTTCTCATGTTTTTATTTTTTAAAAATAAGTGAAAGATGCAAAGAAGATATAAATGCTGACATGTAAACTGACCCTATAGAGATTTAATTTTTCGAGTTTCTCTGGAAATGGGTTGAAAGTGCAAAAGTGGCAAAATGATATGTATTTGTATTATCTTTTCTCTCTCTAAAAAAGCATTCTAGTGAGAGAGGACGGGAGGTAGGAAGAGAGGGTGTGGTAGGAAGGAAGGAAGGAAGAGATAGAGGGAGGGCGAGGTAGGAAGGAAGAGATGCATGTAGAATTTTTCTTAAGAGAATCATTGAGAAATGAGCAGCCAATATATTTTTCATACTGCAGAGATATTGAGAGAAGGAAAGAGAATGAGAAAGAGGAGAGATATAAATATATCATTGTTAAATAAAAAGTTGAATGAGAGATTTAAAAAAAATCTTTTTTTTTTTAAATGCTAGAGGGGGAGGGAATTTGCAACAAGTTGTCTTTCCATAGGTACATCTGTGCCCTCTTGCATAAAAAAGTTTCGTTTAATCGCAGCTCAGAAAATTAAACGCAATTTGATTTTCAGCCAATCAGGATCGCGTATTTCGGACTTGCGTTTAATATTTTGAGTTGCGATTAAACTCAACTTTTTATGCAAGAGGGCCCTGAAGTCAAGCAAAACGCAACCAGCAAACTTGAAACAGCACACAAACAATTCTCTACTTACTCTCAGCTCTTTGAATTTCTGGCATTTTCTATTTTTTTTCTCCCTCCCTCTCTGTTAACCGACAATCTCGCACACATTATCTCTCAATTTAAAAAGTAATATCATTTGGATACAAAGGCCCAATTTCACGAAGGAGGTTTACCCCATGGTCTAAATCATGGTTTACACCTCCACCGTGGACTTTAAAAAAGCACATATAGAAATGCATTATTGTCCTCCCATTGGACACTAGGGCATCTGTGTACTACACCGATGGAGGTTTTAACCATGGGTTAAAATAAACCTTTATTATATTTGGGCCAAAGTGTCCAAGTTGGACCGAGAAATTCAGTTTGAATCTATCTTGACCCCCACCCATATGATCATTCACAATCTGGAGGGGATCAATTATCAAAGACATTTTTGCTTTATGTATGTTTGAGGTTCATCTTGGTATCTTATACAGAGTGGCCCAGAAAGAATGAAACACCAGAGATCTGCAATGTCAATGACATTGACACAATATCATTAGTTCTTTATTTTGGGGAGGGGGGGGGGGGGGGGGGGTAGAAAATTCTTTTCCTAGTTAAATGACACCAAGATCATCAATTTTGGGTTCTACCGTTTCGATTCTCCGGCTATCTTTGTGAGGCAATGTCATTTTCAAAATGTGCTACTTTTGCAACTGTAGTGATGCTTGAAGTAGCGAGATATTTGCACATGATGGCTTCCCATACAATATTTGTTTCATTCAGTCATGTGTTTGTCAACAAAGCCGTCATGCAAATTTCTCGCTGCTTCAAGCATGACTACGGTTGCACAAGTAGCAAGTTTTGATGATATTGCTTCACAAAATTATAAGAATCAAAATACCTTACCCATAATTGATCTTTGTGTCATTTTACTCGGAAAAGAATTTTCTACCCCCACCAAAAAAAAAATATGTTGATGATGTCGTTGAAATTATAGATCTCGGGTGTTGGGTTCTTTCTGGGCCACCCTGTACATGTATTCATAATATCATCAGCTCTGTATTACTTCTCTAAAGAGACATTGCAAGTTGATTATAGAAAAAAGGGGTACATGAATGGACTACTTGATGCATATAGTGTATATGCACAAGGATGTCAAGCCTACAATGTAAGTTGACTCCCATGTAAGCCTTTAATTTAAAAAAAAAAAAATTTTACTTTTCTTTTTTTTTTCCTTTTTTTTTTTAAATTGTGATTTTTTTTTTCCTGGGGGGATAGGTCCCAGTTAAGTAAATCACTCTCACTTATCAATGCATCGTACTTTGTGAGCATTCTCCCATCTCTCCTCTACTCTGGAGATCAGCACAAAGGAAATAAGCTGAATTTATTGGAATCATTGATTTATTGAAGGAAGGAACAATTAAATGCACTCTATTGAAACTACTACAAGCGTAGTCCCTGAAAAGAACCATCTCTAATCAATTGAACAATCTAAAGTAGTGATTTCTGATTGGTATCTCAACTCTGGAAATGCATGCAACAACAATAGCAGACATAATACGAAGATATATACAGACAGGTACACACAAAGAATGGGAGATGGAGAGAAATATATATGAACAGAAAGAGAAAGAGAGGGACGAGGGAGAAAACACAGAAAAGATGAGTTGAACATAACATAGAAGAAAAAAAACTTACAATGACAAAAACACAACAAAGGGGAAATTAAAGGGAAAATTCATGATCATTAAACTTGAGGTATACATACATGTACCATTTGTACATCATAACATGGATCTGTACAGTGAATGTACAGTAGATATACTGGGAGACAACAGGTCTACACACAATTCCTTCTCTTATATTACTATTGACCTGCACATGCGTGTACATGTATCTGTTACAATCTCCAACTAAATGTACCTGACAAAATGGTGAATGCATATCAGATAAAATTTGTGAATATTCACTATTGTAGACCTACTGAGGTAAGCATACATGTAGAATTTTTTAAAAATTGTATGGTATGTGTACATACATGTACATTACAGCATCAGAAATATAGGATACACAATACCAGATTCACATTGGGCTAATGTAGCACATAAAGATACATGTATAAGAATTTAGCTACCCCTCCCCCCTTCCCAATATCATTACAATATACATACATGTACATGATTACGTGCAGGAGTTTAACTGTTGAGTCCTGTATACATGTATGGCAGTTAACAAAAATAAATAATAAATAATAAATAATTGTCCTGCGTCATTTGATGAGAATTACACAAAAATCAATAATAAATAAAACTGTTTAGAGATGAAAAATATTGAAATTTTGCCCATATTTTGTATGGCAGTTTATACATATATCAACCTGTTGGTTCTCACCACTTGTCAACACACAGTGTTGCATTATAATTTAAGTATAACTTGAATTACATCTTCTCTGAATGTACACCATAATAACCGGCAATTCTTAGATTTTCAAAAAATAAACTTGGATAAAAATGTTGGTGACACATCAATGAAGTTTTTAGGTCGACAACTCAATTCATACATGTCAATTATTAATAAAAATGAAAGTTGATCTGAACAATGGTTAACATGAAATTAAAGTTGCATTACCTCAAGCCATTCACATTCATACATCATAAACAAACATTTTCAAGTTGTATGCTTAAGATGACTATTAAACAAATTGTTGACAGCCTAGAGAGGTCATATGACTTCTGAAGGATTACCATTTACTACATGTAAAGCCCTGATCACAGCTGACATGGTAAATGCCTTTAAAATAAACACAACCCCAAAACTGCTGCGAAAAAACAATACCGATACGTGTAATCTGCTTCTCATTTCTGTACAGTGGAACCTTATAATAAAGAACACTGTTATAACAAACTCTCATTATAACAAGGTCATTTTTGCTTGGTACCAATTCTTTGTAATCTATTGAGTTTTAGCCCTGATATAGCAAGGTTTCGATATAAAGAGGTAATTTCCTTAGTCCCAAGGAGTTTGTTATAACGAGATTCTATTGTATCTCATAACAAATAGTGTATATGCTTAGGGGCTTTTGTTGCCCACTGCTAATTTTTCTTCCCACCGACTTCTTTTGCCATGGCATCTTTGGAGAGTTTTTCAAATACCACGTAAGGCCTTTTGTTTCCCTTTCTTTAAAACTGTTATACATACCACATCTACACATAAATTTGTAATGTGAAATTCCTGCACTAGTAATGGTTCAGAAAGGGGGGGGGGGTAAGTTTACGAAACGATTTCAAGTATAATATAAATTTGATTAGGATTATTCTTATGGAAAAAAAAAAGTTACCTTTTCAAACGGATAACATAGGAACATAACTAGTCTCTATCCTTCGCTTCTATTCACTATTATATTTCCTACCATATATTGAGCTACACGTACAGAATAGTATGTGTGTTTGCTATGCAGTAGATTTGTTTTTGAATTGTCTACATTTTAATAAGACTGTCATGAATAAGATTCCAAGAGAGCAAATTTACAAAGAATGTTTTTATTGTGTAGTGTATGACAATGTCACAAAAAAAAACTAACAAAAAATATATTGAATATGAAAATCAGTAACTTTTAAAGATAGTCAAATTCCAATAATTCCATTTATCCAAAAACAAAAGCAAAGTGGTACACTACAAATAAATTTAATAAAATTTTACGCACAATTCATACCTTCCCCCCTTTCCCAAATAACACCTAAGATTTCTTCATGCACTATATGTATGGTTCTCTCAATTCAAATTTAAAATATGAATATAGACAAGTTCTGTACAATATTCTATACACTCCAGTTCCTTGCAATACAACCCTGTTTTGTTGTAACTATTATTATTTCGCTTTGTCATTATTTAGAAACTTTTTATCTGAATTTGAACAACATAATCAAGCTATTTAACCCTGGACTGGAACGCCTACATAGAACTGGTTACTACTCACAAGAGCCGCTCTGATGGTCTTTGACTTCATCCTCTGCTCAAGTGTTAAACAGAGGAATAAAGATTAGAAGGACACCCTCTCAGGTTGCTGGGTCTGTCTTCTTGAAGCCAAATGACAGCTTTGGGCGACTGCTCTTTTTGTTCAGGATAAGCTCCTGTTCGGCCTTGTGACGGCGCTTTTGCTCGCGCTCAAAGGCCTGGCGCTCCTCGTCCATTTTGCGTTGTCTCTCCACCATTTCCAATCGTTCCTCGGCCTAAAAACCAGACAGACAAAGAAGCATGTGAACACAAGGCAAAAAGACAACCTTTTTTGTTTTTTTTGTCAAAATGGGAAAAAAATTCTTTGTAACTATCCCTGATCTCTCCTAGAATACCAAACTTTATTACTTACCAAAATTCAACGTCCCCAATTTGCAATGTGTATGTTTTAATCATATTTAGCTTTTTTTTAAGAGTGAATAACCGGCACAAACAGTACAAATGAACCTCATCATAAAGAACTCTTTGTCACAAACTTCCTGCAGTGATGGCCTGCATTAAAGAAAATGTTTCAAGTGTAATGGTACAATGTGGTTGCACTTAGCCCTCCCCCCCCCCCCCCCCCCTCAACCAAAGCATTGCTCCCTTTGACAAATTGTTCATTATAATGAGGATGTACTGCACATCAATTTTAACATCCATTTTGTCGCCAACTGATGAGATATACAGAATCTATTATCACGATGAGTGCCCTCCTAAGCCCTTAGGGCCACTTTAATATTAGTTTGTAATTTTTAGTAAAAGAACATCTTATATACAAAAATCATGGCATGAATGCTCTATCAGTATAAATACTCACGATTTGATGAAAACCATCACCAGGACATGTTTTTGCATTTTCTCCCTAGCAATTTTATGGACACTGTCACAAAAAGGGTACTTTGCCTGACCACGAATAATAATCGGCAGACAAGGTGTTATAATTTGAAGTTTTTCATTTCTACCCAACTCACACTCTTTAGATGACATAAAAATCTAACCAATAAGGAAAGTCGATATTTGTTTTGCCTGCCATTTACAAAGATGATTTGATCAAATTTCATAGAGCGAAAGAGATGCATCCCACGGTCCCAACTTCGCTAAAATTTCAATAATCCTAAATTGAGTTGACATCTTATGGGATGGGTAACTCATGGAATGAAACTTTTTTTAGGCTGGTATTAGAAAACACGACTGCAAAGGGGACATAATTTGAGATACTTTTTACAAGGAGAACTAAACAGCAATTTGTAATGGAATGGGGAGGATGGAGGGTACATGGTGTCTTGTGCAATTGGGTCCCAGATATTGGTAGAAAGTAGTTTCCTGGGGCCATTTGCAACCATGGGGGGAAACAAACCAAGTTAAACTTGCAAGCCTTCATTCAGCAGGTACTTTCCAACTCCATTTCTTGGTGGAATCCGGTTTTACGGCACTGCAATCTAAACTGTAATTCCTGTACTTCCAGTTATTTAAGCATTGTTAAAAACGACTGCTCAAGAGTGTCTCAAATTGTCATTAGAATGCGAGCACAATGTTCAAGGCAGATGTATAATCTGCCTAATCCTGTTGCTATAGAGCTTTGCTGTGGAGGAAAAATGCATGGTCAGCTTATCGTCTAGTCACATCACCTTCCCTCAAGCTACTCCATTAGATAACATTGTAAAATACAGTTTTGTACGGTTAACATACACATTTTTGAAAGGTAGAAGAATAGGTGACAAATCAAAAAATACATGCAAGAGAAATTGCCTTCAGATAAATATCTAAATGTGAAATATTACAATTGATCTGACTGATTTGCAGAAATTATTGAAATTATGGCATAAGGCAAAATGGAAAAAAAGGGGAAAAAAGAAGACTTTTCCAAACTATTGTGTACTGAATATATTGATAATTTGATCTTTAGTATAGAATAACAGTAGGTAATTTAGTATACATACATGAGAAATACAAAGAAAGACCAGAAAAGGAAAGAATCAATACCAACACCAGGTAAAAATGATAAAAACTCAAATTAATTAATGTTATTCAATATTCAATCAATTAAAGAACCCACTATAGAATGACTAAAGGAATTATTTACACACATGGACGAAAGTTTCCCTTTTTTCCATGAAATGCCAGATACTTTATCAGTATGGAAAGATGCTAACAAATGAATGAAATATAAATTTCCTCAGAAAGAAGAGATGATTAAAGCAACAGTGAAAATACAACAACATCTGAAACATACAATCTATACACACGAGTCTCAATCTCCGTTACAGCATTACATACAAAACAAGACACACCCCGAATTTGGCACATTCAAATCAATGCTCCATGATCACAGTTCAATAAGACGTATCTTTACATTGTTTTTGACTTTTTGTCAGGCAGAATTCTTAAATTTGAATTTTAGCAGAACATTTTGGAACCAGTCCCTAAAATAGAAATATTTAATTCCCAAGTTAAAGTTATTTATATGGGAGTAAATTTCAAATTACATGTATACTTATAAATCAACATGCACCATGCATACAGGTATTATAACAAACAACATACATTTAGGTATGCATTAAATGCAGCTTGTGAAAATAGAATTTTCAAGAGATAAAGATATTTCTTGTTTTAATTCATTCTTCACCACATGAGATACTAGTAAAATAGAATAGTCACACCACGCATTACACATACATGTAAAATTCTCGCTTGGGTGAAAGAGCACACATGTCTATTTTTTTTTTAAAATCACAAAATGGTTAACAACTATATGGCTCTGCAA
Source organism: Heliocidaris erythrogramma (assembly GCA_025617745.1). Lineage (NCBI taxonomy): Eukaryota > Metazoa > Echinodermata > Echinoidea > Camarodonta > Echinometridae > Heliocidaris > Heliocidaris erythrogramma. The sequence continues at coordinate 32,643,571 of CM046871.1, read as the reverse complement.
ACTTTGCATTAAGTGTCACATCATTACCATATGGAAGGGGTACAAAATAGAAAGGAAACTGACAAACTATACTGAAAGGCTTATGAAACAAATTTACTTTTGGGGGAGAGTTGGGGGAGAGTTGGGGCCCTTGAGGTACATTTTGATGTATTTAGGCTATATATTTTTAACTAGTGGTGATACTTCTGGGATTTGGGCTTTCCCTCCAATAAATTATGTAAAATAAGATACAACCAAACAAAATAGAGGCAACTACATGTATGCTTCAACAGTTCAACTTTGTTTTCAAATATGAAAATTTGAACAATCAAATTGTCCCTTGTCGTAACTTATCTATAAAGAGTGCTATGTAAATCATGATGTATATTTGTGATAATAAATCTCCTGAAAAGGGTGCCACTTATTCAATATAAACATGTATCTAGAGGAATACTTTAAATAGCAAATCGTGATAAAAACAGTTTTGTAACTTGCAATATTGATTAAGAGTCTTAATCAATATTGCAAGTTACAAAATGGTTTAAGATGGAGTAAATTTGATCACCAAAAATGTATTGAATGTGAAATAAAATCAATTATTTTGCCCCCTATAACATACCAAAGAGAAACTGACAGGTGACGTATAAAAGAACAAGAATAGGCCTAGACAGACATTACACCCAGTTAAAAATAAATTCCCAGTTTCCTGCCCAATCTTTTCTTCAAATACAAGTTTGATTGATGAAGATTGATGAAGTTTGGTTATATTTTTTCACTGATAATATTTTGATGTGAAATGACCAAAATGTGAAGATTTATGCAACAGTCTACCCGTAAATTGAAATTCAAGCAAGCACTGAATAATAGTATGAACATGTATTATAAAGCAGGGTCAGGAAACTGGAAATGCTTAAACTGGACCTCATACAAGATTCATAACATTGATGCAAAAGGATGCCTGTAATATAAATGCAAATCAGATGTGCTGTACATGTTGTTATCCTATATGGAAAGAAGTTCAAGTTAAATCATAATTTCATGTGATGCAGACAAAAACAAACAAGCATAGAAACAAAAAACCTGTTGAAGGAAAATCAAACATTTTCAGTTAAGTTGTGGGAAGGATGAGAAGGGATTGCTCTTAAGGGGATAAATTAAGATAAAATTTCTCTTTCTTTTAATTTCTTACTCTCTTCTTAATCCCCCATTTCCTCCAATGACATATCAAATCATCTTCTACATCATTTCTCTTTCCCCAACTAATTAAAAAAAAAATTGTTCTTCTTCATGGGCTGTGTCCTAATCTTTTCTCAACCTCCCACAGCAACTAGACATTGACAACTCACCAGTTTTCTTTGAGCTTCTTCAATCTTGCGCTGGTTTTCATGCATAATCTTCTCCAGTGCCTCTCGTTTCTCCAGTTCTTCCTCCTGAAAACATTCAGAGAATAACAGCTGTTATCATGATAGCATTGGCATCTTGTACATGATTTTCATGAGTCGAGGTGCTGGCACTCCAATATAACCCCCCCCCCCCCCCACCCGGCCCCGAACTTTAACTATGCTACCATATCTACATGTAAGAAATTTAATCTCGTGTTTATTGAACAGATCTGAAACTTGATAAGGTTGTCCAAAATTTGCTAGGGAAGAAGTGTTCTCAGTTATTGGTGTGTCATTTATGAGTGAGACACACTATGCTCACGTCATTTCATTTTACTGCAGCATTTTTTTTTTTCAAAGGTAATTTACTCCGCCATATGGGAGCAAGGCTTTAGACTGACCTCTTTGGCCTTCTGTGCTGCGAGTTCAGCTTCCCTCTGTTTCTCCATTTCCTCCATCATCTCCTTCTCCATAATCTTCTTGGCCTCTTCCACCCTCCTCCTGACCTCCTCCTCAATGTCATCTTTCCTCTTCTCCAACTCCTCCTCTACTCTCTGTGCCACCATCTCCTCGACTCTCCGAGTCACCTCCTCTTCAATCAGCTTAGCTTCCATCTCCTGCTGTCGTCTAGTAATCAACAAGCAACAGTTACATACGGTTATGAATGAAATGCACGTATTAAGAAAACAAAAGTACATAAATGAAGGTATTAAGAAAACAATATTTCACTAGCACAACCTATAGTCCTGGTCTGGTCTGGCTCGTTGACTTTTAAAAATCCTTACCAGGTCCTGCCCCGCTTTCACACAGGGGGGAAATTCTGTAAAACTGATTTAAAATAATTTAAAGAGCTTTAAACTAATAAGCTTTACATACAATGTCAGTCAGACAAAAAAAAATTTGGTGCGATCGTTCGAGATTCACTGCTGATTATATGCACAGTAGGGCCATTGCCCATAATAATAGCAGGTCATGTCATTCGAAGCGCGCACCTGGTCTTAGCCCCGCCCAGTTAAAGACTTTAAGAAACTTTAAAATTTTACGTAATGAAGCATAGATGTAGAGTTACATGTAATAGGGCATGAACCATGACAAACATTTCAACTTGAAATAGGGTGTGGTTAGACTGGTAATGGTATCATTCTCTTTTGTAATGGTCAAACTGGTAAAGTAGAATCTGCATGAATATTTATTGAATTATTTCCTTTTTTGTTTCAGGCAAAGTTATACAGCATTAATAGATCTCAATGTACATGTACATCAAAAGTTTAAGTTCACCCATATTCAATTCAATGGCATCCATGGCATACAAAAATGGTCAGTAGAGGCGCATGGCCGATATCAGACTGTTTCCCATTTTGGAGACCGTCCCGATTGTCTTAGACTTTTGTCAACATATTTGGGAGATAGTCTCCCATTTAGGAGGGTAGTGACATTACCTGTTCGGCCAATTTGAAATTCCAATATGTACAGTGACAGTGTATATACTGATAACAACTATTAATTTTTCATTTTTTTTTTTTTGCTTGTCCGATTCACCTTCACCAATCTCTGATTTGTTCTTTCTTTCAGAGCCACTTGACCTTAAGTTTGGATTTCCTTTAAAAAATCACCATCTAGTCTACATGTACTTTTGTTTTCATAACACTCTTTGTTATGATCTACACATAAAAACTTCATTGAGGCAAAAATTTGGCTGAGAGAAACTGTCCTGTTGTTGGTGTCTCTTTTGTCCTTGACCTTGGCTTTTGTAAGCTAACCTTAGCTACATGTACATGTAAGTCTCCGATATGGGAGACAGAGACAGTCTCACAAATAAACAGTCCCCAATATCGGCCGTGTGCCTCTACTAATGGTTGTTAATTAATTTTCAACTCAACATTATATAGAAAATTGCTAAGTTTTTTTGCACTGCTACACTACCTTTTAACACCACTCATTAACATTAAAGTGGAAACTCAGTATAACCAGGTCCTTGGGACCATCAAAATTATGTGAAACTTGTCGACAAAGACGCTTCGCTCTTCGCCGACACCGTTTGCTCTTTTTAGAAATACATTTCGTTCATTATTGCTAACCCTAGATCTTGGATTTGTGGATTTTAATGGATAAAAAATCTTATACATTTACATGTAAAGTATAGATATATGAAAACCACAGAAAACACCTAAAACCACAGAAAACGCCTAAAAACGCAGAAAAATGACAAAAATGGTGATATGTTACACCGGAGATGCAGCACACTATCACGTGACCGAATACTGGGCGGAAAACTTCTTCTTCTTTCGGCGATATTTTTTTAAATTCAGTTTCGATGTTTTAAATTACTTTGATAATCTTTTAGAGGACAATTTTGCGGTTCTTTTGATGGGTAGATTGTCAATTTAAAGAGATAGGTATTCATATTAGCGGCAATTTCTCCTTAAGTGACCGAATACCGGGCGCGTTACCCAGATCTATTAACCCAAATATCTATTAAATTTTGTCTTATTTTATTTTTACGCTCTTCACGTTTTCAAATCCCCATGCCATAGCTATGGGCATGGCATGGCATGAAGGCAAAAAACATCAGTTGATCCTATTCCTAACTTTACATCGCTATAGGATGCGCGGCCCGGTATTCGGTCATGTTCCAGAATTCGGTCACGCAGCTCTTTGAACAGCTGTGAAGAACTCATGAATAATTTTTGAGGCTCGAAACCTGTACATAACAGACACATGAACAAGGTACCTCTAATGTTGAAAGCAATTCAGGTCGGACGCCCTGGAAAAGATCTCCAAATACCCTCGAAACTGGTCAGTGTTACCCAAGTTTCCGCACTTCCGGGTTCCGTTAGCGCGTGAGTTAACACGCATAGCCATATGTAGACGCCTATGGTGAAATAACTATGTGTGCAGGTGCAATGAATTTAGTATGTGTGTGAAGAGGAGCTTCCGGGTCTTCCTTCTATCGCAGCGAATTTGCAAATGGCGATCTCAGCGATGAGCAAGAGCATATATACCTCACCCCTGCCAGTGAGATGGCGCTCTTCCAGTATTCGGTCAGGCAACATTGAGTGCCGACGCGCTTTGCTCTTTTTAGAAATACATTTTGTGCATTATTTCTGACCCTAGAGCTTCGATTTGTGGATTTTAATGGATAAAAATTCTCATACATTTAAGTATGAATATATAGAAGCCACAGAAAATGCCTAAAAACGCAGAAATGTGACAAAAATGGTTATATAACTCTCCCGAGATGCAGCGCACTATCGCGTGACCGAATTGTGGGCGGCGCCGACCGAATACTGGGCGGAAAACTTCTCCTTCTTCTGTCGGCGATATTTTTTGGGGTAAGTTTCCATGTTTTAAATTATTTTGATAATTATTTAAATTAAAGGACAATTTTGCGGTTCTTTTGATGGTAGATTGTCAATTTAAAGAGATAGGCCTAGGTATTCATATCAGCGGCGATTTCTTTTTAAGTGACCGAATACCGGCGCGCGCACCCTAATGGCATTATCGTCATCGTGGTTGAGGAAACCACCATCTGACCATTCATGCCATTCACTCCGCCCATAGACGCTGCACTTCATTTTTGCGTTCTAATGAACGAGTGGTTTCCTCAACCACGATATAGCCGAGATAATTATAAACCTGATGGCGTACACCCATTGGTTCTCACATTCTTCTTTGTCTTTCAAGCTCCACTCTCCTCTCCTCCTCCTGTCTCCTCTGCACTTCTTCATGAGCATTTCGTTTGCTCAAATCCCTGCCGAAAATGTCTATTTCTGGACTTGGGGTTTTCCGTTTTGATTTAGACCTTTCTCGTCTCCTCCTCTCCCTTGATCTAGATCTGGAACGCCTAGATGATTTGCTACTTTTATGTCTGTCCGATCGTTCCCTTTCCTTTGATCTGTCTCTTTCCTTTTTTTCATGTCTGTCGTGTTTGTCGTGCTTGTCGTGCTTGTCGTGCTTGTCATGTTTGTCTCGATCCCGTGCCTTCGATTTTGACCGGGATCTGGATCTGGAACGAGTGCGAGATCGCTTTTTCTTGCTTGGTTTTCGCTCTGCTGACGAGCTCCTGCTTCTTGAACGTGGCATGATGTCTGCTAAATCAAATCAGTAATCTGAAGATCCAGATTTTACAGTCCAAATTCATTAAAATTGCAAAAACAAGGGTCACCTTTCGTCCATTTTCCGACCTGCAAATGTCGACGCTGTGTACGTAATCTCGATCTCGTGCGTAATTGGCGCTAATCAAGCCAACAACAACAAACTCAGTCCATATTCGCTCTCTGAAGGTTTTGTCCACGGTCTACCAAATACATGTAATGATGTATATTATTATAGAGAATCATAATGGCAAACTTAACAATTATATAAAAGTTGATAACATGTGCAAACAATTTTAGACATCTAAAATATTTCATCTGGATTGTTAATGTTTAAAACTTGAGCTTTGTTCTCTACTCTGCTGAGTTATTGGAATGAAGTGTGGAGTTTGATACCGAATGGACGTGCGTCTTGTGAGTTATAAATGGCCGAATTTAGTTTTGGTCGACTTATTTTGTGTGAGTAAAGAAGTAAATTAGCGGAAACGTACGTACCGCTTACCACCGTACCGATACACTATTTCTTCGGTATCAGCTCAAAGTCCAGGCCTATACTGTGTAGCATTCGACATCGACAGTAAAAGCTCCTCCGTGTTTAAGGCGGGGGTTCGTAGATGCCCCCCCCCCCCCCCGTCTTCCAAACTGCACAAATGAAGAAAGCAATTACTACGTGCCCATGTCAACTGAAGAACCTAAAACCCGGCCCCCCACTCAGTATTATTTAGGGTACGCGTATGTTTTTATTTCTTTTCTTCTTTTTTGACAAATCGAGAAATACACCTTTCTCCAATCCGATATATCGTATCTCCTGTTCGTGTTTAGTGTTATCTCACTCCCCACCTGAAACCTATGCTCCCCACCCCAGGCGCGGATCCAGGATTTCTCAGTAGGGGCCCCAAATTTTAAATCATGTGAGGCTACATATTGCTACAATAATGGTGACAAATTGCGTATATGACGCTCGATCTCGGGGGGGGGGGGGGGGTGCAAAAGCATATAAAGGGCTTTCACTCCAGCCGGAAGAACATTCTGAAATTTTTAAAGTCCATATATAGATCATATTATAATGACTAAAGTTTCTAAATTCCGAAAGAAAATATTTACAATTTGACACCTATGATTTCGAGGGGCTACTTATTCATCTTTTGTTCGGTAATAACTAACGTCTGTTTCTGCATGGTGTCATTATGGTCATGTACGCTAACTTCCTCGAAATCCGCCCTAAACACTGAGTTTCGTGAATCCTAAAACTGAGGCAGACTCAGAGAACCCTAGATCGAGTCTAAGTCACGTCTTTTAGATGGTGATATTAAAGGTCGGTCCCAGACGTAAATAATCATATCTGATTGATACACGTCTGTAAAAAAAACCAATTCAACATTTCAAAATAGATAAATAAACAATGTGAGGTCATTCAACTGCATCAAACGACTAGGAAGACAATGTGATTAAATTTTGAAGTAGGTCAAAACTGAAGGGTCACATGAGGCCAAGTTATTATGAAATTACATCGCGATATCTTAAAAAAAAAAAGGGCGAAGGCATAATAGGCAGTCGCATTTATCTTGTTGATATAGATACAAAGAACTAGGCGTTGTGGCGTGCTCCTGTAATCCAGCAAATAGTGAAGGTTATAAACCGATTCGACTCGGAGGACATTGTACCAGGGAAAAAATTACACGAGGGCTAAAGGCAATTCACCCCCCCCCCCCCAATGTAAACAAAGAAATAGCCCTCGCAAGTTGAAAAAAGAGTCCCCAAAAATTGCTATTAGGTTCAATACAAAATGGAATTTGGAATGAAAAGAAGTACGAAAAATAGCCCTAATACAGTAAATATTATTTTTGTCCCTGACTCCCTGCTTTGTACCCTTTTAATTCTTTTTAAATCTTTTCAGTAATTCAGTCAAATCAAACAAAATATGGACAAAATATTTATCAAACTCACCCAACAAATCCAAACCAATGTTCGATATATGATAAACATTCGATTGCACCCCTGTCCCCCATTTTTTTGGTTCTTCCTCTGTTTTATCACTTTTCTCTCAGACTCCTTTTCTTTCTTTCTTTTTTTTTCATTTCCCTTTCCTTTCTCTCTCTCTCTCTCACTCTGACCCATCTGCACCAGCGTACCTTGTTCGAGGGAAAACCCGATCTTCCATTCTTCTCCCCTTTTCTTTCCTTCTCTTTATTTTATTTCCTCTCTCTTTTCTTTTGATCCGTTTCCCGTCTCTCTCTCTCTCTCTATCGTTTTGGAGGGGGGGGGGGGGGGGGGCCCGATTTTCCTCCTTATAGAAATATCTTTATTAAATATTGCTTTTGACTTTGCAATACTTTATAAACACATTAAAGGGCAATCCAACCTTGGGAATAAGTTGATTTGTGTGAAAGCAGAAAATAAGAAAAACAGGATGGTGAAATTTGAAAGAAATTTTTCTTTTCCCATTCTCTCCTCTTTCCCTTCCCCTTCCTTCCCTCTTTTTGGCCTGGGAGGGAGAACGGAGAAGCAAGGTCCTTTCGGTCCCCCCGGCCTCCGCGCTTCTTCCTCTTTTAATGTTTTTTTCCTTTGTCACTTTTCTTTCCTCCCTCCCTTTCTCATCTTTTCCTTCTCTCTTTTTCCTTCTTTCTACTTTCCTTCCTGCTCTCTCTCTCTTTATGGGGGGGGGGGGGGGGGAGGCGACATGCAACACTACACCCTGGGAGGTAAGGCCCTTTCGGCCCCGGACTCCTTCCACTTTTTCATCATTGAGGGATCAATTTCCATTATAAAAACTATATAGTTTATCAATAATTTACGTTGAATAGCCGGCATTTTTTTACTGTCTCGTATATCTGTTTGTTTGTTTGTTTTTATTTCCGAAATCAGACACAAAAATATATACACAGTGATAGAAAACCATGCACATATAGATACAAATTCAAGCTTCTTTGGGGTAGGGAATTCCAAAATTTAGGGACAGTAAATATAAAAGTTTTTTTTTTTGGTTTTTTTAATGTGGTGCCTGAGTTCTTAGCAAGTGATACAGATTAATTTGTCTAGTGGGATAATGATGAATTTCGTTATTTACTATTGTAGTTTTCCTCATCCTCACTTCATCTTTTCTTTAATTTCTCACTTTCACTTATTGTACAAAGTCATTTTGAGAGGACATTGCAGCTGCCCTTTATACCAGAAGTCACTACCACTCCTATGTTATCACATTTATCTATCAACAAGTGGTCAGCTGCATATATAGCCCTATAGGGCACACATAAGTAATTCATCCGCTCGCAATGCATGCCGGTGAGGCGGAGCAAAGATTATTTGAAATTAATTGATTAGAAATATTCATATAAAATCGATTGATTGTCCTCAGTAACTTTAAAAAGCGTAAATGGTGTTTAATAGACATACTCTTTTCAATTTGACACCTTAGCCGAAGTTGGCTAGCTTTTTATTATTTTTAAAGGATTTATTTTATCACTGGTGCACTTCCACTGTTTCTATGTGCAAATGGGCTGAAATTTCGGCTAGCCTTGTTTCAGCCTAAATATCTTTTTTAACGCCGGGAAAGTGCCCAAATTAGGTGCTTTATTTGAGAGATATTTATATTTTGTCTCTATTCTGTGAATTTAAACGATTTCTACCGAGGGGTGTTCAAAATATGATTTATAGACAACCTTCGTTATAACACGTGAGTGAATGGGGCCGTGAATTACTTATGTGAGCCCATTAGTGACTCACCCTCAATTCAAGGATTTTCAACAATACTCCCTTTCTTCTTCATCCTGCTACTCTATAGCAAGGGATAAGAACAAACACTTTTCATCTCCATCTTTGCTAGACACACTTTCTCAAAGTTTTCTCATCGAGTTAACACGATAATTTGAGGATGTCATCTCTAGATCTTCACTTCTGAATTTGTTTCCTGCACTTCAATTGGAGCAATTTCTACAATTCTCTACTTTACAAGTGATTCTATACTCCATCACCTGGAAAAATTTCTATTTCATCATATTATTCTCTGCAATTCACTCAGAGAACAGTCCAAATCTCGCTTGTGCTAGCCAAGTAGTTTTGTGATCATTTCTGTGGTGATACCTGTGTAAATATATATTTGATTCGGATTGTGCAATATTTGGAAACTTTTGACATTTTGGAGGATCCGTGTCCGGTTAACCCCTGCACGTATAAAGTCGGTAAGTGGTGACTGCTTCTTATTCCCATCTCGCCTTATAATTAGCGACCAACCCCTACACTGTAAATACACTGCAAAACACAGGGTGTTAACTTCATCACCATCTCGGTATCAATATCAAGATAATTGTGTTAAAACAACACCAGTTTGATTTGAAACTGCTGTTGTTTTAACCGATACCGAGATGGTGTTGAATTAACACCCTGTGTTTTTGCTTTGCTTTTTGCTTTTTGACAGATATTTGTTTTCTTAGTAAACGAAGAAGCTTGACTGGGGAGGAATTTTTAATTTGTAAACAAATCTTTAGGCATTTTACTCCCAGTGTTAAAGATCGTATGCTCGATCTGTAATGAAAAACACAAGTCAGAAAAAATTGGAACCAGCGGGATTCGAACCTGTCATCATGGTCATCTACTGCTTTTTTTTTCTTGTTATTCATTCTCTTGTTATATGTTTGTATAATTTTCTTTATGCCGTAAAGCGCCTATTATTATTATTATTATTATTATTATTATTATTATTATTATTATTATTATTATTATTATAATAATACTTGGAGGAGAGCCTCCAGGCCCCAGTTCCACGGTCCATATTACTGGGTTATTTTAAACACCCACGAACAATGCGATACATATGACATATTATCAATGACCTATTAAGAAAACTAAAATAAAAAGAATTCTCCGTAGATTCTGAAACAAAGAAGTGAAATAACACATCATCGGTAAATTGCAAAGGAAATCAATAGGGGCCTATATATTTTACTAATAAATGTATATCTTTATTGATTTTCGAAAGTAAAATATATCTGTTCTGAGTTTAAATAATTCATCCTCGTATTTACCTGACTGATGTACTTACTCATACTACTTTCACCCAATATTTTACTAGGACCAATCATTACAAATCTGTATAAAAACATTAGTAGGCAATTATGAAATAAGCTGTACATAAAATCATTTAAAAAGTCATTCGCCATGTGCCTTGCAATTGTATTTTATTTTAAAAGTAAATATTGGTTCATATTGTAGGGGGCAGGAGGCAGGGTACCGGTATCTTCTATTAATATAATACACTAAGGATTTGGGGCTCCTTTTTTTTTGTTCAAATAGGCTCCTCCCCTGGCCCTTTCAGTCCCCGCCTTTTGGTACCGATGGGTGGGGATGGTTCTTAGAGTGGTGGGAGGCACTTCTTAAGGGCTGACGTCCCGTCCATATTTCATAAATTCATTTTTAAACATTGAATTTCCGCAGGGAGTAATAATTCTGCCAACCCATCAAGCGGGTTTGTAGCTTCATGCCCAGCCAACCCATACTCTTTACCTGTGAAGGGGAGTATGCCAAATTAGAACAGCGTGTATATACTCCAGACTCCAAGTACATAGTCGTATGTATGGCTTCAATGTAAGGCGCTACAATACACGTGCGTGTAATTCGTTCGCACAGTGTATTGTGTTCTACTGCGTCTACTATACGTTTCACGCATATAGAGTCATTATTTTGTGGCTTCGCATACAGTTTTGTGTGTATGTAACTATGAGTTCACTGTAGTCGCTGGGGGGGGGGGGGGGGGGGGGGGGGGGGGGGGTGGCATGCCTCGCTGAAGCACATAACACGCAACCCGGGTGACGCGTTTATGGTATCAAAAAAAGCAAAAATCAAGAAAAAGGATAACAAATTCAGAGATGATAAAGAGATCAGTGGAAGGGGGGGGGGGGGGGGTAGGCTTTGGAGTGTATGGTTAGGGTTAGGGTAGTGTTTAGGGTTTACCTAACCGCACATATGGGTGGTTGTCGCATAAGTTACGCGACAACCACCAACAGCTGAAATGACATGAATGGGGAATGGCCTTCATACCTTTGGAAAGATGTTATGGTATATCGCCTCAATTCACTCGCTTAGATATGACAGACTAAACTGATACATCAATCGGGGGAGGGGATGTGTAGGAGATCACGTCATTTAGGAATATCGGTTGCAACGGTGCAAAGAAGGAGCCCCCAAAAAACAACATCAAACAAACAAAAACAAACAAAAACTAACAAAAAACCAACAACGAAAACAAAAAATTCCTTCGAAATTATTTCCACTATGATATGAATACGAATACTGATATTAATCCCTTCTCCCTTGCGCTGGGGGGATGGGATGACATTGGAATGTGGAGGGGGAGTATATACAGGGAAAATTCAATCCGTCGGTCCTCCCAAGACCCATATTATAAGGGGGCCATAATACCCCTGAAAATAAAATGACAAATTCATTTTTTTTTTCTCATTTTGCATTCTTTACAGGGGACGTACCGCTAATTATGGATGTTATGTTTTCATGGCGTTGATTTCTCTGATTATTAAACCACAGAAACATGGCAAGATCAAATCGCTCCCTCTAGGTATATGCATGGATATTGTATTGGAACATTATTATATCCATATCATTAATCTTCATCAAGATGAAAATGTATTTTTCTTAAACTCATGCAAGCTTTGGATAAATAAGACATACTCACATGTTCAGGGGCGGATCCAGAATTTAGTATAAGGCGGGGCACACAAGTGCAGGTTTGTCAACTTTTGGAAAAGGCAGACCTGTATTTTGTTGGTCTTGCCAGGTTCTTGGAAAGTCGCTCAGTGGTGGGGAGGGGAGGGGGGGGGGGGGGGGAGGTGGCGACAATTTTTCTTTTCGTCAGACCTCCAAAATTCGCTCAGGAGTGGTGGTTATGGGGGTCCCTGCATAATTCTTTGAAGAGCAAAAAAGGTTTTCATTCTAAAAAAAGGGGGGGGGGGGGGGACAATCGACAAAAGGGCGGATCGTACATGGTCAAAATGCATAGTTTCCTTCCAAAAATGGGGGTTGGGAGGGCACGGACCGGAAGTACCCCACCCTGATCCGCCAATGCACATGTTGTAAATACTTTTTGGTAAAAAATAACTTTATCCAACTTTTTTATTTATTCACTTGATTATTGTGACAAATTAACGGTACGGTGATTAATCATAAACACAGCTAGCGCCCGTGGATGTCCACGGGCTGCTTCTGCTAGTATTATATATTACGGCATCCTCATTCGTTTTTGTGACTCGCATATCGCATTTAAGCACTTGTAACTTCATTTCCATTTTTATGTGTTTGTTGGAAGATACCATAACTCTGTGTGTTTTTTTTTTGACAACTGGGAATATTATGTCTTAATGTATAAATGATGCACGCACACAATTATGTGCATTTAGAAGCTCCATTTTCTACTAACTTAGCCCACAAGTGTTTTCATCTCATTAATTGATAATTATCCAAAATACATGTTCAACCCATCAGTAAGCACAGGTACAACAGCGCCCCTATGTCTATGCATGAGTTACCTAGGCATGTCCGAAAAAACGGCGCAAAGTACCGCTCCGTATCGGTAAGATTGCATCTATGAAAGGGCTAGGCAAGCGCTCGTTGGAACTGAGCTGAAGCATGTGGTGTTTTGTTATTTTCTTATTAAGCTTTAAATACAGATTGAATACAGTATTAAATGTTTAATTTCATTCTAAATGTAAATTAAAAGAGAGAAGGAGTCAGAAATACTGAATTTGAATTACATGTATAATGTCATTGGCAACAATAGTCAAATTTGACTGATTGCCGATACCATACAACGAAAGAAGAAGAAGAAGAAATACTAGTATTTTGTATTTTATGTAGGTCTGAGTTTCAATGCTAAATGTATTTTCTTCCTTTGTGTATATTATAAAAGTTATGTCTTAATGTATAAATGATGCACGCACACAATTATGTGCATTTAGAAGCCCCATTTTCTACTAACTTAGCCCACAAGTGTTTTCATCTCATTACTTGATAATTATCCAAAATACATGTTCAACCCATCAGTAAGCACAGGTACAACAGCGCCCCTATGTCTATGCATGAGTTACCTAGGCATGTCCGAAAAACGGCGCAAAGTACCGCTCCGTATCGGTAAGATTGCATCTATGAAAGGGCTAGGCAAGCGCTAGTTGGAACTGAGCTGAAGCATGTGGTGTTTTGTTATTTTCTTATTGAGCTTTAAATACAGATGCATATACAGTATTAAATGTTTACTTGATTCTAAATGTAAATTAAAAGAGAGAAGGAGTCAGAAATACTGAATTTGAATTACATGCATAACGTCATTGGCAACAATAGTCAAATTTGACTAATTGCCGATACCATACAACGAAAGAAGAAGAAGAAGAGTTGTGTGGCGTACGTGCGCCTGTAATCCGGCTATACCAGCAGTGGAAGTTATAAACTGATTCAGCGGACCCAGGTTCGAGACTGAGTCACGTCTTTCGGATGGTGACGTTAAAGGGCGAGTCAATTAGAGTTACATTTCATGATAATATCAAAGTATTGTGTCAATATTGCTAGAAATCGCATATACTTTTTATTAAAAAGATCTGTGTACTTCTCTAAGCTTCGTTGAAATTGCCTAAATCGCACGTTTATCAGCTAGTCTGTCACGCCCCTCGAAAAATAGGGCCCAGTCACGTGCCTTGTCAGGTGACCTGTGACGTACCATCGGGAACGTCTAGCTAGCGGACGACGCTTGTCTGTGTATATCCAGTGCAGGGAATTTTGGATAGGCATGATAGGAGTGCATATCTCAAGAAAATGCCGCGGAGATGTGTTGTTGCTGGGTGCAGCAAAGGCACCAGCGATGGTGTCAGTCTGCACACCTTTCCTAAAGGTGATGCAACTCGAAAAATTTGGATTTCAAGGATCAAGCTGACGCGAGCTAGCTCAGTGGGATGGCCCTTCCGCTCACAGTACTGTTTGCAGTGACCACTTCAGGGAGGAGGACTTCGATAGTCAGGCCCTCAGGCCAGGGGCTGTATGACCAGCTAGGATTTGCGCCCAAGAATAAAATGCTGCGGCCGACAGCTATCCCTGTCATCAGACTGGGAACTGAGGGCTGTGTAACTGGAAGCCAAACACAGGGAGCTAAAAAAACAAGAGTCGGTCTGCAGTTCTGAAGCTGGAGTCACTGGAGAAAAAGAGGGTAGGTCTACCGTACCGTACCGTAGAGCCCGGGGGGGGGGGGGGGGCACTCAACCTGTTTTTGGATGTGGGTGTGCCGCTGCCAATCTCAAAACAGGGGGCTAAGGAGCTAAATGGTTAATTGAGGAAGCTCATTTTTGAGGGTCTAAGGAGAGAACGGGCTCATGGGCAGAGCTAATTTTAGCTGCTCGCGATCTCACTACTCTGGTACACATAAGGTGCATGAACTGAGTCAGCGGTCGCAGCGCTGTTTTTAACGCTGTACATGCCGCGCCACTGCACTGGCTCGATGTCGCATGCAGATTGATCTCGCTGAGCCGCCGCTAGCGCTAGTAATACCGTGTTCAGTTAGGGGGCACTAGGTCGCCCAGCTCCCCGCTGCGCTGGCCTGGGAGGCTAGGGAGCGACCGTTCCCGGACAATGGGCTGTGCGCATTGTTTTCTCATATTCTAGGGAGCGAGTCGGAAGCCAATCGAGGTGCGGTTAGTGAAAATCTGAAAATCGCATATCATGGGAGCGACCCGAGAAGGTTGAAAATGGGGGACGTCACAGCGGCACATACATGTGTGACATATATATGTGAGTGCCCCCCCCCCCCCCCCCCCCCCCCCGGGAGGCAGCTAGCTTGCAGCACACGATTTTGCTGTAATTGTTGTAATATATTGAGACTTTCATCCAGTCTTTCAGTGTACTTGGTTGTTATCATAAACACGCACACAAAGATTCGCAAGGTACGGTCAGCAGTAAAGCGACTGTCCACACGTCTACTTGTCTGTAAAATATTACGTTTTTCCAAAACATAAACCTAATCCAAAAGAGGAATTATCATGGGTAAAGTGTTTGAAAAAATGCCAGACTTGTCATTTGACCTCTACTAAAATGTCTAAACAACCTATTCAAATCCTTTTGGGGGACTTAAAGATTGTCGAAATTGTATAAATAGTGATATGAAAATGGATAAATTATCATTCATTTACATTGCCAACATATTAGTCAACCTTAGTGGCTTCGCAGGGGACTTCCCGATGCTACGTCAAATCGCTCTAGCCAATCAGCTGTCAATTTTTGGGGGCGTTCCCAAATTAGTGAGTTTTTTGACCAATTTCTTGTTACTGGGCAATTTTTTTTCTGTAAAAATGTCAGAATTGTGTCATTGGACCTATGTACTACATTTTTAGCCCCAATGTTGATTCTAATTGACTCGCCCTTTAAAGGTCGGTCCCAGACGTAAATAATCATATCTGATTGATACACGTCTGTAAAAACCCAATTACACACACACACACCAGGTTCGAGACTGAGTCACGTCTTTCGGATGGTGACGTTAAAGGTCGGTCCCAGACGTAAATAATCATATCTGATTTGATACGGTTCTAGGACTCCTACCCCTGGACAACCACCCCCCGGATAACCACCCCTAGGATAACCACCCTCTAGGACAACTACCCCTAGGACAACTACCCCCTAGGGCAACCACCCTCTAGGACGACTACCCCCCTAGGACAAGTACCCCCCGGATAACTACCCCCCAGACAACTACCCCCTAGGACAACCACCCTCTAGGACAACTATCCCCGGACAACTACCCCTGGACAACTACCCCGGACAACTACCCCCCGGACAACTACCCCCTAGGACAACTACGGGGGGTAGTTGTCCCTGGGGGTAGTTGTCCGGGGGGTAGTTGTCCAGGGGTAGTTGTCCGGGGGGTAGTTGTCCGGGGGGTAGTTGTCCGGGGGGTAGTTATCCGGGGGGTAGTTGTCCTAGAGGGTGGTTGTCCTAGGGGGTAGTTGTCTGGGGGGTAGTTAACCGGGGGTACTTGTCCTAGGGGGGTAGTCGTCCTAGAGGGTGGTTGCCCTAGGGGGTAGTTGTCCTAGGGGGTAGTTGTCCTAGAGGGTGGTTATCCTAGGGGTGGTTATCCGGGGGGTGGTTGTCCAGGGGGTAGGTGTCCGGATACGGATTGATACACGTCTGTAAAAACCCAATTACACACACAAAACTCTCTTATTGGTCACGCTGGTACATACACGCTGGGTTACACAGCTGCTCCTGAAATCTTCGGATCTAACTTGAAATTACCAGAATTTTACAGTTTCTACAAGTCTGGATTTTCCTTTTGATTCTAGGAAGCATCAATTGCAGACCAAAATGGAACATTATTTGAGTAAGAAGAAATTTTGTGGGCTTTTAAGCACCCAGCACTCAACTTGAAGTTTGCACGGTCCCTACTAACACAACATGTAATTCAAATTTCCCGCCAGCGCGACACGTCGCTCGATAGCGCATTCACCGGGCTGGGCGGCTAGTCTTGTTATGCAGCCACTACTAGCTTACTTGCCAAGAAAAATAGCCAAGTCACGAGGGCCTTGTCAAAAGGCTAAGTACAGCCAGTCATGGCTCCGGGTTCTGCCTCAGAACCCGAGCCAACTGTAAGTGATGGGGAAGAACATCAGTGGGTATAGTAAAACAAAAATCCGTCCGCAAAAAAGGTACTTACCATCAGCCTGAAAAAAGGAAAAGACAAGAAAGCTTAGAATATCAGATAGAAAATCTTAGTCAAAATGATTCGGCTTCATAAAAAGCCTTCAAGTTCAGACTCTGACAACGCTAATACTGTTTATCGTACTCCTAGACAAGCACTGGATAGCATCTAGGCCTACTGATTATAAGCTATTTATAGCACCCATAGACAGGAAGAAGAATTCTTGAAAATTTCGAAAGTTATTAGAGTAGCATGCAACAATCAACCGGTAGAATTGGTAAAACCTATTACTATTAGTTCAGGACTATAAGCCACTTCGGGGATGCAATCTGAGCATGAGCAGATAAAGGTCATCTGTACCAAATTCTAAAACCCACTGACACTAATATTCGATATGTGCTCATGAATGTCATTGTCATCATTATTCAATTATGCACTAATGGTGCATTCCATGATATCCAGGTGGAAGTATTCTTTTTAAAGGGGGAAACAAAAGCTATTCATGAGGCACCTCTATCACTCCCAGAGTTATTTTTCTGAAGTGCACATAAAGGTACCCTCCATGTCTAAAATATCTGTGGATATTTGGGGTCATTTGTACAATCTCAGTACCATGCGCTAACCCCGAACTGGCTTATTGGTAAAATGTATGAATGTCAAACAAAAGAGGGCGATATTACAGATCCAATTAATAGACAACATACCTGTTAAGGTTACTGAAAGTAGGATAGGGATCAAGGGAGTCATATACGGAGTCCCTCTTGAAATTACAGAAGAAGAGTTACTGCAAGAACTAAAATTCCAGAATGTTACAGCAGTTAGGAGAATCACGAAAAAAGACAAGAGGAATATTGGTCAGGTAGAGGAAGTTGGTGAAGGTCAATCGACCTACATACCCATGAGAAGTGTAATACTGACATTCAATAGGAAAGACCTTCCTGACAATATACATCTATGTTTTCAGATCTTCCCGGTTAAGCTGTATGTCCCCCAAATCAAGAGATGCTTTAAGTGTCAACGATATGGGCACACGGCCGACATATGCAAATCAAAAATGAGATGCGTTAGATGCGGTGAGCACCACACTTTTGCAGAATGCCCAAATAAAGAATCACCCAAATGTCCCAATTGTGGAGGGGACCACTCTGGTGCGTTTCAAGGTTGCGAACAAGCAATCAGGGCAAAACAAGTTCAGGAGATTAAAATCACCCAAAAAATGACATATGCAGAGGCGTCTCAAATTTGGATGACACAGCAAAGTAAAAAAACGGTAATTGAAGATTCTACAGCAAAACAACCCAACCCAAAACCTAAGATACAAAATACTAGCCAAATACCTAGTCAAAGTACGCAAGGAAAACACCCCCAACAGATTGAAGTCGATATGGCATCTGATCAAAATACAGAACCTACCACCTCAAGGGATCTCCCAGAATCCCAGATCTTCCTCAGGTGACTAATATCCCAACCCAACCAATCAGAAACAAAGCAGTAATAAACAAGAGACCCAAATTTCATTTCCTTTCTTTAGCTAATGACGAACAAATTTTGGAATTTATATTTGAACTTATCCAGTCATTCACAGGGAAAACCCCGGAAGCAATCAAGGTCATCGTTATGCCAGCTTTTGAGCGATTTCAACAAAAATGTCGAATAATACAAGAAGATGGCCTCTAACCTTGCCATAATGACCCTTTTTTCCATACTCCAATGGAACGCCCAGGGGCTATATAGGGCACGGCCAAGAGCTTTCTTATCACCTGAATCAAATTGAAAAATATGATTTACTATGTATCCAGGAAACTTGGTTTCATGACTATAGTTCTTTTATAATCCCCGAATATACTTGTGTCTCAAAAAATAGAGATGGACAACGCAGAGGGGGATGTGCCATTGATATACGTCAAGGGGTTCCTTATGAAGGCCCTTTTGACAATCCAAGTTTAGAAGTACAACAAGTTAATGTTTATGCAGGCAACGAAAAAATATCTATAATCAATTTTTACAATCCATGTAAGAAATTAAATGAATTTATTTTAAAAGAATTATTAAAGTTTGTAAATGAAAGAGATATGATAATAATCACAGGGGACTTTAACGCACATAGTCCATTGTGGGGAAGCGAGAAAGTGGACAGTAATGGCCACGCAGTGGAACAATTTTTTAATAAATATAATCTGGTTGTGTTAAATGATAAAACAGGTACAAGGATGGACCCTTACTCTGGTAAACTTTCACATTTAGACTTAACTATCTCCTCACCAATCTTGGCAGGTAGGGCTTCATGGAAAGTTTTGAATAATTCCTTTGGTAGTGATCATTTCCCCATACATATTGAAATTCAACCAGGAAAGAAAGACGCACCATATAAAAATATTAATGTGAAAAATATAGATGAGGAACGATTTTCTTTTAAGAATTTTAATTGGGCCAAGTTCGCAGATAAATGCAATGATATCCTGGATGAAAGTTCAATCCTTACAGAGGCAGATGTTAGTAAATCTTATGAATCATTTATTAACTACTTGAAAATATGTATTAGGGAAGTGATTCCAAAAAAAAGAAATATAGAAAGGAATCCAGTTCCATGGTGGAACAAAGAATGTTCTAATAAAATAAAAGAAAGAAACAGACTCAGTAACAAACTGAAAAGAGAATTCACTTTTGAAGCAATAGATGAGTTTAAGAAGAAGAAAGCGGAAGCTCAGCGAGTCCTCCGTCTAGCGGAAAGGGAATACTGGCAGGCTTTTTGCAAAAGACTTGACAGGTATATGCCGGAGTCAAAAATCTGGGCTTGTATAAAACGCTTAAATGGAGTACCAACAAAGGAATCTAAAAATATGTCTATATTGGTTGAAAACGGACAGGACATTATATCAACCCAAGAGAAAACAGAAGCCCTGGGTAAATTCTTTGGGACTGAGAAATAAAGAAGCAACCCTTAAAACAATCCTGACAAGAACGGAAAATTGTCCTTTCTTAAGAGACCATGTGATTAACGAAAATTTTTCGATGTATGAACTCGAAGAGGCTGTTAAAACCTCCAAACGCACCACGGTGGACAAGGACAATATTCCATAATTATATTGTCTATGGAAATATGCCCGAGAGAGCTAAAAACACTATGTTACAAATTATTAATGAAATATGGGAAACTGGAAATATTCCACGTCCTCTAAAACATTCCATATTGGTTCCAATTCTTAAAACTGGTAAGGATTCTAAAAATTTAACTTCTTACAGACCGATATCTCTCCTGTCATGTTTTGCAAAAAATATTGAGCGTATGATCAATGACAGATTACAATGGTACATAGAAAAGAATAATTTATTGCCTAATTTCTTGAGTGGGTTTAGAAAAGGGCGTAGTTCCACTGACAATATTGTTCTCCTGGAGAATGACATTCAAAAGAGTATTAATTGTTGTGAGCATACGTTGGTAGTGTTTTTGGATGTTGAAAAGGCCTACGATAGCCTGTAAGTCGAAGGAATTTTATTTAAACTATTTCATTGTGGTATACAAGGAAGGATGTACAATTATTTACGTGAATACCTAACAGAACGTACTTTTCAAGTAAGAATCTTAGATACAGAATCAAGCACATACAAAATGCATAACGGTTTATGTCTCAAGGTTATATGTTTTGAGCCCCCTCCTCTATAATGTGATGATGAGGGACATTCCAACAGACCCAGACGTAACAATATCTATGTATGCAGACGACTGTGCAATATGGACGTCTAGTAAACATGTTGATATAATTGGATTGAAAATCCAATCTTATTTGGATAGATTATCCTCTTGGTTTAAAGACTGGGGTTTTAAACTCTCAAATGAGAAAACTGTACCTGTATTATTCACGAAAAGTTCAAACATTCCTCAACCAGTATTGAACTTGGAAGGGAATATTTTAACATATAAACCGTCTCACCGTTTTTTAGGAATTTTATTTGATAGCAAATTGACCTGGCACTCTCATATAGAAAATGTAGCTACAAGATGTAAACGAAAACTAAACATATTGTGTAGTTTAATTGACAGGAACAAAATGGGGAAGTTCATCAAAATCCCTTCTAATTGTTTATCGAGCACTTATTAGATCTCTTCTGGACTACGGTTGCCAAGCATATGATAGTGCAGCTGAAATTAACAAAAAGATCTTAGATTCTGTGCAATATCAAGCTCTTGGGATATGTTAACCTCTTTGAGTTCTTTACAGGTTGAAATGGGGGAACTACCTCTAGACCTAAGAAGACAATTGTTATCTAGCAAGTACAGACAAAGTATTGAGAGAAATTTTAATCACCCACTGGTAAGTCATATAGAACCATGCTGGCAATTTGAATACCTAAAAGGCAAATGTGTTTGTAAACCTTTTGGATACAGGTTACAGAGTAAGATGGGACAAGAAATTATCGAAAAACTTAGTCCTTCTGTTTCCCCCCCATGGTTATTCTGTCCACCAATCATATCTACTGAATTAAACTTACAATTAAAGAAAACAGACCATCCCATGCAATTACAACAACAGAGCCTTGAATTAATACACACCAAATGGATAAGTCAATTGCACATATACACTGACGGATCCAAATCACCTGATAAAGGAGTAAGTTCATCTGCCTTTTATGTACCATACTTTTCAATACATCGAGGGAAGAGATTGACTAATTTCACTTCGTCTTATACAGGGCTGAATTGATTGCTATTCTTCTAGCCCTCGAATGGGTAGAAAATATGGACATTTACACGGGTGTTGTTATATTTAGTGATTCACTTAGTGCTCTTTTATCCATACAAAACCAAAATAATGAACCAACTATATGAAATTCTAACGATTAGTACGAGGCTTAAGTACAAAGGAATAGATATATATTTGGAATGGATCCCAGGACACTGCGGAATCACGGGCAATGAAATAGTAGACTCGTGCGCAAAAGCTGCTCTATCCCAAAATATTGAAATATATAACAAAATAACACTTTCAGAAATAAAACAACTTATAGTTCAGAGTTCCAAAGTACTCTGGCAAGAAAGATGGAATCAATCAAATTCCAGTTTAAAAGAGCTGCAGTCATCAATTACATCTACTTACACTTGTAACCTAGGTAGACAACAAGAAATTATACTCCATCGTCTTCGAGTTGGAGTGATAGGTCTCAACCATGATCTATTAAGACTAGGTATTCATCCAACTGGTTTCTGTGACAGATGTCAACAGGTTGAAACTGTCGGCCATTACCTTATAGATTGCCCAAAATATATTATCGAGAGAGCGATGCTCCTGTCTGAACTGAATGAAACCAATGAAAGAAAAATAATTGATTATTTGAAAAGTGGTGATCCCCAAATACAAAGGGCTATTACACGTTTCGTTCTGCGAACGAAGCGTTTTTCGGGGAAGGTAGGCTTTAACCCTCCTTTCTCAGTAAAGAAGAACTAGGCACTACATGAACATGGCAGGCAAAGAAGCGGACGGGGGTATACGGCTCCTCACTGTGCTTCCTGTATTTTCTCTGGTGGACGGGGGAGCGTCCCTTCGTTGCTGTAAAGTGAATATAATTTTTTATGTGGAACAGGAACCACATGCATTTTCACCTGTTCTGCTTATTTTGCATAATGGCGGTGAGGGGTGTTCTTTTGTCTGCCGGAGCGGTTGTGGGGTGCGGTGGGCCGGGGGCTGTGTATTTTGTCCGCTCTCTTTTGTTATCGTGTTCGTAGTGAGGGATACTAGTATTTTGTATTTTATGTAGGTCTGAGTTTCAATGCTAAATGTATTTTCTTCCTTTGTGTGTATTATAAAAGTTATGTCTTAATGTATAAATGATGCACGCACACAATTATGTGCATTTAGAAGCTCCATTTTCTACTAACTTAGCCCACAAGTGTTTTCATCTCATTAATTGATAATTATCCAAAATACATGTTCAACCCATCAGTAAGCACAGGTACAACAGCGCCCCTATGTCTATGCATGAGTTACCTAGGCATGTCCGAAAAAACGGCGCAAAGTACCGCTCCGTATCGGTAAGATTGCATCTATGAAAGGGCTAGGCAAGCGCTAGTTGGAACTGAGCTGAAGCATGTGGTGTTTTGTTATTTTCTTATTAAGCTTTAAATACAGATGCATATACAGTATTAAATGTTTACTTGATTCTAAATGTAAATTAAATTTAAAAGAGAGAAGGAGTCAGAAATACTGAATTTCAATTATGCATGTGTGTTGAAGTAAGATAGTTATGACAGTGCTTGCTCTGCTCCCACAAACTTACATTGAGCTTTCAATTTTCTTTGTATTTTGTATATTTGTTTCTTTTGCCTGAAATCAAATAAATAAAATAAAATAAAATAAATGTATAACGTCATTGGCAACAATAGTCAAATTTGACCGATTGCCGATACCATACAACGAAAGAAGACGAAAGAAGTTTGGGAAGCCAAAAAAGTCGATCAGTACGTATTTCCTTCGAAAAAGAAGCCTTTTTGTATGGTTGGTTTTAGAAGTTTTTGTTCTTGCAGTACCATGAAATCTAACTTCAGCTTTTAGTTTCGACAACAACAAGGCTGGTTAGATGACCCAAAACCAGTGTTGGACTCCATCACTCTGCAGCTCCACTACCTATATCGACATACCGTACGGTTACGGTACGTAACACGACACGTAGACTCGTACTTACTACTTTTATACTAGGGTGCTGCTGCTGCTGCCGCGGGGTTCGCAGTCAGCCACTCGTGATTAGCCAGGATTGGCTTCGTGAATGTAAAAAAAAAAAAAAATTGGCTATACGCCTTCTACGGTTCTAGGACTCCTACCCCCTGGACAACCACCCCCGGATAACCACCCCTAGGATAACCACCCTCTAGGACAACTACCCCCTAGGGCAACCACCCTCTAACGTTAGCCAGTCTAGGAGTAGGACGACTAACTTTGTTACCCCCCTAGGACAAGTACCCCCCGGATAACTACCCCCCAGACAACTACCCCCTAGGACAACCACCCTCTAGGACAACTGCCCCCCGGACAACTACCCCCTGGACAACTACCCCCCGGACAACTACCCCCCAGACAACTACCCCCCGGACAACTACCCCCTGGACAACTACCCCCCGGACAACCACCCCCTAGGACAACTATGACGGGGGGTAGTTGTCCCTGGGGGTAGTTGTCCGGGGGGTAGTTATCCGGGGGTAGTTGTCCTAGAGGGTGGTTGTCCTAGCCCGTCCTAGGGGGTAGTTGTCTGGGGGGTAGTTATCCGGGGGTACTTGTCCTAGGGGGGTAGTCGTCCTAGAGGGTGGTTGCCCTAGGGGGTAGTTGTCCTAGGGGGTAGTTGTCCTAGAGGGTGGTTATCCTAGGGGTGGTTATCCGGGGGGTGGTTGTCCAGGGGGTAGGAGTCCGGATACGGCCTTCTACATCACGAAGCCAGGCGTTCTTACCCAGCAATCTAATTGCGCACGGGATAGCAGGACTGGAAAATGCCCTGAAATAACACTTTTCTGATAACTTCCGCGACCGATAGCTCCTTCGCCACAGCGTTTCCTCCTAGGAAAACGTTTAGAATTAGAATGTCTTTTTGATCGTACGTAATTTTACCAAAAAATCCAAAAAAATGTCATGCCATTGTCATGCCATATCTGCATGACAAGGGGAGGCATGGATACACACAAACACTGGTGAGTTCTCGGAAATTTCTTATGATCTTTTTTGGATTTTTTGGTAAAAATACGTACGATCAAAAAGACATTCTAATTCTAAACGTTTTCGTAGGAGCTAGAAACGCTGTGGCGAAGGAGCTATCGGTTGCGGGAGTTATCAGAAAAGTGTTATTTCAGGGCATTTTCCAGTCCTGCTAACCCGTGCGCAATTAGATTGCTGGGTATAAAGAACGCCTGGCTTCGTGATGTAGAAGGCGTATAGGTAGCCAATTTTTTTTTTTTTTACATTCATGAAGCCAATCCTGGCTACTCGTGATCATGCATGTGTGTCGTCATGGTCAGATGGTCGTGTGTGTTGTGTGGATGAGCTTTGCATAGACCCCGTTTACACAGAGACTGAACTCGACTTTAGTCGAATTTGAACTCGAGTTCATTTGTGTGTAAACAGGGTAGTCGCAATTAGAACTCGAATCGAATTCAAACTCGACTATTATCGAATTTAAATTCGCTATTTGCACTTTCAGTGTGAACGGACACGTAATTGAAAGTCGACTAGCAAATATCCAGCCAGTGACCTCGTCATACGTCACTTCCAGTATTGCTAAGCGTCGCGTCAGTATAAATTCACCGAACTGGCTTGATTCAATCCACCACGCATAGCCAGGATTAGCTTCGTGAATGTAGAAAAAAAAAAATGGCTATACGCCTTCTACACACGAAGCTAGGCGTTATTACCCAGCAATCAGATTCCGCACGGGGTAGTACGACATGAAAAATGCCCTGAAATCACACTTTTCTGATAATTTCCGCGCCCCACAGCGTTTCCTCCTAGGGAAACGATTGCAATGACAATTTTGTTTTGATTGACTCTAATTTCAGTAAAAAATCCCCCAAAGAGCATAAGAAATTTCAGAGAACTCGCCAGCGTTTGTGTATCCATGCCTCCGGGGTCATGCAGATCCAAAATGGCGGCACTGTCGATCATCGAAACTATGAGGCGCTGTTTGTAGATTTATTATTTAGCTCAATTATTTACATATAATTCTCTATTTAGCTCTTTTCTACAATAATTATAATATAAAATGACATAAAGGATACAATTTTTCATAAATAATGAATTTTGCAATTTCCATATAATGAATTTGTGAAAACATTATTTATAAAAAATGTAAATTATAAAATTCATTATATATAAATAATTGAATATATCATAAAGAAATGTGAGAAAATTACAATGCCCCGACCGGGATTCGAACCCGGGACCCTGGATTACATGACCAGTGCTCTACTTCGACGGGAGCCCGGATAGCTCAGTTGGTAGAGCACTGGTCATGTAATCCAGGGTCCCGGGTTCGAATCCCGGTCGGGGCATTGTAATTTTCTCACATTTCTTTATGATATATTCAATTTACTTCAATCCTATCAATTATGATATGTAATATAAATAATTGTATCCTTTATGTCATTAGAATAATTGTAGAAAAGAGCTAAATAGAGAATTATATGTAAATAATTGAGCTAAATAATAAATCTACAAACAGCGCCTCATAGTTTCGATGATCGACAGTGCCGCCATTTTGGATCTGCATGACCCCGGAGGCATGGATACACAAACGCTGGTGAGTTCTCTGAAATTTCTTATGCTCTTTGGGGGATTTTTTACTGAAATTAGTGTCAATCAAAACAAAATTGTCATTGCAATCGTTTCCCTAGGAGGAAACGCTGTGGGGAAGGGCCTGTGGGGCGCGGAAATTATCAGAAAAGTGTGATTTCAGGGCATTTTTCATGTCGTACTACCCCGTGCGGAATCTGATTGCTGGGTAATAACGCCTAGCTTCGTGTGTAGAAGGCGTATAGGCCTAGCCATTTTTTTTTTTCTACATTCACGAAGCTAATCCTGGCTAACCACACGCTCATCATATCTGCAAATATTCGTTCA
This sequence comes from Heliocidaris erythrogramma, assembly GCA_025617745.1. NCBI lineage: Eukaryota > Metazoa > Echinodermata > Echinoidea > Camarodonta > Echinometridae > Heliocidaris > Heliocidaris erythrogramma. The sequence goes on along the minus strand of CM046871.1, from coordinate 32,616,843 downwards.
TAATTTTGTAATTCCGACGTAAAATCATACAAAACCAGATCAAAATGGCTGCGCTTACAATACTCGCTACCGCCATTTTGAACTTACTCGCGGGGTTTTCACAAATTCAACCCGGAAGTTGATTGTCACGATATTCCACCAAGCGAGGGCGTAATCAAGTCGAATTCACTTTCCTTCTGAATTCGAGTTCGTCCAACGCTTGGTGTAAACAGCCCACCGAAAAATAATTTATGCTGATCCAAGGTCGCAATTGAATTCGCTGTGGAATTTGAACTCGAGTTCACTCTGTGTAAACGCGGTCATAGACTAGCCCCGGGACGCGAATTTTTTTTTCCCATTTGTCACTATCGTCCTTGACGCATGCGCAACTTTGAAATAGCCCTACAATGCTTGGAGTTGGAGTTGGATGGGGTTTCAAAGTTTCATCCTACTTTTAGTAATAATAAGAATACAAAACGTTATTTTTGTAATGTCCAAACTGAGAGTCGAACCCACATACCTCGGGTTAAATGTCCGAGGGCTAACTCATCTCGCCTAGCCAGGATTGGCTTCGTGAATGTAAAAAAAAAAATTGGCTATATGCCTTCTACATCACGAAGCCAGGCGTTCTTACCCAGCAATCTAATTAATTGCGCACGGGTTAGCAGGACTGGAAAATGCCCTGAAATAACACTTTTCTGATAATTCCCGCGACCGACGGCTCCTTCACCACAGCGTTTCCTCGTAGGAAAATGTTTAGAATTAGAATGTCTTTTAGATCGTACATATTTTAACCAAAAAAGATCATAAGAAATTTCTGAGAACTCCCCAGGGGGGGAGGGGGGGCACTCAACCTGTTTTTGGATGTGGGTGTGCCGCTGCCAATCTCAAAACGGGGCTAAGGAGCTAAATGGTTAATTGAGGAAGCTCATTTTTGAGGGTCTAAGGAGCGAAAGGGCTCATGGGCAGATCTAATTTTAGCTGCTCGCGATCTCACTACTCTGGTACACATACGGTGCATGAGCCGTGTCAGGGGTCGCAGCGCTGTTTTTAATGCTGTACATGCCGCGCCACTGCACTGACTCGATGTCGCATGCAGATTGATCTCGCTGAGTCGCCGCTAGCACTAGTAATACCGCGTTCAGTTAGGGGGCACTAGGCCGCCAGCTCCCCGCTGCGCTGGCCTGGGAGGCTAGGGAGCGACCGTTCCCGGACAATGGGCTGTGCGCATTGTTTTCTCATATTCTAGGGAGCGAGTCGGAAGCCAATGCGTTTAGTGAAAATCTGAAAATCGCATATCATGGGAGCGACCCAAGAAGGTTGAAAATGGGGGACGTCACAGCGGCACATACATGTGTGACATATATATGTCACACATGCCCCCCCCCCCCCCCCCGGGGAGAACTCACCAGTGTTTGTGTGTATCCATTGTCATGCCATATCTGCAATACAAAAGAAATAGTGAGTGGGTGACGTCACTGTTTCCCTCATTTCCATACTGAGCAGGATGTGCATGCAAATGTTTTGCGAAATTAAGCGAAACTTTAAAATACCATAACTTTCTCATTTTACATCCTATTTTGATTAAATTTTCATTGTTATGCTTGTTGGATTTTTCTCTATTTATTCAAATCAACTTTCTGTTACAGTGGACTTGGCCTTTAAACTGGCAGAACTTGAATCAGTGCCGTCTTGTAGTGATTGCTAAATTTAGATTATGATTTGAATATTATTTGCATTTTACCTTGAATTTTGACAAACAGCTCTGTTTGGATAATTTGGCAAATTTTATATTTCAAACTATTGTTTTTGACTTGGCATTGTAGAAAATTGTGAGCAGGTACATTCTAAGCTTTTACATACGATAATAAATTAGCCTGCCAAATTTGCTGTCAGATTTTACAAAAATTATGCATCAGGTAAACTACTAAAATCAGTGAATATTTGCAATTCAAATGATTTCAACTTACCCTGTGAAAGATTTGTGAAAATTTGCATGAAAAATTGTTCAATTTACTGTTTAAAAATTACCTGTCCGGATAACCAACCTGTCCGGACACACAACGTCCGGGTATACCTGTCAGCTCTGTTTTATGCTTTCTTCACTATCTTCCCCCAACTTGTACAGTTCTATTGCAGTGACTGGACTGGTGGTTCATCAAACCTGTAATCGTGGCAGTAAGGAGGAACTCGTGTCAGATTAGTTTCTCAGATAGCGATACGAGCCGAGTCTATTTGCAATGGAGTGCCCTTCTTCGACGACCGTTGCCTTGGCGGCTGTCTATGTTGTTCTTGGGTCGGGAAGAGTGATGCTCATGAGACTATCTGCTAATGAAGGTCAGATATTGATAGTACAGCAAATGTGAAGACTTTGTCAGAATTTAAACCTGTTGTCTTGATAGCTTTTCCTTCACAAATCATAACATGTAGCAGATACATATTCCCACGAACTATTAAAGGGGGCGTCAAGTCGCAATCTATGGGCGGTTTTACAGTTGGCTGCTCCTTCCTCTGGATCAAAGTTCAAAGCGACTTCAATTTATCGCGCGCAGCTAATAAAAGTTCGCACATTGACCCAAATTTGAGTAAACAAGATCGCATGTTCTTTATTCCAGTATTTGACTCTCATTGGTCGGTTACGTATGTAGGGATTCGAGTTAACGATCACGCGAGGAATTCGGCAATAACATTCCTTCGGTAGCGCACGATTGGACCTGATTGTATCCGAAATTTCCCTGAGTCAGGCCAACTGGTCAGGCCCATGGATTACGACTTGCCACTCCCTTTAAGAATGTTTTTATAACCCCGCCAAACGAAGTTTGAAGGGGGTATATAGGAATCAGTCAACGGTTGGGCTGTCGGTCGGGCGGTCGATCGGTCTGTTGCAAATGTTGTGGATCGAACTACTTTCTCAGTTTTCGAATGAGTCGGAATCTGCGTTGCCATGGTAACGGCATATTTATGGCAGAAAATCAAGGAAAACACCTTGCGGATCGAACTACTTCCTCAGTTTTTGACCGAAAGTCATGAAATTTGGTACACACATTGGTCTTGGTGGGAAGATGTGCAAGACATATTTTTCGGATGAGTCGGAATCTGCGTTGCCATGGTAATGGCATATTTATGGCAGAAAATCAAGGAAACACCTTGCGGATCAAACTACTTCCTCAGTTTTTGACCGAAAGTCAAGAAATTTGGTACACTCAATGGTCTTGGTGGGAAGATGTGCAAGACATATATTTTGGATGTGTCGGAAGCTGCGTTGCCATGGAAATGGCATACCGGTATCTATAGCAGTAAATCTGGGAAAAATCTTGCGGATCGAACTACTTCCTCAGTTTTTTCGACCAAAACTCAAGAATGGCTGTTGTCACGGGGCGGGGGTATTAATCATCATCTTCAGTGTAATTTCTAGTTGTTTCTGTTTTTATTATTTGATTGGCGTCATGATTATCAGCACTATTATTTATGTCACCAACTCATCATTTTCAAATTTGTTATGAAAAGTACAGTAATAGTGATCACTTATCAAAAGAAGAATGAAAGAAATTTTTTTCTTTTTTATTTTTCCTTCTCTCAGATCACAAATATGACTACTTACCTGTGACGGTCAACGTGTGTGCTGAGGCTGTGAAACTGATTGTGTGTTTGTCTATCATGCTCAAATTGGAGATGAGTGGTGAGAAAGAAAAAACCAAGCATCTCTTCTGTGTATATTCATTTTGTGAAAACATTGTGACATGTGAAATATAAAAATAATTTGGTTCTGAAACTGAAACTTTTTGGGTTGTGTTGTTCAATGCTTTATATTGAAATTAAAAGATGGTGTAGGTCAGATTTGGTAGAATGAAATCTGTTTCTACGTCTCTAAAATTCTGAATATGTTAACACGCTGAAAATATATTCTCCGTCACACAGTCTTCACTTAATAACTGCCAAATGTAGTCTTTTCATTACCTTATCCATACTGCGCTTTTCCTGAAACTTTTTACAGTAAATCCATATATAGACATTCCACTTCATGTAGAGAAATAGAGAGAAATAGCTTGTCTTCCTACCTTAAGATGATCTTTTAGAACATCCACCCCCTGTAATCTAAAGTGATATATTGGAAAAGCTGCAAATGAGTATGGGCACTATCAAGAGATTTCTTCATGTCATGTCCAGTTGGCATATTAAATGCACATTGACATGAATGTACTATATGTGGGCAGGTCTGTGCTCTAGTGGAGCCACCAACTTCAGGTATGCTTACATTTTGTATGTAATGTGGTAGCATCGTATGAGAAAATCTATCCTAGATTGACATTGAATTTGCCTCTATGAAGTGCATACCTTCAGTTGGGAGGAACAGGTGTGAAGTGAATTAAGGCCCCATACATTATATAGTTTTGATTTGTTTATTAAGTGATTTTTTTTGTTATTGATGGCATTCACATGAGTTAAGTGTTGATATATTCATAGTATATGCCTAAATGAGTAATTTCATTTGAGTAAAATGCTGCACAACTACTCGCTAATTTGCATTATAAAGAAAACATCATTAACAACTGTTGGACTGATCATATTGTTTTGAAACTAGGTGGTCTACTCTAATAGAAATTGATGTGTTGAAGGTTTTTTGAAAATATCCTTTTAATTATGTTATATGAAGTTTTATTCAAATAATAATATGCAAGACAGCCTAATTTATGTATTCATGTTTTTATAATCAGAAAACAAAAAGATATCTTCTAAAATCGTTCAATAGAATTTATAGGTTTCATATCACTTATGTTACAGACCATATGTGAGCAATCTGCACGTTTCCTTTCTGCCTCAATCTTTGTCCCTAATTTGTTCAGGGTTCGGTATGATTTTTTTCTGAAGAAAACACTCAATGTCATTGAATGCCATGATATACTGGCATTTTTAATCATAATTCAACATACTTGTTGGGCTTTATTCAACATGAAAATTAAGACTATAGTATTTCACACATCCTTTAATTAAGTGAACTTGAAAGCAAAAAATTATTTTGGGGAACCAAAATCTCCCTGATTACTGTATTTACCCCCTTAAATAGTTTTCCTTTCTCTTTGGTTACAGGTAGATCTATGTTCAAAGAATTCATTCAGTTCAGCTGGCCAGAATGTCTCAAGTTCTTCAAATGGAGTGTCCCAGGCTTACTCTATTTCTTTGATAATTTGATCGGGTTTTCTGTCATGACTTTCTTTGAACCGGTGAGTGACACAAACATAATTTCTGAATGTATTGAAGTAGAACCCTGGTTTGTGAGCGCAATAATTTCTCCTTTTATTTGGTGTGATCAAAAAAAAAAGAAAAGTAACCCAGGACCCATGTCTAACCTTAAAGGGAAGCTTGAGTTCTGGGAAAGGTAAAAAGTAATTTGTGAGCTTTCTCATTCTTATTATGTTAGTTTGGAAGATTATCATAGTGGAATAGCCACCTGAAAAGGATTGTTCTTCAAATGCCCTCACATTTTTATTTAAAACATGACAAGAAGCAGCTGAAATGTTCGTGTAGAATGTTTGTGTCTAGTCCCATGATCATACTATTTCTGTGTGCAGTGCATGTGACATGTGACTGACCTAGCATTAATTCAAATTTATGACAAAATTACAAATGCCATAGCTAACAAAGAACATGTTGTTGGTATATTCTGTGACTTAAGTAAAGCATTCGGTACGCTGAATCACGCTATCCTACTTTCCAAACTCAAGTCATTATGGAATTCGAGGTCAACCACTCTTATCGTTTAAAGATTATTTAACAAACAGAAGACAATATGTTACATTCAATGGATATGATTCTGATCCCCTTTTAGTTCAATGCGGTGTCCCCCAAGGCTCCATCTTAGGCCCACTACTATTTCTTCTTTATGTCAATGATATTATTAATACATCCTCCGTTCTTTTTTTTGTCTTATTTGCCGACGACACAAATATCTATTGTTCTCACAAAGACCTTAATTCCGTAACCAATACTTTGAATTATGAAAGTATCAAACTGGTTTAAGTGCAATAAACTTTCTCTTAATATAAAAAAACACTCATATCATGTTTTTCAAGTCCGAATTGTTTGGAGTAATTATAGATGAAACTTTGACTTGGAATGACCATTTACATGTATTTCTTTAATTTGATACCTGGATTAATGAAATTCTGTCCTTGGACAGCTGATCAGCATTATTCTTCCTGTTTCATGTCAAGTTTGCCCAGGTTTTGAATGAAATGGTCACCCCAAATTTGGTTGAATGGCCTCCATTCCTATTGGGGGCATTCACACATAATGAAAGTAACTTCCTGAGCACCATTCAAGCTGCACTGTTAGGCAAATGTCATTTTGACATGTTTTTAAAAGTTTTATGATTATTTTTTTAATTCCTTGTATATTTTGTGTAATTCACATAAATATACAGTAGATGCATTGTTAGGAGTTCAGTAACGGGTCATTTAGTATAGATTCCTTAAAACCGTTTCCCATGAATAATGGAATTAGCAGATGTAATGTACATGCAGACCAAGAGTACAGTCCAAACTGCTTTAGCGACTACCTGTATAGAAAGACCACCTGTCTATAAAGACCACAATTTTCGTTTCCCTTGAACAATGTTTCTCATTGAAATGCGCATTATTAAAGGAAACCTTTCCATAAAGACCACCTGCTCATAAAGACCACCTTTCTTGTCTCCCTTCAGTGGTCTTTATAGACGGGTTTCACTGTATTTGTTAAAAATACAGTATGTGTTGTATATTTTTATATTTTTTTTCATCACAGGCTGTAGCTGTGTTGCTGGGCAACTTTACCATTATCTCAACATCATTACTTTTCAGACTCATTTTGAAGTAAGTGATAAGTACATGTATCTTTATAGCTTCTCATTTTTAAGACTGGTAAAGATAATTCACAAGGAGAATGTGATGAAACAAATGCAATCTAAAAATGTACCGGTACACTGTAAGTTCCTTCAGAAATAAAATATGTAGTTTTTATTCGTCATTTTAATGGTAAAGTAGGCATGAGATATCTCCCGTTAGAAAGAACTTCTCAGAATTTTGATACTGTTTCAGGAATAAAAATATATTCCTACAGGAAGTCCAATTGTATTAGGGCGAGTCCAAGCTATATTGTCCCATACATTAAAGTGACAGTAAATTGAAGCTCCTAATGGCGCCATCTATCAACAGGATTTGTCTAGTGTACATGTACCTCTAATTTTCTCATCATGCCCCATTCTAGTTTGTAGAAGCTTAGACTGTATCTGTAAGCAATTTTCCACATGTGCAACGTCAAAAATAATAGTTTGAAATATAAAATGTGCCTATTTTCCAAGCAGCTGTTCGTTGAAATTCAAAATAAAATGCAATTAATTTTCAAATTATAATCTCAATTTAGCAGTTATTGTAAGGTGGCGCTGTTCAAGTTTTGCCAGTTTAAAAGCATTTTAATATTTCTGATCATTGTAATAAGAAGAAAGCTTTACCGGAGCTGGTATCTCTATGAAATATTTTAATGTCTGTATATATACGTTCATAATACTAGCATATCGGACATCGAAATGACCAAATACCTGGTACTCGCCCATTATGTAATCCAAAACTTTTATTCTTGGGCGGGATTTGTTACCTAAAACACACTCTGGTCATGAAATTTGTTCCTGCTCACTAGGTTTACACAATAGAGAGCTTTCGAATGTGTGGACTTGAACACCGTCTGAGATTTTCCCAGCTACAATGGACTGTTTTGTGTCAGCTGCATACCGCGCTTTGTGCATGAACGGCTCACCCGACCACTGGCTTCTCCCTCGTCCACTAGTCAGATCGAGAACGTGTCAAACATGGTTTTGCTGTCTTCTCTAAAACGTGAACCTTGCTTCACCCATTGTTAGCTTCATGCTTCACCTACTTTGTATGCAGTCAACACAAAGCAGTCCATTTGTCACTGGGACGATCTAAGTCGACATATCCGAAAACTCCTTAATGTCAGCTTTATGGGGAGTAAATAGTCTGCCTAAAGACAGAAGTGTGTTAGCTCTGTAAATGTTTTTGAGGATGATTCATATTGTAGTCATTTACTCACTAGACCATCTTACGGCATAGACTCTGTGCTGTACGCAAAATTTTTCCACAGTAACGCATCGCTTCAATGTGGATTCTAAATGGCTTATGTGTAAAGATAGCACACACAAAGCTTCAGCACCCAATATCCCCTACAATACATTTTGATGTAGTATTACACAGGTCCCGGGCGGTTGTTCAGTGAGTAATAAAAAGGGCGGTCCCGGGCGGTTTAGTGACTAAAAGGTTTACACCTTACTTGCTCTGAGCAGAATATGATTATGGTCACAGTGAGGGCTATACGTGTTGGAGGTTATGGTGAAAGTACATGTAACGTAACTCCACTTTCATTTCAATCCATTTCTCAACCTCTCTCTCAAGCCAAATAATGAAATGTTATCTGTAGAATTCCTTTTCAGCATCTATCCTTATCAGTGAGTGAAAGTGAATGTTATAGAAGAGCTTTCTACCCTGTATAAAAGTTTTGTTTTACTTTACTTTGAATTTCTTTCTTCAGGCGAAAATTTAGCAAGGTGCAGTGGGCTTCCCTTCTGATTCTCTTCCTGGCTATTGTGTCGTTATCCAACCAAGATCACAGAAGCACACTCAAAGGCCACCATCATTCATCCGCCACGCTAGAATCCATTGACAATGCCACCCTCTATGAGGTGGAAGTACTCCAAAAGCGACATGCCGTGCCATCGGATCTCTGCCATCGGAAACTACGCCACACCTCCGAACCGTCAGTCTCAGAAGTCAGCAAGTACAGTTTCACAGTCAGCTTCGGGCATGTCTTGATCCTGTTGCAATGCTTCTTGTCATCTCTTGCAAACATCTACAATGAGAAGATCTTCAAGGAAGGCAGTCACAGTGAGCAGAGTATCTACATGTACATCGTCCAGAACACGCGCCTTTATACCTTTGGCGTCATCTTCAACACCCTCACTCTCTTGGTCATTCCGAACTTCCGTAACCGCGTTATCTACTGCGGGATGTTTAGCGGGTACACCTGGTACTCAACGATGCTCATATTTGCCACCGCCAGCCTGGGACTCACGATATCCCTTATGTTGAAGTTCAGAGACAACATGTTCCACGTTCACAGTGCACAGGTCGCCACTGTCCTCATCATCAGTCTCTCAATATGGCTGACAGGATTCCAGCCAACTCTGGACTTCTTCTTACAGATGCCCACAGTGTTCCTCGCCATCTTTATTTACAACAACAGTCACCAGGCTGCAGAGCCCCTTGTAAGCCCTAGAAGAAGATACCCATCAGAGGGTACTAGCAGGGGGCAGGAGAATACCGTCAGGAAGAGGGTGAGTACTAGCAGTGACCTGACATTTGCTCTGGCGATAATTGCTTAGGCCTTTTTCTTAGTCACGAGATACAGACTTTTGGTTTAGGTTGCAAGTTAGCTTTATTAGGGTACGGATGTTCATGACTCCTGCTAGTGTCAGGCATTGCAAAAGTATTTCTAGACTCCAGGCTCCAATTTAATACTGTGAAATAGTATTTATACCTTGTTTTAATAATCACAAGCAAAATCCTTGTACTGAATTGTAACTGGTGTGAAAACCTAAATCCATGTGAATAATTTTTCCATTCTCACAGTGCTTTATATTAACCCTAATCAGGCCGGGGGGCGGGGGCAGAATCCACCCCCTAGACGTTTCTCGCGATATGTCCGCAACACGCAAAGCAGTCGCCGCAGCGTTTCATAACTTTTTTCTTTTGAATCTCACGCATCTTTTGAGACCAAATTCGCGACGTCCGGTCATGCGGTACACTTGCACGTCAGACCAAAAATTACTCAAAAATGTGATTTCATGTATGATTTCAATGCAAAATGTGTTTTCAGCCCAAATTTATAAATCTGTGAATATTTTTACTTCTACTGATTAAAATCAATTTATTTTATGGTGTTTATGATCGCAAAAGTGTCCCCGACAAATTTCATTAAAAAAAACAACAAAACACAGAAGGTAAAAAAGATCAAAGAAATACATAATAAATTAAAAATACAATGAGATATATAAGAAATCAATTTTGATACCAAATTTTGTTTCAAGTACATTTGCTAAGAATACTGGAAAGAGTGTCTAGACCAAAAATTAGCATTATTTGAGCTTTATTTCATGATTTAGAGCAAAATTCTGATTTCATGCATAAATTAGCATAATTAATGTGAATTATTTCGGAGCATTTAACTTTACAATTTTGTAGATTACGTTGTGGGCGACGTGTAGTCGACGGTCGAGATCCTGGGGGGGGGGCAGAATCCGCTGTCCAATTGTCCAAACATCCCGGCTTGATTAGGGTTATTAAAGTATACAAATATAATTTCACATACCCTCTCATGATTCTTTTAATACATTCATAATTTTTCTTATCTTTTCAGGGTGCATCAGTGAGTGAAGAAATGATAGAACTGACACGAGTTGTTGATGATGATGATGATACCAGCTCAGCGGAATTATCGTAGGAGTTGTTGATATGTGTATTGGACACGTCTTATTTCCGTGCATTGTTTTGTTTTGCTCGATGGTCATTCCGAAAACCAACGCAAAGCTGACCATGCAAAGCAGTTGGAGATTTTCAAGGGAAGCTTGAGTTTTGGGAAAAGTAAAAAATAATTTGTGAGCTTTCTCATTCTTTTCATGTTAGTTTGGAAGATTATCATAGTAGATATGTCCCCTGAAAAGGAATGCTCTTCAAATGCTTATATTCAAAATATGACAAGAAACAGCTGAAATGTTCGGGCCAAACATTTGTGTGTAATCCCATATACACATTTCTGTGTGCAGTGCATATGACTCTCAGCAGGAGTGAGTCAAGTTCTTTTTTAGTAATAGGAAAGGCAGTCCCGGGCGGTTAGTTACTAAAAGGTTATTTCCAAGACAGTACAGGGTTTGAACCTGCCATGGTGAATTTCCTATGGCAGCACTTTATTCTACCTATGCCACTCTCCATCTAGATGAAGAAACTGGGTTCCTGTTGGGAAGAAATTCCTTGAATACTAGAGCCTTATCATAGTAGCTTGGGTAAAGCCAGGGTAATAATATGACTGCAGGGCCTTCAGTATTAATACAGACGAAGCTACCTTTGATAAACAAGGCATATTATTGTTATTATTGTCGTACAGTGAAACCTGTATATAAAGACTGCCTCAAGGGAGATTAAGAAAAGTAGTCTTTATAAGCAGGTGGTTTTTATGTCCATATTCCTTAATACACCTTTTTAATGCGAACCACTTTTCAAGGGAAACAAAATATGTGGTCTTTATGGACAAATGGTCTTTCTATACAGGTGGTCGCTATTTTAGTAGGTTTGACTATATTATTATTATTATGAAGTATGAGGTGAAAAGTAACTGCCGGAGTAAGTAATTATGTGTTGTTTACTTCAAAAATTAAAGGTCAACATAATGTGTGTTTATAATAAAATACAGGGCTATTCATATTAATGGTTTCATGCCAACCAGAAATGTTAGTTTACATCACGGTCCTGGTAAAATCTACCAAGAGGACTGTGCAATACACTGTCTCATGGGTTTGAAGCTACCGCACACCTTACGATTTAAATGCGAATGAATCCTGAAATAAATCGAAATAGTATTAGATAACGAATATTAAAAATATAAATATTATCCATCTGGGGCAACCATGCATACCAGTACGTGTATATAAAAGAAAGAAATGTACCCCCCACCCTCCCTCTTTGTATGCAATAATTCACAAACAGTTTGCTTTAATACTATTACTGCTTCATAATGTACCATTTTGAACTTATTTTGCTTCATTGTTTATTCCATTGTGTACCACTGGCTGATATTTTGCTGCAATTGTTGATAAAATAAGTTGCTGCAAACATCCAATTTTTAAAGGTACTATATAACTTTTGAAAATACATGATGAAATATTGGTCCAACAGATTTTGAAAAGCAAATTGAAGTCGGAGACTGTAGTATGAAATTCCTTTGAAATCAATCCTCTAGTTATGATGATACAGCGTACATGTATCTTTAATTTCAGCATTGTGTGTACGAGTATAATTCTTGTTGTGCCAGGCACAGATGCAGTTACAGATAAGTACAGTTATTTTGTTTGCATCTCTGGTTTATGGTTTTCCTAATGCACTCCTCTGGTTAGATGGGGTGTTGTTGTGCCAGTTTAGGTTTTTACATAAACTGCACTTTATTTTCAGTCACTATGCAGGGGAAACTCACTACAACGAGGTCCTTATGACCATGAAAATTAACTTGTTATATCAGGGTAAAAACACAAAACATAAAGAGCTGGGACCATGAAAATTACCTTGTTATATCAGGAATCTCCTTATATCAGTGTAAAAAAACAACAACAACAAAGAGCTGGGACCATGAAAATTACCTTGTTATATCAGGAATCTCCTTATATCAGTGTAAAAACACGAAACAAAGAGCTGGGACCATGAAAATTACCTTCTTATATCAGGAATCTCCTTATATCAGGGTAAAAAGAAGATAAAGACTTGGGACCAGCTAAATTACCTTGTTATATCAGGAAATTTGTTATATCGGAGCTCTTTATAGCGAATTTCCACTGTAGATCAATTTTCTTCAAACTTTCAGGGATGATTTTATGTACATTATAAGCCAATTTAATAAACGAACTATTATGAGTACACAAATAATTTATTGGTACTACAAAATTTCAATATGGCACGAAAAAGAGACATGATAACGAAGCTTTTCGACCTGCACTCATCAGGTTATCACGCAGGTATATAACAAATTATTTGAAATCAACTATATTATACTCGATGAACCCGGACGCAACCCAGACGCCATAATTTCAGAACAATCGCAAAGCTTGGACGAACTCCTTTTGTCTGCATAGAAGGGGTTCGTGCGACTGAATGTAGGCGGCTTCCAGAAAGTGTAAATGCGCTGAGCTTCTGGCCCGGGATATAATTGAGAATTGATCTTCGGCATAGCTTTGTGCGCAAGCTGGATTGTTCAGCAAGTGGAGACCAATCGCTGAATCGCATTTGGCTATCTTTGGTCTGTTAGCGTGCATTTCAGATTTGCAGGCACGGACGGGCTGCGTGAGCTGATTGGTTGTACTGTTCCGAATAGTCGAGGGGACGTGTTGTTTAATGCGATGTGTTTTGTGTTTTCTACACACAGGATGCTACCATCAACTAGCAAGGATATACTACCCACCCCCCACTTGGGTAATGTTATTTACCAATTTCAGTGCCGGTGCGATGCCAGGTACGTGGGCCGTACTTCTCAGCGGTTGGCTGATCGCATTAAACAACACGTCCCCTCAATTTTATGTCAAATTATGCCTCTAATTCTTAAACACCTTAACTTAATTAATTTTTTTTAAAGCATTGAATATGTGTGCTTCATGATACTGGAATCTCTTTGTTATGCTTTATCTGTAATACCCTCCCGTTCCAAAAGTATTGCAACATACATACATGCATTGCACAAGAGGCAAAATGAGTGCTGTTTTAATGACTTTGTAGTAATAATAATAATAATGTAACTTATATAGCGCCAAATCCACATTTTATTGATATGTCAAGAGTCATTTGTCATGTAAAGTTCATGAGGTTCTAGTATTTTGTTGGATACCCGCGCCTTCTAATGATGGCGCACTTCCTCCTTGGCATAGTCGCGTAGAGTCCATTTCTTGGGTGATGCTCCCCCAGGCCCTGAAGATGGAGCGGATCAAACCCTCCCTGGTGGTTGGCCAGTCATTGGTGAGGGCTCTCTTGATGTCATCCCACAGGTTCTCTATCGGGTTAGCATCTGGTGATTGCGCCGGCCACTGCACTCTGTTGACGCCATTTTCGCCATACCATTGGTTCATCTGGGCAGCCCTGTGTGCCGGTGCGTTGTCATCCTGGAAAATGAACGGATGTTGCTCGTAGCCAAAGATGTTACCAATGGATGGAAACAAGTGAGAGTCCAGAATCTCCTGATATTTGGCGTTATCCATGTTCCCGTCTACGACAACAAGATCACCTACTCCAAAGATGCCGACACACCCCCAGTCCATGACTAAAATGGAATTCCTTTGAGTGTAGGTAAGGTTCCGTGGGTCATACGAGGTGTTCGGTTCATGCCAGACTCTTACTCTTCAGTCGTTCAAAGATGGGCAAAACCTACTCTCGTCGGAAACCACGAAATGACTCCAGTTGTTCTCCAATGTCCAATCCCTCACTCTCACTCTGGTGGCCCACCTGATGCGTCTCAGACGATTGACAGGAGATATTAGAATCTTTCTCCTGGAAATGCGGGCATGATGATTGTAAGAGTACAGGCGTCTTTGTGTCATTCTCTTTGAGATTCTGCTACCAACTGTACCGATCATCCCGAGGCGTGGTCTTTCTGGTCGCTTGTCGGAATTTTCTGTATCCTCATGGCGTTTACACACTCGGTACACCGTTTGACAGCATACCCGAAATCGTTTAGAAATCTGAGCTACCGAAACCCCCTCCTGTCTCAATGCGACGATTTGTCGGCATTGCTCGTTAGATAACTCGGCTGTCTTAACCATGGTGTGTGCATGAAGGACTCGGTAGCATTGAATGAGAAAGTGAACAAGGCGTACATTCCTTTTAAACCGAAATGACGGTCGCTATTCAATGATTTAGAACAAAACACCGCTACAACAAAGAAAAGTCATTCACACAAAATTTAACGAATTTCACTATGTTGCACTACTTATGGCACGGAAGGGTATGTAGAATCAACTACTGAAATTAATAAAACTAGATTTATACTTGTATTTTAATAGACTTGCCAAACAGACTGTAGCGTAACAGTAAATATAATTATGGAATTTCATGCTACCGGTACGTTCAAACTCAAAATTATGATCACCTCAAATATTTGCATACTTTTCTATGCAATTCCTTTTAGATAGGTACTGTAGGTAAGAATAATTTCAGTTAGCAGTCGTGCAGCACAAATTAAAAGCTTTTGGATGCGACATGGGTAAAATTCAGCGTATTTAAAGCTGATTAGCGATTGTTAGCGATTCACTGCTGATTAAATGCACAGTAGGGCCATTGCGTGAAATAATAGGTCATGTAAATCAAAGCGCGCAACCGGTCTTCGCTCCACCCATTTAAAGATGTATATCTGTTCACACACAATCTGCTCTGACCGGTCTTTAGATCGCGAGTTCGCATCTGTCCGCCCATCGTATAGTTCAATGTTCACACAAGGAAAATGTGGTTTAGAGCTGATTAGTTAATCGGCTTTAAACTAATAACTTTCCATACGATGAATTTTACTCGCGAGTGAAAAGGCCGAAAGAGAACTGTGGAGCAAACACTAATCAAGCAAAAATGATCGTTCTGTTGTGTTACGGTATGTTAGTAAACGTTTATGCATCATGTTTGACTAGTGATGATTAGAGAAAGCTCACCGTTGAAGAAATAAATTGTATAATTTACAGTATCGTATAATACTGTCATACCTCTACTGAAGACTTAATGTAAAGCTATCATTGTAATGTTGATGTACGTTTCTCCGTAATTAACATGTACAATATGCAGTTGCAGATGGCTGATGAAATTACTGATTTTCTGTTTCTCTATTTGGAGAAAAGATTCTCCTCCTACGGTACTCCCCTTTTGTATTTGGGAAAATTTAATGCACAGTTACAATGCTATGTATGAATATTCATTTTGCAGATGCTTTTGTAAGAAAGTTATTCACGTATGCAGAATCACATATTTTAACATTCTGTTAGAAATAGATTTCAGAACCCCATACATGAAACATTGGAAAAAATTTACATGTATGGCTTGCAATTTTATACTTTTTCTATTGATTAATATCAGGATGCAGTAATACAGGTGTGACCCAGTGTTTGCTCCAGGCGTTACGGGTTGGTCACATTTATCCGATACGATGACGATAATGTATGTGCGTATGAAAAGTACCTATAACGATGACAATAAAAATTGGTGGGTTCTGTCAATCAAGCAAGCAGGACACAGCCCACATGATTGTCCTGAAGTAACGTCACCTCGAGGTAGCAAAAACAATTTGCTCTCTGAAAATTTCAGTGAGCTCTGTCCTGAAAAAATAATCGTTGGCTGAGCGATTCCACCGCAAGGATAAAATTGGAGAGGGAGGCTCGTTACCATGTATAGGAGAAGTCTGACCTACCACTAAGAATTCCTATTCATTTACCACTGACATAAACGATGCTTGAGCGATTTGGCAACGATTTATCGTCATCTTTATTGTCATTTTTATCGTCATTTTTATCGTCATTGTTATCGGACAAATGTGACCAGTGCTTTATTTTGTCAAATAAAGGTTATGGTTAGACTTGCAATTAATTGGGTTTGCGGTTAGGGTTAGTGTCTGTCTGGTACAGTGTTGAAAGCAGGAATGTGCATAGTGTAGGATATTGACTACAAAACAAGTTTTGCTGGAACATGTGTCATAGAACCAGTGATCATATACAAAGCTGCTTTGGTAAATTATTTGAGCTTGAGCTAGAGCTAGAGCTAGAGCTGGAGCTGGAGCTGGAGCTGGAGCTGGAGCTGGAGCTGGAGCTTGGAGCTTGGAGCTTGGAGCTTGGAGCTTGGAGCTAAGAGCTAAGAGCTTGTCCAATAACAAACACATGACAAAAGATATACATTAGACCCAACAGGAACCAGAAAGTAGCATGATTGCTAATCGAGTCTGGTACCATTAAACAGTGGAAAGTATTGTTTGGTTAGATAGGATAAACAACAAATATTTGTAGTGGAAAATATGGAGTGGACTATAAACAAAACTATGATAAAAATACAAATAGATTAAAGATCAGTATCTAAAATATGTACTTAGCTGTCTAATCAGATAACTGATATTTAGAAGTTTATTATCGGCATTCATTTATTTGCTGTGTGCAATGTGTTTATACCAAACACAACGTAAACAAGTATTATCACTTAGCTGCAGTCGTCTGTAGCCATGTTTTTCTCCATATTATATCCTTGATGCCTCATAGCTTTTGCTGTTACATGTACGTTGTGCTTGTTAGGCTACTACTTATAAACACTCAGTGGAAGTGACTTGATTGTGGGCATTAAAGCATTGTACAGGGCTGGGCCCCGTAACTCAAAACGCAGCGATTGCTCTTATTGTTGATTTTTGCAATTGATTGTGCAGAGCAATCGATGAAATTAATTGCAAGCATCAATCGTCCCGATCAGTTGCTGAGCTCTGTGTTACAAGGCATTGATCTGGGGAACGTTTCATCAAGCGTTTTGTCAGTGATTTTTACCGACAACTGTTATAAGCTACTGAAATCCTTGCATCTGATTGGCTGAGAGCAAAGTTGTCAGTAAAAATCATTGACAAAAACGCTTGATGAAACGCTTCCCTGTAGTAGGAGTTAAAGTGTACCAATCACCTCAAAAAATAGTTTAAAACAGTTAAAGGGTAAATCCAACCTGGGCCCTGTTGCATAAAACTTACCATTAAAGGGATAGTTCACCCTGACAATAAGTTGGTTTTAATAAAAGCAGAAAAATAAGAGAAAAATATTGGTGAAGGTTCGACAAAAATCCATCAAGGAATAAGAGAGTTATGGGTGTTTTAAGGTTTAAATTTTTGACGTCATATGCGAACAACTACCCCATACGTCATGTAATATAAATTCTATAAATTCCCATTTTTCAATGGTTCATGATGACTGAAGATATTTTTCTTAGAGGAGCGGGTATGAAGTGATGTTTAAGATGTTATATTGAATGCACAAGTAACACCATTTCCATTTTTCTGAGAAAATGTCATTTTCTGGAATTTACATTTACCATTACCCCCCCCCCCCCCCCCGTATGTTTGCTGGTGTTTGCTGATGTTTTTGTCTGCTTTCCCGTTTGTTTTGCTTTCTTTGTATGATATAATCGCTTTGTTATGTTATGTCATGTTTATATAGGGAGCTACGCCTTTTTTGTAGTTTCCTTTTTTTCTCTGTAATCGTATATGTATATATATTTTATACTGACTTTGAATGATTTTGCCATTGTTGATTTTTATGATTGAGAAAAAAATAATAAATTGAACTGAACTATATCATATGACACATGGGGAAGCTGCTCGCATGTGACGTCACAAAATCAAAAGTTTAAAAATCCATAACTCCATAATTCTTTAACGAATTTTCGCCAAACCTTCACTGATATGTTTCTTTTGTTTCTCTGCATTTATTAAAACCAACTTATTGTCAGGGTGAACTATCCCTTTAATGGTAGCTCTGCTATCAATGGTAACTACCATGGTAACATCACTCATCAATCAAAATCAAGGTTTCCATGGGAGTTACCATTGATGGCAAAGTTACCGTTAATGGTAAGTTTTATGCAACGGGGCCCTAATATCAAGTTGCTTTCAAAAGAAGCAGAAATATATGTGTAATCTTTGTATAGAGTAAATGTTTCGATTAATATTAAAAAATGTGTGCATATGTGTGACACTATTTGTAAATAAAAGAAATGAATTATTATGAATGTTGAGCTTGTAAATGTGCTTTTAACTGTATTACTTGTACTGGTAAAATACAGCAGAAATTGCCCAGATTCCTTCGGTGGGTCTGATATAGTAAAAAACAAAACATGTAACTTCCCCAAATTTCTTGTTCTTGCAGAACTCCTCTTTCTTTAGAGGTCAACTGTTGAACAATATCTTAGTGATGCAATTACAACTTTTTATGGGCAAGGTTAGGTAATGCTCTATTTAGTTTCAGAAAGAGAGAGAGAGAGTTGGGGTGGGTTAGAGTAATTAAGAGAGAGAGAGATGGGGAGGGGGAATTGAAAAGAGAACAGAAGTTATATACATTGTAGTTTTATATCTAGCAAGGAAAATAAAACAGACTCTTACAATAGTCATGTACCGTTTTTTTTTAATTCTTGTTCTAAAAGTTCTGAAAATTCAATGAGGTCTAAGGAAGTACCAAGGAGATGGTTCCCTTTTAAATAGGCCAAAAGAAATTGATTCCTATTTTCTTGTCTGGATTATTTTTGAGAACAAGGATGGGGGTTCCATGTTATATAATATTTTATATATTTCCCACACCTTCAAATGTTATAGTGTCATATCACAGGGGAACTCTTGGTCCAAAAATTAGAAGGTCATGGATGGAACCCAAGTCTAACTTGCTCCCTCTGCCAACTCTCTCTCTCAATCTCATTTATATACTGCCATCTCTTCCTTCCATTCCCCCCCCCCCCTCTCTCTCTCCACTTTCTATCCTCTTCCACTGCTCTCTTGTCCATAACCATTAGGCCATTATCTGCCCCCTCTCTCTCTCTCTCTTCAAAATCTCACTCTCTTTGTACCAATCATTAACCAATCTTACCCCTCCCTTCCCTCTAATACACACCAAACTCTTTCTTCCGAAATCTTGTCCCCCTCTCCCTTTGAACCATTCAAATCTTTCTGCCAACTCATTCTCTCTCTTTCCCTTTCTCTCTTTGTTAAATTCAACTTATCTTTTCTCTCTTCCCATTCTGTATCTCTCTCTCTCTCTCACTTTCCCTGTCTATCTTTCTCTCTCTCTCTCCCATCTCTCATACACAAAATGTACAACCTACAAATGCAAGTGTCGTAAGTTGCATAGAGCAATGAAAAGGCTTAACTCAACTAAGACCATGCTTATACGCAGCATCATTTTAAACTTGTTTAGCAGAATATGGCCCGCTGCATAGATCATATTAATACAATTACTCAGCAATTTATAATTCAGCTGCAGAATAATACATTCTTCTTCTTTCGTATGAGGTAGTAGCGTTATACATCAGGCTATTTGTTGAAGCTTGGTAAGCCAGTTGATTTGTGCGTCTTTTGGACTTGATAAGTCAGTCATCCCGTCAGGGGGTTGGAGGTCGGGGCAGTTGTAGATAATATGGTCTGCCGTCTGCTCATCTGCACCACAGGTACATGCCGGTGATTCCCTAAGTTTCCATTGGTACATGTTAGCGTTGAACCTTCCAACCCCAGTGCGCAGCCGGTTGAGTGTTACCCACTCCCTCCGAGGTAGTTCAGAGCCAGCAGGAGCTTTGATGCCAGGGAGTTAGTAGTAATAATACATTGAGGGGCATAATCACAATATGAAAAATCTTACAAGAGTGTTCACAAGAAAATTTCACACAAGTGTAATTTACAGTTTGCAATAAGAAAATACAAGTATTTATTCACATTCTAAAACAAACATGCCAAGACAACTTTTCATTCATTAGTAAAAACATTATTGCAATTAAACCTCATCTAATCATGATACAACCACGAATACTCTTGCGCGAATAGTTGCTAAATACTGTTGCTTATTTACAATCAAACAGGTTTCTACAAAATCCCCTCTCTCTCATCAACATTGATAATTCTGGAAGACTACCCAATGGACTCAAGACTGTTACCCTGTTCTGTGATCCAGCAACAACTGCTCCCTGGTCAATTTCCTAGACTAACCACACACAACTCCACTAAGGAAGGTTTCAAGTCCAGTCCTGGATGCTTCATAAGCCCGTCCAGTTGGGTGACGGGAAAACGTCTGATGAAACAACCAGGACTGGACGTGAAACCGTCCTCGGAATTAAACTGAAGTCCAGGTGTAATGATCCAATAATGGTTTGTTATTTGAAGATTTACCTGGATGGATCAGAACTTACATCATTTGCTTGAAGGATAGTAGTCACAGAATAAAAAACACATCAGATATATGACTTTGTTATGTGTGCGTGACTTCAGAAGGGCCAACCGTAAAATGGAGTTCGGTGAAAAATCTATGACTGACAAAAGAGCACAGCTCTTCCAGTCAAATTGCAGATCGTATGCAAATGAGCAAGGAGGGCTGATTTTTATATCCAGTGACTGAAATGGCACACTCTTCTTGCAACTAGTGGGCCGTTTTGGATGGTCATATTAAAAGTTAAGTATTAAACTCATTATATTAGTGCTACGCTCAACAAATTTTCTGGAAAGATAAATGGTTAGTTAACCAAAACTGACATACCTTGTTTAAGTTACAATTCAAAGAATAAGTAATTGAAAATAAGTGATGAACCATTAAAACAAAACGCTCTTTTTAAGATTTCAAGTCGTTAAAAGACATATAAAAAGTATATGAGCCACTACTAAAACGGATATGTATGGAAGTGTTGAAGTTTCATCTTTTACATTATCATACACCATTCAAAACATCAATACATTTATGACAGGGTCAGGATCCAGCAACATTCAACCCAAGTACACAATATATCCTTGAAATTGTCGAGACCATAGAATCGTAGCACTGTGATTGGCTGGCAAGGCCACCCTGCAATTTACGGCACGGTATTTGAAACCACATGCCACCTGTTATTTTTCAATTATGTCACATTTTCCATAGACAAGTATTCAAGTAAAGTATGTCATGAATTTGTAATTCCTCCTCTAACTAGTCCATTTCAATCATTTGGAAATTTAGATGTTCCCGGGGTTCCTGGTCATTTATGTATTATTTCAGAGACTGACCCAGTCAAGCAGAGCTGGAAATAAAATGGAGCACTTTTGGGGGACCTCCCGTTTGACTGTACGTCATCTGTTCAGACCCAGAAGGACATTAACTTGTATAATATTACGAGTTAACATCATTCTGGCTCTATATACATGTACTTAAAACATTTCAGCTTTAAGAGGAGGGGGGCAAATGCCACCCCTTGGGTGTAACATCCTCCAAACACATCATCAACTCTGAAAGAGATGAGGGGGGCAAACCCCATTCCTCTCTGGTATAAAATCTTCCAAATACATCATCAACTCTGGGAGAGATGAGGGGACAAACCCCACTCCTCTCTGGTAAAAAAACCTTCATAAAACTTCATCAACTCTGGGAGAATGGGGGTAAACCCCACTCCTCTGGTTTAAACTCTTCCATACTCTTGAGTACCTGGTCAGCGGAGATGGTAGCATCAGTGCCGATTAACCTCTCATCGGGAATCATTATGACCCACATGTCTGCTGCTTTACCCGATAACACGCCGTTGGGGGCATCTTCAAAGACGAGAATCTGAACAAATACAAATAATAAGAAAAATTAGAAT
The DNA here is from genome assembly GCA_025617745.1 of Heliocidaris erythrogramma. NCBI lineage: Eukaryota > Metazoa > Echinodermata > Echinoidea > Camarodonta > Echinometridae > Heliocidaris > Heliocidaris erythrogramma. The sequence goes on along the minus strand of CM046871.1, from coordinate 32,594,716 downwards.
AATGAACACATGAAAACATACTCTATGATACAGGGATGCCACTTAGAATTGATAACAAAGTAGGAAAAATCATCTACAATGGGCCTTTGTGTACATAAAAAGTGGTTTTCTATGGCTAAAAATATGTTGAAAAAGTAGGAATTCCTACTTTTGTCTGAAAAGTGGCATCCCTGATGATAATGCAACCATGTACACAAAATGATACACAATAAATATATTCAAATATAAAAATGTTTATTTTCATTCTTGGTTTAAACCTCAAGCCTGGACTAAAATGAGCGTATATAAGCACGTTACCATCAGCCCATTGAACATGAGGACATGCGCATACTACGCTTATGGAGATTTAAACCATAAACCTCTTTCGCGAAATCGGACCTATAACTTACATTCTTGGTTGATGCTGGTGGATTCTCCTTGAATCTATTGGACGCAACTTGGAATATATCTGGAGCGGGTTTACCGTTCTGCACAGCAAGGTCATCACCAGAGCAGACGACATGGTGGAACAGGTCAAAGAACTCCCTGTGATTGGCCGTTTTGAGGTCATACGCCGGCGTGGACGAACCGGTAGCCACAGCAATAGGGATAGACTGCTTGTGTAAGTGACGTATGAACCTATCAACACCTGCATACAAGAATAAAGAAATGGAATTACGTAATGATGAATTAGTTATAATTTTGAACTTGGTGCCTTTTGCTCTTGCTCCATAAGATACATTAACTATACCTTCTAGTATATCTGATAATAATTTTGAGTTGACAGCCCTAATAGCTACAGCTTGGATAAGACCAAATATAAGGGGAAATGGCATTTTCAATGACAATTATGTTAATAAATTCATGACAGTTGGTAAGGTATGAGACACTAAATGACCCAACACCACGGAATTACCTTCTATGAGTTTAAATTCATTATTATCTGTATCAGACATCTTGTATCACCTTCTTTCACGCTAGCCTATGGACTTGAAATGTTATAAGACTAGGCAACATAGCCTTGTATTTTCCCTGGTCTAACATCCAGGCAACAATGAAGAGCGCAATTACAGCACACAGTTATTTGCTCACACAGTTTCGCTTGGTGGCTCAGTGAGAAGAGGGGGAATTTTATTTGCGAATTTCAACGAAAAGCAGGGATTAGATGATTTGGAATCCAATTTGGAATCCATTTTACGTTTCTCTTGCTCTAGATGTATGATGTGGATAATAATAATAATAACAACAATATTGACTGGTTCCTACTTTCGGGAGATGTGACATATAATGCCCTCACTAAATCCATATTACCCTCGTCTTGGACTTGGGTAATATGAATCTAGTTCGGGGAATATATGTTGTATCCCCCTCAAGGCCAGTCGATATTATATAAATAGTTCACTTCAATTTCTATATGGAATTACTACATGTAGTTGAACTTTGTTTCCATGCACATCTATGTTCGTATGGGTGCATCAAGCAGTCTACTCACAAGACACTTTTACCTTCATTTATAGTGTATTCAACCTTGCAATTCCCGTTTACAGAATACAGAATACAGATGCAATATGTGAAGACAATATTTTGAATTCATGTATGGCTTACTGGCAGGGAACCTAAAAAATATTTGATTGTGATTAGCACCTTTACATGAATCAAAAGAAATTCTTACCAGGAAGAAGTTTAGCATCTGGCATGATCTTGGTCATTTCATCGCTGATCTCTCGTACCCATTGCTCTGCATCTACCGGTATACCAAGGATATCGATGATCTTCTGAGCGGAATCCATCGTCTTTCTCCCCATCAGCTGTAGCTTGACCTCCCAGGTAAAAGTCTTACCATACTTAGCACAGACCTTCTCGTATACTATTGTGTACAAGCGCTCAGTGTCTGAAAGAAACAATAAATGTCTAGTCATGAAAAATAAATTCTCACCTAATCTCTATAAACCTCAACTCTGGAACCAACATTAACCTTTAAACCTAACCTTATTCTCAATCGCAACCCAAGCTCGAACCCTTTATGTCAGATAATGAAAACCCACCGCACACCGTTGCATTATTAGCCTCTTACCCAGAATAAAGGCCAAATAAGCTCATAATCGTAGACAATCGTACGACTGATCTGATGTCACTACGATTCGGAGCCGATTTAGCCTTTCCTCCAACTAGAAGGCTTGCAGCAGACCAGTAATTCCAATATGGCTATCTATATGACTATTCAGAACCTAAACTAAATCTAAAAGATTTCATGTGTTAAATGTTCATATCAAATGCTATTACACTTTCTTTAAAAATCGCAGACCGATCGTAAAGTTTGCAGAGGGCTTTAATAGAAGAACTGCTGAATGAGGACAATTTGTCAGATCACTGAATAGAAGATGTACATGATGTAGTACAAGTAACAATGATATACAGACACGATGTAATATTAATGCATGACACACCCTCCCACAGCACAGCAATAGATTTCCAATGATGATAATTAATCAAGTTTTTTTTTTAAAAACAGGCCACATAAATTGATTCACTCTTATTAGATGGTTGGCATTTTCTTTTTCTTTTCTTTTTTTGTTGGGAGGGGGTGAAAAACATGACAAAAAGGTCAAAATGAAGCACTACAGTAGTCAGTCATGTCAGTACAGAGTACAGAGACTGACACGAGTAGGGCCTACACTGCACTGTCTACACTGTGACTTGTTGAGGAGTGAATGTCATGATTATGTGAAAATTATGATTAAAAACAATTCTAAAAAGACAGAAAAAAGTAAGACCTACAAATCACGAGGCCATTAACTGACCGATGATCAAGATCTATCTAAAGTGAATCACAACATAGCGGGAGAGGGATGAACAGGCATCTATCTCACAGCTCCCCGACCGCACCCCGTCACAGTCCAGGCTGTTTCCGTATGAAAAGGTGATAGCTCTCGATCTTAGTTTTAGTGTGCAATTCCTTGTTCGTTCTTCAATAATTTGGATCTCGTAAATGAAAAATTTCAAGCCCACAAATAGTGATATATTAGCCTATTATTCTTACCGATCAATAATCCATCCATGTCAAATATGACATGCGTAATTTGAGCCCTAGGTTTAGATGCCGACATCTTTATTTTCCTCAGTCTCAGACTCCGGCAAGCAAGAAAATAACGTGAAAAACGCGTGTGCGTGTGGCAAATTACGTCATCCAATAAATTGTAGTCTTCTTCGAAAATGCATTTTAGCTATAAATAGCATGGTATGATTGAGAATATCAGAAGTCTCGCTATATTTGAGCAACTTCACAAATCATTTGAATTTGTTATCTTTATTATTATTTTGATTTATCATCCAACTGCCTATTATTTGTAATGTATTTCGAAATTTATTTTATTTGACTATTACCACGAAAGGTCTAATAATAGACTATCTCTACGGGGAAGGGGGTTTCCCCCTCCAAGAACTTTCGACCATTGAGGAGAAAGGGGATGGGGCGGTGGATTAGAAAATATTCAAGATCATACTTTCAAATGAAAAGTTTTAAATCTCGAGTTTGGTAAGAAAGCTATAGGAGCTATCTTTCTTCTTTAAAAAAATAGAACCTTATACAAGCCTACACATGCATAACAAGCAAGTCCTAGGCCTTTGTGCTTAATATTATCATTTTTCGTAGATATTACATGTACTAGTATTTGATTATCGGATTTTATTTCTAACGTATAATTAGTATATACTATATAAAACAGAAAATGTTGCTTACAAAAGAAGAAGAAGAAGAAGAAGAAGAAGGAGGAGGAGGAGGAGGAGGAGAAGGAGAAGGAGAAGGAGAAGGAGAAGAAGAAGAAGGAGAAGGAGAAGAAGAAGAAGGCGAAGAAGAAGAAGAAGAAGAAGAAGAAGAAGGACCAGCCAAAAAGGGCACTTTTGGGGAAAAAAGGGACCATTTTTGTGACATTGGTATTACCCTACAGTCCAGGTAACATGATTAATACATTATCAAACATCATATTCTTCCTTTTCATTGTGGTTCTGGACACTGCTTCAGTTTCCCAATTAGCAGTTGTTTATGATGGTCTAATGACTAGTGTGCGAGCGAGCAAAAATTTTCAGACTTATTTCTAATGCTGAATTCCTTTGGTTGAGAATTATTTATAGCGATATAATGCAAATGACAGCAGCAAATTAATTGGGGAATGTCGAATTATCTTTTAATTCATACATTATCCCTGTCTTTCCAACGTACATGTACTTTATGCGATCTGCTTGATTTCATTATATACTATAAGAGCTAGCGAGCGTAGCGAGCGAGTTTTGGGGAGATTTTCAGAAAATATTGCCCTTAATTGGTGTAAATTATGGGCACTTTCGAGCGAGCGCAATAAGAAATCCTTTGCTGGGAGGTGGGGGGGGGGGGGGGGGGGGTAGGCATTATGCCCCTCTTGCCTCCAGCTCCACTGCCTTACATTGTAGTAATTATGTGTACATGTTACTACATAAAGCAGCATCGATTCTTTGAAGTTCGAAATGACTCTTTTTGTAAGAAAAGGTGGGAAATATAGGTAATAGGGGGCATTTATCGGAAGAGGAAAGGGTGCTTATCAGAGATGGAATGGGGCACTTATAAGAAGTGAAAAGGGGCACTCACGAGAGAGGAAAAGAGGACATATTAGATAGGAAAAGGGGAACTTATCAGATTTGAAAAGCGGCACCTATCAGAAGTAAAAATGTATATCATCAGAAGAAAAGGGCACTTATTAGAGAGAAAATGAGGCAATTATCAGATTTGAAAAAGGGCACTTATCAGGAGGAAAAAGGGCACTTATCAGAAGGGCAAACGACACTTATTAGAAAGGAAAAGAGACACCTTTAGTAGTAAAAAAAGGCCACTTATCAGAGAGAAAGGGGGCATTTTTTCAGATGTAAAAAGGGTACTTTTGAGGTAGTTGAAAAAGTGGAGGGGGGGGGGGGGAGGGGGGAGGGGGGAGGGGGGGGGGGGGAGGCACTATGCCTCCGGCCCCCCTAGGCACGCCGCCCCTGTGTGAAGCGCAGTAGAGTATATTTGTAAAGTAGCTGGCTAGCTGCGCTATATAAATGGACAATATTATCATTATTATTATTATTATTATTATTATTATTATTATTATTATTATTATTATTATTATTATTATTATTATGCTATAATATTCATCTACTAGAGAGTGACCAATCAAAAAATTTATGAAGCCTAATCATCATTCTTCTCTACCACAACCTGTCAGTTATCAGTGAGTGCATGGCGTAGGGCTGGGGAGCGTTTCATCAAGCAAGGATTTCAGTAGCTTAATATAACAGTTGACGGTAAAAATCACTGATAAAACGCTTGATGAAACGCTCCCCTGCATGGTCCAGACATTTAGAAGGCACTGGCAACATGGGGCGGGGGGGGGGGGGGGTACCGGTCTTACTTAGAGCATAAAATAAGAATAAAGGAATAATGAGAAAATAAAGTGAAAACATTATATGACCCCTCCCTGACCCTCCCCACAAGTAATTATTGTGGGGAGGGACAGGGAGGGGTCACATAATCTTTTCACTTTATTTTCTCATTATTCCTTTATTTCTATATCTTTAATTTTTCTTCTTTGGCCATTCGATTATGTATCAGATGACACTTTCTATGGTCATAGCACTATTGTATGGAAAGAATAAAATGAGGCAATTTACCCCCCCCCCCCCCATTCCGATGGAATGTATTCAGTCAATAGCAAATACAAATATCGATATTGCTCTTTAAACGTCACAAAGTGTGGATTTATATCATTGAAAATACCATTTTAAAAGATAGTTTAACAACCGATTCTTCCAATCACAAATTATAGAAAATCTATGCCCTGTGACTATGAAAAATCTAATACTGGTATGATCAGAAAACAGAGATCGGCCCATGCATGCAAATCTTTCTCCGCAAACCTTCGTTATCTTTTGAGGGTCAGATACCGTCCAAAGATCATAAAACAACAATGGACTCCTGTAATTGCAGAGATAACTTCGGGTAAACATCACCAATGCTTGAGTTGTGTAAAAGGACACCACTGTTACAATGACATTCATACATAACATCGATGACAGCTGTAATTAACGAAATTTCGATGAGAAGACAGCATTTGAGAACATGGGAATGTTCATTGTACTTCTGTTCTCGGGCCTTCTTTATTAATACCGACTGATAAAATTTTAATTGCCTCAGTGACGAATTGTGATTTATACAACGGTAAGTGAATCTATATTTCCAACTTTATACTCATCGTATATATTTGGTGGCATGTCCTATTGTTAGAAAAGCTTAAGATTTGATTCAATGAAAATTTGGGCATACGCTATTGTACAGAGGTATATATTTTTATTTGTAACTTATATTGTGTAAATTAGTATTTAAATCGTTTACACTGGTCCTATAGAAGGACAGCGGCAATAATTACAGTTGATGTTGATAATGGGCCACCAGCTGTATTTCTTTGTCATACCTTTTCTGCTTTGTATGTGTTTTTAATTAATGTTGATTGATACGGAAATAAAACAAACAAACATTTAAACTTCAAATTTCTTTCTACCATGAGGGGGGGGGGGGGGGGTTCGACAAAAAAATTTCGCCAGCGCTCCAAAAGTCGTTCAGTGGGGGGGGGGGGGGGGGCGGCACAATTAAAAAGAGGGGCACAATGCATACTTTTCTTTCAAAAGGGGGGGGGGGCACGGGCTGGGATTGCCCCCTCCCCCCCCCCCCAAAAAAAAAAAATAATAAAAAATAAATAAATAAATAAATAAAAAATAAAAAATAAAAAATAAAAATAAAAATAAAAAATCCGCCACTACATAAGGAGACACCAAAGCAAACTCAAATAATTAAAGAAAAACGGTGAAGTGTATTTTCTAAGTACATTTACATGTAACATATCGATGTCTTAATTTCATGACAAGAGTAGCAGTAGTATACGGGCTATCACTTTTATTGGCTGTAAAAACGGTTTGTTATTCTTTCAGCAGGTGTTATGAACTATCGGTTGATCATCATGGTATCAATGGCATCGTTCGGTGTCGCTTTCATCCTCATACAAGCTTTGTGTAAGTGAATATTTTAAATTGAAAAGGTTTGATGGTTTATTTAACCTGACTGCTAAGACAGCATTATTTATTTATTTATATCAATTCTTTATCCAGAGTAGCCTGTTCAGTTACAATGATTATACAAAAGTACAGAATTCGTATACAATAAAATGAAACAGAAGATACATTAAAATGATAAAAACGGCACTGGTCTTCCACAGGGCTCTGCGTAATGCAAAAATAAATATATACCATGGGTGTCGATTCTGGGGGATGGGGGTATATATCCCAAAAAAATTTGAGGTGGGGGATGGCCTATGTTATCACCCCAATATTTTTGGATAAAATAAATAAGAATTATGATACATTAACTTAAAACTAATGATTATCCAAACTCATTATGTTTGATCTTGAAATATCATCACATTCTTTAATGATTAGAAGTAAGGAAATAAGAAATTCCATAATTTCAATGAGAAAATATCGAGGAAAATTCGTTCGCTCGCATTGTTATTCTCAATTGAGGGGTTCCGTCCATTGGCGTAGATCCGTGCATTCCTTCTTTTCATTAAAAAACATTTTGGGATGCTTTGAAATGCAAGTTTTTAGACAGATTTTTGAAAAAGTCCCTGGTGTGGGAGGGGGATAACCCCCTTCCCACACCCTCCCCCGGTCTGTCCCTTAGCGTATCTAGGGAGCAGGGGGCGCGTGCCCCATGCAGGATTCACTTGGAGGGGCGCAAAAACGCAAAGGAGAGGAAGTAAGAAGGGGGAAATGAAAAATCTCTTAATCCTTACGGTATGCGTCCCCAAATCCGCATTGTAAATGCACTAGAAATCTAGTTTTGTAAGGTTTGAAATGCGAAAATTTTCCAAAGCTCGGTCGCTTTGCTCCCTCGCATAATTATTTTCTTTCTGGATCTCGTAATTTAGCGCCCCAGTAGGCCTATATAGTTCTTATAAATAGCTTAAGGGTTCAAAATTTGAAAATATAAAGATGTAATTGCTTTGCTCGCTAAACATTGCGCCCCCAATATAAGATAAAGTGTATAAAACAGCATTTGCAAAGGTTCTCAACTTTAGGTAGCCTTGCTGAATATCTTGACTCTTTCTGAAGCCTCTTTAGGGTTTTCGTTAGTTTTGCTCCCGATTGTAGAAGTGAGTGAGTAGAAAACCATTTTCTAGCAAGTTTGCCAAGGTAGAGGCGTACGTCCAAAATATGTGCACTTTTTCTGTTGCCGTAGTTAAGCTATGCCGGATGGGGATTGCCCATGTGTGTGTGTGGGGGGGGGGGGGGGGCGAGGCAATTCAGGAGTACAATGCTAAAAGACACACACGTTTACGCTTATTGTAAGTCACGGGGTACGGAGAGGGGCACTCGTGGATTAGGGTGCACTGGGGAAGGGGGGGGGGGGGGGTCGGGCTGGAAGAGGTGAGGTATTGTGTTGGGATGTTCGGGTATACTACGTCTGTCTCTCTCTCTCTCTTTCTTTCTCTCTCTCTCATATTTCATTTTTCCTTTTTTTTTCTTTCTTTCACCTATTTATCTTTAATACATTTTTCTTTCAGTGAAAAAGAAAAAAACATATAAAAGGAATAGTTAGATTTAAGGTATATTTTCAGTTGTATAAAAGCAGTCATATTCCAACAAATCATGTTTTTTATTTCTCTTATTCATTACTTTGAAAAGTTGCAGTAGTAGTATATTATTCTTTCCAAGATGTATACATATTTTTCTTCATCTCCGTCCAGATTTATTCACCTTCTACCCTTTTGCTGCGACTACTTCTACTACACCAAATGTGTCGAACGGTGTTTACAATGATTCCACTTCCTGCGCACGGGATTGTACGAGATTACCTGAGCCGAGAACCTGTGACTTCCACTTTGTAGCAGAGTGGTATTACTCCATGTCTAAGGCTTGCTATGACTGTCCTTTCAATACGAGTGACTGTTTGCGGCCTCATTGTATAGCTTTAAACGGGGTTCAGCGACCAGTCTTGGCAATCAATCGACAGATACCAGGGCCAAGTATTCAGGTATATGGTTTGGAAATTATTACAAATTTTTATTTCGGACATTATATTTAAAAAAATAATTATTACAGATGGCCAAATTTCCAAGTAGTCTACATAGCAGGGAAACACTGGCTGAATCGTGGCGCTTAAAATCTTCAGGGAATTCCTTTCAATAGTGGCGTAGATAAGGAAAGGGGCTGGGGCACGGGGGCACTATTTTATTGTTATGCGAGGGAGTGTAGCGATTGGAATACTGAAATGTTGCACCATTTATCATTTTAGAGCCAAAACGGTGTTATATTATGTAGCCACAACTCATTCTGTACTATTTTTTCTTTAGCAGTTTAGTGTGCATTTCAGTTAAAATAAATTTTCCGTGATGGGGAGGGGGGGGGGGGAGGGGGGAAGATCGATTTCCCCCGAAAAATGAACGTCCGCCCCCTTTTCCCTGGGAGGCCGTCCCTACATTAACATACACTTCTGTCGATCGCTTTACAGGTGTGCCAGGGTGATCGAGTTCGTGTTACCGTCCGCAATGCCCTGGACAACTCGGAAGGCTTGACCATTCACTGGCATGGTCAACATCAACGTACCTCACCCCACATGGACGGGACATCAATGATCACGCAGTGCCCCATTCCTCGACCTCAAGCCTTCACTTACGATTTCGTCGCCGACACACCGGGGACACAATGGTGGCACTCACATTCGGGGCTGCAGCGGGCCGATGGGTTGTTCGGGCCCGTGGTCGTACGACAAGGAAAGGATGACATTGTTCATGCTAGTCTCTACGACGTCGATGACGTCGATCATGTAATAATGATGTCGGATTGGACTGATACTCTTTCAATGCAGCATATGATGAAGGATCTACACGCCGACGGACCAGGAGGTCCTGATGCCATTCTTATTAACGGACGTGGCACAAAGAGAAAGGTGACTGATGTAGGTCGAGGCAATGTTCATCTCATTATAATTCTCCCTCCATATAAATAAAAATGTTAAAATAACAATACCAAATTCAACACTGCTTACAGAGGTGTCTATCTGAAAATGTCTAAACTTGAGCATTCGGTTACACCACCATCCACAGATTTGTGTAACTACTTATTTTCATTCATGTTGGCATTTCAAATATCGTAACTTCATCATTTTTTTCTTCTTGGCAGATCTTCCAAAGGAATGGCAAAGAAGCTCAACTCCCAGATACAATATTCACTGTCAAGCCAGGGTTGCGCTATCGGTTTCGAACTATCAACACAGCAGTCACAAACTGTCCAATGGAAGTATCGATCTCCAATCACAAACTATTGATAATTTCTACAGACGGCGCGGATGTCGAACCGATCTCGGTAGACGTTGGAGTAATATCGGGAGGCGAACGGTATGATTTCGTGATCTCTGCCGACAAACCGATCGACAACTACGCGATACGAGTGCGCGGAGTGGATGGATCAGAATGCGAGGGAATTGAAGAAGTTGCGATATTGAGATATGAAGGAGCTCCTCAGCAAATGAAGCCACCAGATGCTAATGACCAAGATAGAATTATTCTCAATTTACCTATAGTTGAAAGCAAACCTGAAACACCTGGGGTTCACGACCTCAAAGACGCAGGTATAAAAGATTGGTAAAAATATTGTTTGCACACAGGAGGGAGGGGGGGGGGGGGCGGGGTATATCTTATCTCAAATTTTGACTACAAATTTGCATTCTCTCTCTAATAAGTGACAAAATTGGGCTTGCTCACTTTGCTCGCTCGCGAAATTTAGAAACTGGAAAGTTTATTTTTAGGCAAGAGACGACGTGTACACCACCCTAGTGAAATATGTTTCTCATAATATGCTTATGCATCCGGGAGGAAATATTATGGTGCCCTATCATTATTTTCTAAATAAAATATTAAGTGTTTTCTTCTTTTATTTTTAATTTTTTAACATTATAGTCCGATAATGTGAAAATATATGCTTTACTTCGATTGTTTTGTCTGTTTATTTTGTTGTAATTTACTGACATGCCTAAATACAAGAAAGCATTTAGATAACTTGTAACTTCTTTTAAGAAAATAAAATAACCCAACAGGATTGAGGTATTTTGTTAAGAGGGTGTTCCACTTTCATCGCTAGGTCCCGTCGATTCGGACATCGTGCGTCCTGAGGCCGACGTCACCCACTATATCGAAGTCGACAGCGTGTATCGTAACTCTCCTCATCTTCATCACAGTACATACTACTCCGTAGAGCAAGGAGGTCGCATGTACACAGCGAAGAGGACTCACATGCTGAGCAACATCAGCTTCGTGCTCCCAACGGCCCCGTTGCTCACCCATCATCGTCATCTTCCAGCTGGGAGTCTATGCACGAAATCGACGATGATGAGGGAATATGAGCGAGACTGTAAAGAAGAGTACTGCGAATGTACTCATGCGATCCAGGTCAAACTGAATCAGGTAGAGGACAGGTAGATAAGATACACTCTGTCTTCCTCTCTCTTTTCTCTCGATTTCTCCTTTCTTTCTGTTTACCGTCTCTCTTCCTCTATAAGCTCTCAGTTCCTCCCGTCCACCCCTCTCTCCCTCTCTCTCGCTTTATTTCTTTGTATCTGCTTGGACACCGGTCAAGGTTGGGAACGCCTTCTCCGTCTATTAACTCTCTTATCTTTTCACTTTAACTTTCATCTTTAATTTTCATGCAGTAAGTTATAGTCCGGTGCCCCAAATAATACCAGTGCTTCCTCGAAGGCTGGACCCGCGCTGTGTCACTGGATACAATAATTATGTAGATCATACTTATATAAACTGTAGAATGTACAATCTTGTAAAAGTATATAAGATTTTACAAAAGTAATTTGGTTAAGTACAAAAATTAAATTGCCGTCTATTATAGGGAGGATGTATTTCATGACAGATCTGTAATAATTATAATTTTCAGGTTGTGGAGCTTGTATTGGTGACAAAGTCTTTGAAAGAATTTGAGCCACACCCAATTCATCTCCATGGTAACCATTTCTACGTCATCAGTTATGACAACGGCCAGCAACTACCGCTACAGACCATAAAAGATATGGACGAGAAAGGTATATTTTCTCAAATTATTTCCTATACTACTACACGTAATCTACAAATGCCAATGTCAACCCAGGTGTAGTAAATGATTTTCTGGTTGGATAAGTCATTGAAATTCTTACCAGGAATAAAAAAGGCGGTAACTCCTTGAATTGCTGCCAGTGCCCAAGGACAGCTTGCCTAACATGGCTACATCCAGGGCAATAATTTATAGGTGCCTTGAGCCTCCCGAATTATGGAAGATTTATTGATTAATTGAAAAATATAATTTATGTTTACCAATTGAAAATGCATTACATTTTCAGAATATCATGCCCGGTATAGGGCCCTGCTAAAATCAAAGTAGGAGTTTGACTTTAACGCTCAGATATATTATTTTGTCATAATTGTGCAGGATACTAAAATGCAAAATGAAATTAATAACACCAAGGCGGTATAACACAATCTCTAATGAAATTGAAATTAATGTTGATCATCTCTTTTTAGGTGAAATAAAGCGCAACCTTCATCGGCCTCCACGAAAAGATACATTAATGATGGCTCAACGCTATGCCATACTACGTTTCAAAGCTGACAATCCAGGCTGGTGGCTATTCCATTGCCATATGGATGTACATCTAGAGGTTAGTCAGTATTTTTTTTTTACAGTGGCGCAATCAGAAAGTGATAAACGTGTGTGTGTGTGTGTGGGGGGGGGGGGGGGGGGGGTCATACAAACATACATTATGAATTTGGTTGTTTTCATAATCAAGTTCATAATATATAAGGCAAGGTCACAATCAGCAACACCGTCTTTGGCAGAACTAAAGGAAACCATATTGCCTTTAAAAGAAATAAATCGGGATGGCATTTGCTGAAATGGGAATGTCTGAATACAACGTAAACTTTGTTTTATCCTCTCCACCCCTACGTTTTATGCGTGTTTGTTTTTCCTTTTATTAAAAAAAGGTGTTACATAGGCACCAACTTCATAAAAAAAATGTTAAGTTCATCACCCCCCAAAACCCCCCCCCCCCCCCCCCCCCCCCAAAGAAAAAAACCGAACAGACAAAAAAAAAAAAAACGTCATCATCAACAAACACTTGGTATATCTTCCAAATAGATACGATCCCAGGACAGATGCGACGGCTCTTCTCCATTCACAGCAAAGTCCTTTAATTCTGAATGCGAGCAGTGGGGGTGCGTGGGTCTGTGGGGGTGTGCGTAAGGGTGTGTGGGTGTATGGGTGGGTGGGTGTGTACATGAGTGAATGTCTGTTTTTTAGGATGGAAGGTTTCTACGCAGTGGTAGTTTCGGAGGGAATGGGTAGGTAGGTGCATATGTGGGTAGGGAGGGGTCCTTGTTGTTTGTTTTTTTTTGTTTTTAAATAATAGATTCCGTAAAATTATGATTTGTTCACTTTGTTTGGATATACATCATCACACTAATATGTTTAAATCTTATATAATCATGTATGGAATAATTTAAATTCAGTTACCTCAGCTGGATCCAAGCGAATGCTTTGAGGTACATGTATACATTAGAATAATTAATAACAATATTGTAAGGAAATAACATATACAACAGCTTTGGCAACTCTCGTGGAACATTGATTTAAGTTTCGCAACCATTATTCTCTCATTTCCTTTCGCATTGTATTTATTTCCACGAGAGTTGCCAAAGCTGTTGTATATGTTATTTCCTTACAATATTGTTATTGATTATTCTAATGTATACATGTATCTCAAAGCATTCGCTTGGATCCAGCTGAGGCACGCGGCTTGTCTTTGTTCAAAACTCACCTGCCCCCGACAAAGGAATTAATTAATTAATAAGGTTGAAGATTTGTCAATCTGTCGGTCAATTGAATCTGGTGTCGCCACAACCACTAACCCGTCTCCGTGGTCTAGTGGTTAAGGCATTGGCGTTCTAAGCCAACGACCCGGGTTCGATTCCGGGCGGAGACATTTTTTCAGCCTTTGAAAAAATGAAAAAAAATCAAAAAGGGAGGACAGCTCTGGGGAACATTGATTTAAGTTACGCAACCATTGTTCTCTCATTTCCTTTCGCATTATATATATATAAATAAATGTGAAAGAAATTGCGAGAATAACGGTGCGTAGCTCAATCAAAGTTCCCAGAGCTGTCCTCCCTTTTTGACATTTTTGCAATATATATATATATATATATGAAATATATTGTCCTGCGTCGGTTAATGAGAATTACACAAAAGTCAATAATAAAAGAAACAACTGTTAAGAGATGAAATATATAGCAGAAATATATATAATTATATTATATACAAACATATTGAGCACATTTTCTTTTTTTTGCGCAGTTGCGGTATGACCAAATATGTTTTTTTTTTTTGGGGGGGGGGGGGGGGAGCCGGGGTACATGGCCCAATATCCCCTTGGATCCGCCATTGTAATCTGTAAACGACGGTAAGAGATAATGTCATTTATTGTCTTTGCCGTCGTAAATCAACCTATCTATCCACATCAAAGTGATAACGTAGAACTTTGCATCGGCATAATTATGGTGTGTCATGACGAACAATCATTTACATATTTTTTTCATAGAAAATATGACTCTTGCATGGCACATGTAATTTGTTTTATGCAGCTTGGAATGGCAGTTGTGTTTCATGTCGGCGAGGATACAGACTTGCCACCTCCACCCGACAACATACCTGTCTGTGTTAAAGGTAAGCATTAACAAATCAATTTTAATTGATACATTTCATAACGGTTTTAAAAACGTTATGAAATGTATCCTGGCAACAAGAAAATGAAGGGCTTGTCATATTATCCACTTCCTCGGCAGAGTTATCACAAAATAAACACATTACAAGCTTTAATCTCTGGCGACAAATGCTCTGTGGTCAATGGTATACATACTACCAGAATTCTTAACTTGAACCCTTGACAAATACTAAACCTAACCCTTACACCCAACCTATGCCTACCTGCAACCCTGATTAACCCTAAATATTCAGTAACAAAATAAAGTCCGTAGCAAATGTCGTCGAAGCAAATATCGGGGAAGAATTATACTATTGGTGATGAAATTGATTGACTCTGTTTTGATCGTGGTTCATGCACGAGGGTCGACTATATCTATACATTGTTTTGAATAGGATGGTCATTATGGTAATGATAATACTAATAATGGTGATGATAATGTTGATGATGATGGCGATGATGATTGATGATGATGATGATAATGATGATAATGATGATGATAATGATGGCCTTGACGATGATAATGATGTTGATGTTGATGATGATGATGAATATGTTAATGATGATGATGATGATGTTGATGAGATGATGGCCTTGAGGAGGAAGATGATGATGATGATGGGGATAATGATGACGGCTTTGAGGATGATGATGTTGATGATCAGGATGATGATGATGATGACCTTGATGATGATGAAGATGGTGATAATGTTGATGATGAAGATGTTGATGTTGATTGTTTAGGTTTGGTTTGGTTTATTTTACCCGACTACTAAGAAAGTATGTGTACACTTGTAATTTTAAGCAACCAGAGGAACAACGGCTAATATTTCCTTTTCCTTCTCTCTCTCTCCCTGCTTACCTCTTTCTTGTATATCTTTCCCTCCCTCCCTCTCTCTCTCTCCTCCATTCCCTATCAACCCTGTCTATTCGTCTCTCTCTTGCTTCACACAGAATCCTCACAGCAGAGTGACGTCACAACACCCGAATGTAAACTCGTCAACGTGATAAAGACCGCCAACTCTCCGACATATTTATTTTACATCGTCATCTCGACCGTTCTTCTTTCTCTAGCTTTTCTATGCCTTCTCAATATACAAAGAAAGATGAAAGTAAGAAGAAATAGTGTCCAGTACAGAAGATTACCTAATGGAGAAGTTGAAATGAAATGGGTAAACGGTCATCGGAGCATATTTTGATATTTATTAGGCTGAATTTTTTCAAGGATGATAAACACGATTGGTGTTATTTTATTTTTTTATTTTTAATTTTTTTACAGATCATCCTCCAAATAAAAATTGAAGTGGGAGAAGATGAATAAAAAGGAAGAAAAAAATAAATAAAATAAATATGAAACTATGTAAAAGAAGGGGAAAGAAGAAGAAACCTTGATGTAGTGTCCTTGTCGAATTTACGCGGATCAAAACGAAATGCTCTGTGAACTACTTTAAAAAAAAGTTGTCCAAATGCATATGCATTTATTTCATTAAAAAATCAAATAAAAGATTTTTTAATATTTTATTTGCACTTGTAGTATCATGGACAAGGCAAGTAAATACCCAAACCTATTCCAAATTAAAAGTTTTTTGTGTAGCAAGGAATGTTGGCGATTTGATATATTCAACAAAGAAATATCACCATCAGCTATTGGTAATACAATATCATGATGCTATACGAATGAATACACAGACGATGGTGTATGTTTATGACTTACTTGTTGAAGGGAGAATTAAGGGGAGGGACCAGGAGAGAGAGAGAGAAAGAGGGGGAGAGAGAGAGAGAAAGAAAGGGGGAGGCTAGAGACTAGGAAAGACACTTAGGAGAGAATGATAGATATATTTTTCCATTTTCAAAAAAAGTTGGTGTTATTCATGTATTTCTGCTGTTGAACATTTTAGAAAAATTGTTTCATAAAAACGTTGGTCTGTCTTACTTCCAAAAAACAAATTTCTGGACACGTACTGTGAAATAATCACGGCTGACTTTCCATAACTCAATTTTTTTAGAATTAAACATCAAAATTAATACCATAACTAGGATTGAAGAAACTCTTGTTAACACAAATCTAAAGCAATTTATCAATTATCCAGAAGATGTAAACAGACAAATCGTTACGAATTTCTGCAAATTTGTCATTATTTTGTAATATCAATTCTTGTTAGCATATTTGCAAAGCTTTTCATGTAATATCTCACTGTTAGGAATCCAAAAGCTTTGTATAAAGGCATGCAAAGTGAAATACACAAGGAAAATACACAATGAAGCTCAGGAATAATCAAACAATGACAACATATTTGGATAAAGTTTTTAAAAACTCTTTAAAATTGTATTAGAACTCTGCATACATGTATACTCATGAAATAACATGTTATAATTAATTATCCGCTTATAAAACAAGAAATAGGTAAAATCTATGATCTACTTCTACTTTCCTCATAATAAATGTCATACTATGAAGTCTAATTTTGCTGTAGTTAAATGTAATTATCTGAAGTGAAAAATATACATCAACATTTCAGTTTACATGATTCTGTATTTCATAGCCAAGGTTTTAAAAAGGTGAAAGAAAAACTAATATCAGAATCACATAGAAAAGGCAGCTTTATGTACAGAGCACTATTAATGCTTTTTCCTTATTTGGTAGGAATAGGACTATTCTAAACATACATGTAGCTTTCCTTGAATTCCACGAACCCATCAATATCATACATGCATTGATGTATTTCTTTAAAAAAAAATAATGTTCTTGAACTTTCGCTCGTTGGTTTTCATCATACAAAAGGTTCATCCAGGTCCGTAGAATCCATGAAGAAAAATAATTATAAAGAAATATATATACTGTAAAATAAAGTATGGACTAGTACTGGGTACTATAACTACAAGGACGATATATATAAGATAATAAAAGTGTGGAAAATTGGCTTCATCTAGCAAAAAAAAAAATAAATCACAAAACAATTTTAAGGAAATAAAATAAAAATGCTTACAATGCCTACGGCAGCATGCATGCATGACCATTAAGATGATAAAAATTTCTGGGATAAAAACTTTTGAATCTAATATCGTATCCAAGCTGATTTGAATGAAAGACCCTGCATAAATATTTCAGACCCGATTTTTTTTAAATTTCACATTCACACAATAAAAGAATAAAAATAATGAGAAAGACGTAACTTAATCCCTCTCTCAACGTAGCAACTTCTCTTTAGAGATAAGTATTTACATCATACAACCAAATCACAAGCAAAAGTACTAAGAAACTACAGCAATATGGATATTTTTTCCTTCTAAAATGTCTTAAAATATCTATGTAACTGATATATATCTCTGCCAAAAATGAAAAACAAAGAGGTATAAACCTAAGCTTACGATAACTAGTCATGAATAAAATCTGAGTAAACAACACAAAATATATAATCCAACAAGATATTTTGAACATGGCTTTCTGCTCAAAATCTATGCAAGAGTATTAAACCATTTAAAATATTTAAACATGCGATAACGAGGCCAAGTTAACAGGAACATGCAATCCTTTAATATACTGATAAAGAGTTGTTGCATTCATATATACATTTATTATTTCTAAATTACCGTGAATGAAAAGAAAGAAAATTGACAATATAAAGTCAGGCAGGTACTATGTTTGACAGGGGCTCTTGCCCGAATACAAACTTTTCCTGTATCAAAATTTTGCAATTGAGCAAAGAGAGTTGGGGGGGGGGGGGGCGGATTACAAATGTAGATATTGCTTAATGCAGTAGAAAATTCAAGACACTTAATTATTGCCTAGTACCAGGTGTTAGAAAAGATAATCAATACACCGAGTTTGAGAACTCTGAAGATAAGACTAGGCTGCTTAGCTTTACAAAGTCAAATGAAATAATGCACTTCTAAGGTGAAAAATTGTACACAACTAGGTTCCAAGACATAATTTTTTCACATCGATCTTTTGGAAATTTTTTTATTATTCATTCATTTTCATTTTTTCATTATCACATTAGGGATAGGTCTCGGATAAAAAGTCATTTGATTTACAGTGGAACCTTGTTATAAAGAACACTGTTATAACAAACTCTCATTATAACGAGGTAATTTTGCTGGTCCCACTCCTTTGTGCTTTCTTGCTTGTTTAGCCCTGATAGAACAAGGTAATTTTGCTGGTCCCACTTCTTTTTATTCTGTTGTTTTCTAGCCCTGATATAGCAAGCTTTTGATATAAAGAGGTACATGTAAATTCCTTAGTCCCAAGCAGTTTGTTATAACGAGATTCCACTGCAGCTGCTAAACAGACACTAGCATTTCTAAGTTTGCAAATCTTAATTAGCGTACAAGTCAAATGGGAGGAATAAACACCAATTAAAAAGATACTGTGGCAAGTATTATCATGTAGCCAGCATGTTCTTTCCCCCCCCCCAGGTTTTTCATACATGTGTGATCAAAGCTTAAAGCAGGTTGACTATCGTATAGGACTGTGGATAACATTGTGCATACCTGGTAGTTTCAGTATCATATGAGCAAGTCAAAGGTATTTTTCTTGTACATTACCAAAAAATTCACCCCCCAATTTCTAAAATTTTGGTATATCTGAAGATTGTATCAATAATAATAATATTCCATTCTTGTATAGCGCATATCACATTATGATATAACGTCTCTATGCGCTTCCAAAGGGCTTTGGATGTTATTACCATGGCTTTAGCTCCGGCAACCGTAGCGCTCAGTGCATTCAAGGAATAAATCCTACCAGGTACCCACTTACAACACCTGGGGGGTGTTTCATAAAGCTGTTCGAAAAGTTAGGAATGACTTTACGAACGACTGGAACATGTTCTTGGGTGCTATACTAATCAGATTCTCAGTCATTTAGCACAAGAACTGATCACCAGTCGTGCGTAAAGTCGTGCGTAACTTACCAACAGCTTTATGAAACACCCCCCTGGGTTGAGAGTGGCAAATGTAGATTAATGTCTTGCCAAAGGATATTAGTGCTGTGTGTAGAATGCGGATCTGACCGAATATCAAGTAAAACGATAATTCCATAATACTTGGTAACGTACAGGAAATCAAATACCTCGGACTAGCCTATATCTCGGTATTAAAGTCTCTCACTGAACCCGAGCATAGGGAGGATCAGAAGGCTTTCCTCTTCGTTTCACCACGTAGTACGTCACTCCAATGGCAGCTATGAGCACGACGATGGCGATGAGGACTCCGATGACGATGTTAATGTGGTTTCCAGAAGATCTACACTGGTATTCTGGTGAGACATTGGAACAGAGACAAAGAGCGAAAATAACACAACTCTCTGCATTACATTTCAAAATGGGCTTTCCACATGATGAAACCTGCATAAACTTTTATATATAAAGTCGAGTTAACCTACCTGGTGGATAATATTTTGTGCAAAAAATTGTCTTCATTACAAAGAGTTGAACAACAAGCTGTATTAAATTTCAATGGCTGAATATTTCAGCAATTTATAAGAATTCTTTTTGAATACACTTGAGACACAAAATATGCCAAATTTGCATGGCTTGTAACTTTAGTTAGTGAGTAGTGACACTATTTAATGTCTGAGCTACTCTAGGCCTAAGAGCACTACAATACATGGTACATGGTGAAATACAGACTTGTGCAAAGAATGATGTCTTTTTCCCTTACCATTGCCCAATTTGTCGCCTCCCTTGGTTTTCTGGACAAACGGCTGGAAAGTAGGCTTGGTCAAGCTCACCGAGAACGCATCGAGACTTGCATTGAGATAGCCGCACTCGTAGTAATCCCCAAATGGAACATCCAGGATATCCTGATGGTTTGTACCGGAGTTCTGAAATGCTGGAAGACAGTTGGAAAAGAAATGGATGGAGTAACTTATTCACTGGCTGGCAATTCTCGCCACCCCAAATACGCAATTTCGCCAACAGATGGCGTTTGTCATGCAAACCACGCATGCACAGTGCTGACAATATCCTGATTGGGTCGACAAGTGTTTGTCTTTTTGCATTGAAAATGTACACAGGTATTACAAAAATCCTCGAGTTTCAGTATAACTTAACATGTTTGAAAAGATACCATCCTGATTTATTGAGACAATTGGTTGCATTTTCAAAATTTGAGTGGTTTATGTCATGCGATCCAAAAATTAAGCATTTTAGCACTCATTTTATTCATAAGCCGTAGTATTTCAAGTGAAGTTGACGAAGATGCGGACCATTTCCATGCATAATATTGCCCTCTACTTCGAAAATTGCATATTTGAGGTAGCGAGAATTCCTTGTACTGGTCAGTCCTTAGACATGAATTACTATGCAGTATATACTAAATAACTAACTAGATTTCAAATCAATATTTTTCACAAAATAATCCATAGTTACATGGGTATTTCGAGAAATAAGGGTCCAAATTTGTGACATTCTTGGTGTCCGTTTACAAAATGACACACTGCTTTTTGTGGCTCTGGGTAGAGACAAATAGTGGAGTAAGATTGAGTACTATTCTAACAGTGAAGATACAATATGTTATTCTCAGAATCACCTTGCAGTCTTACTCCATGATTGGCATCTTACACTCAAAGCTACAGAAACCTGTGTGTTTCATTTGTAGAATACCACAGGAATACCACAAATTGGGACCCTTATTTCTGGAAATACCCACATAGTTACTGTACATCATCTGGGCCTTAAGGCTGCCATGATGAAATCTACATGTACCATGATGGAATCTACCATTCATGTGTTAATTACACAAATACTTGTAAGCTCTCTATTTTGCCTTGTCAAATGGGCACAGGTTGATGATGGGTGTGTTTACATAATCCTGACAATATTATACGACTACTTTTGAGAAAGCAATATATACAATTATTAAAACTTTATAAATTATTGAAATGATCATTGGACACCAAATTGCACCCCAAGAAAATTACAATACTCGAGATTGTACTTTGTAAATTTGACATGAATTGAATAAAACACTTTTGAGTTATTAAGGCTGTAACGCAAAAAAGTAAGGTTTTTCTCTACATCCGGAAAATTTGGGGCAACAAAGCTTGTTAAGGGGGTATTTTGGTGTTTTTTTCACGCGAGTGTTAACATACCCGATGGAAGTTTGTCAGTTTTATGTTTTTGTAATGTACAGCCATACCTCATACTTTGGACAAAATTTAGTCCATGGGACTTGAGGGTAAAACTTTAACCAAATTTTGAGGGGTTGTCTGACAACCCATCCCAACAGAAAATTTGGTCAGTTCTTGTGTTTTGGTAATGTATATAGTCATACAACTTCCTTCTGACAAAGTTTGGTGCATATGTTAGATGGGTTGAATTGATCCGAGTTTGGGGCTCTTTTGGGGGGTCCTGGGGCCAAACCTGGCGGCTTCGTTCAGGCTGACAAGCTTTTTCATGAATGACATGGATGATGTAAGTAGCTATAAGGGGTTCAATCTCATATGTAAAATGGGGTGACTATTTCGGGACAGGCTCTTGACCTATTATGGTGCCACTGCTGGGACTATTCCAATCTGTTTAACATAGCAGGGTGTTACATTTTCATCTACAAGACTCCATTATCAGACCAACCTTGAAACCCAAGAAATAGGGACAAATGACAAGGCAGAGGCTGAAAATGGGGACATTTCTATTAAAGTTTTCTATACATTACTACAAACAAATTTTTACCCCCCCCCCAAAAAAAAGGGACACAGTGGTAGAATTGGCTCTTTCTTTTACCAAAAATTGGGATTGTCCCTGTTAAATAGGGACAGTTGGCAGGTACGCATTATGTTTTGGAGAATAGACCCTCTTCTTTCTGAATGTTGTTCGTATCTAACCAAATTGGTACTTACACATGTTTTTATACAAATTCACAATCATCTTGTTCCTGCTCAATTGGAAGGAGTTCTTTGCGGTAGTGAAGTTCAGAACCAACTGCCACAGATTCTCTTTTGGTTCGTGATACTCCACAACAAACGATGAGAAAGCGGCTGTACACTTGGATTTTGCGATGGAGGCAGAAGACGGTATCCGATGACTGGACCCTTTCTGTAAGGCAAAAACCTCCATGGTCATCTGTTTGTATTTTTCATTCATACATAGTATAATGCAATCATACATTTACAAGGTTCCCTGGGATTATCTTGTATTCACACACAACTATACTCAAGTGACTTTGTGCACTACGTGATGTGTAGATTATCAAGGATTGGTCCGGTGAAGATCGTATGCGCTGAAGGGGAAAATGAGCAATTTAAAAACTTCATATTCATCTAGGGAACCCCAAATTTATAGCAGACTACATTTGATAAGATCCCGAATCAAGTCATTGGGGGGAAATGTAAGTAAATTCAATCCAACTCCCACTGACAATGGGATTTCTTTAAATTCTTTCTTTTTCTAGATCTGCAGTGATTGTTCCACATAGTCCCACATGGGCCTTCGAGTGGTATTTTGCAGATAATAGTGACTTTGTCCACACCATTTTCATATTGCCTTTGATAACCTGACTTGAATAAATTTTGATTGTACCATAGAACCTCGTTATAAAGAGCTCTGATATAAGAAGATTCCTGATATGTAATTTTGATGGTCCCAGGTCTTTATGTTCTTTGTTTTTTTTTACCTTGATATAAGGAAATTCCTGATATAACAAGGTAATTTTCATGGTCCAAAGATCGTTGTTATAGTGAGTTTCTATTGTAGTACACATATGACACACGCTTCAGCCGCAATTGATCTGCAGTCAATTTCAAACTCTAGCCGTATTCTAAAATCAACCCTGGGGAGCGTTTCATCAAGCGTTTTACCAACTGTTATAAGCTACTGAAATCCTTGCATCTGATTGGCTGAGAGCAAATTTGTCAGTAAAAATCACTGACAAAACGCTTGATGAAACGCTCCCCTGAACCAGAAACTAACCCTAACCCTAATCTCATGCATATCTAATCAAAATTCCAATCACAATCTAGGCCCTTAACCAACCCTATATAAATCTTTGATAATCTGACAATGAAACAGGTTTGTGAATAGCAAAGGCTGATACTATGGAACACTGTTTGTAGCAAAATTAACAATTTGAATCTAAACCATAATCAAAAAAGTAATTTTCTCAAGGAATCATGAATATTTGTGACATCTGTCTGTAAAATCTTTGGTAACAATCAAACATGTACATGTTCTGGTAATGACAGGAAATTGATTTCCACCAAACCAAACCAAACTTGTCAATCGCCCCAGAGTGGACTTCAATGACAGGCAATTCTTATTTCATGCTTTGTCACCCTTCCTACTACAGTAAGGAAGTGTCATCATCATAAATCTCCCCAGCTCCTTGGTTTGCTGCCTGCCTGCCTGCCTGGGAGACCTCACACATATTAATTGGTACTTCAACCTAAATTTGGTGTTAGCGAATTATGATACAATGGCAACTCAGTACCTTTAACAGATCTAGACTACAAATAACCGATGTTATGTACATGTAGCTGAGTAAGGAGCATAGAAAGATAAGGGAATCAGGCTACAGGAGCAGCAGGGCTCAAGATTCACGGGGATGGAGGGCGAATGCACCTGCGAAAGCACTGAAAAAGCCCCCAGGAGTGAATTCACGAGGGCGACTTTTGTTTGAAAAAAAAATCATGAAAATGTCCCCCCCCCCCCGCAAACTTGAGGCCTACATGTACCTCAAAAAACATTTTCTAAAGATATATTGTTTACCCGACTTTAAGGGGCAAACAAACACCCGTTGGGCATACCATTGCTTCCTGTACACATACTAAAGAATGAGAAGTTACGAGGACAACGTTCAAAGTGGAGCCCCCCAGAGACCTGATAATAGCCCCCAAATTTTACTTAGGGGGCTCCTTTTTGTTGAGGGTTGAATGGAGCGGTGATCTTAGCAATCTGAATGTACATGTGAAATGTGGCAACATACATTATGTGCAAATGTGACTTGTGCTTTTCAGTGAATTGATTGCTACCGCATGTTAATTAGCTCATGTTTTTCTGGTTTATACACCCTGTACAATGCACCATTGTAATGATTCATAACTTATTTAAGACAGAAAAACAATGTCAAAAACAGAACACTAAAGGGCTGATGAGACCTCACCGATAATGATATCAAGATTTTCAACCAGAAATGTCCATTGCAGCGCAATGCGAATGTATCCCCCGGCACTGGCAGCGATTTGAAGGAGGGGCAAAGAACCTCCCCCCTCCCTTCCCTCAAACAAAAGGATGGCATAGAGATTGCTGCCAGTGGCCCGGACTATTGTCAACACTAGGAGCAGCATCACCAAAACAATGTGTGTAGATTAGAGTATAATGCATCTCTATAGAAAATTTGAAAGAAATCTGTTAAGAAATGAGACCTGCACAATCAGTGCACACAAGATATCCACTAAAATATGACCATTGACCCTATAAAAGATGGAACACTGGGGGCAGCATCACCAAAAACTGTAGAGGTCTAGAGAAATCTATGATGGACCCCTCCTTACAAAATCTGAAAGAAATCAGTTGACAAATGTGTCTTCCAGAGTGCATGACAAGCAAGACAGCAACCAAAATATGACATTTGACCCTATAATAAATAGGCAGAACACTGGGGGCAGCATCATCAAACACTATAAATGTGTAGATTTCACTATTAAGACACACCTCCATATAAAATTTCAAAGAAATCCGTCAAGAAATGTGGCAGTTAGAGCACACAAAAGACATAAGACCTTTGACCCTATAAAGGACGGAACAATGAGGGCAGCAATATCAAAAAGTATACATTTGTAGATTATACCAAGATACATCTCCATACAAAATTTGAAAGAAATCCATCAAGAAATATGGCCTACAGAGTGCACCCACGCCATCCTCCAAAGTATATATGACCTTTGACCCTATAAAGACGGGACACTGGTGGCAGCATCACCACAAACTATAGGTGCATAAACTTTACCAAGATACATTTCCATACCAAATTTAAAATAAATCTGTCAAATGCAGAGTGCACGAAATGGACAAATGACCTTTGACCCTATAAAAGACTGAACAATGAGGGTAGCATCACCATAAAGTAAAGATGTGTAGATTATAGCAAGATACATCTCCATGCAAAATTTGAACGAAATCCGTTGAGAAATGTGACCGTCAGAGGGCACACAAGAGCGCACACAAGACATCTATCAAAATATGACTTTCGACCCTGTAAAAGACGGGACACTGGAGGTAGCATCACCAAAATCTATAAGGTTCTAGATTATACCAAGAGACACCTTCATGCAAAATTTGAACAAAATCCGTTGAGAAATGTGACCGCTAGGGCGCACACAAACTATCCACAAAAATATGGCCTTTTACCCTATAAAAGACAGAACACTGGGGGCAGCATCACCAAAATCTATAAGGTTTTTAGATTACACCAAGATACACCTCCATGCAAATTTGAAAGAAATCCATCAAGGAATGTGGCAGTTAGAGTGCACACAAGCATGACGCGGCGGCGGAACGCTGCTGAATCCAATTGACCGCTTCTGTAATGTATACAAATTTATGCACATATATTCTCTGAGCACCTAGTGACGAGTTATTCCACGAACATGCTTTTTATAAATGAGCCTCAATGCTTGGAATCCAGTTTGCATACGGTACATTATTTGTTGTTATAAAAAGGGTTCAAGAATGTAGCCATCGTGATTGGTCAAATAACACCACGTGACCGTCCAAAAAAAAGCACCAACGCACAGCAAAGAGGCTCTAAAGCATGGCTGAGCTGCGCAATGAAATCGCATAGTTTAATTGTCATTTTAGCGCAGGGATTACATGTGCGCACTGAAATGAGCATGACTTTTGTTGGCTGTGCTTATGTGATGTCATCCAGGTAGACTACATAATCATATTGCCGACCCGTTTTATAAAACTTTTAATACATGGTTGTAAGTTAGTGCGTTAGTGCGATCCGGCAACACGCAGGTTTTTATCGTAGTGTATAACACACTTGGCTTGCGCCTCGTGCGTACACCACGATAAAAACCTTTGTGTTGCCAGATCGCAACAACGCACTCCCAACGATGTATTCATAGTATACTATGCCCGGCAAGCTTTCAGGTTTGTCAAGAACAACTTTTGTTTTTAAAGGTATGCATAAAATTTGCATACATTACCGAAGCGGTCTATTAAAGGTACACCCATACTATGCTGTGCGTATGTGTGATTATGCTTGTGTATCTTAGGGCAGCCGTAGGGTGGACCTTTAATGAAACATCCAGACATGCCAACTAGTACGAATTCCTCACCCAGTTTCGCTCATATTACACTTGATAAGGGGGTACCAACATCTATGGATGTCTGGAATTAATTTGGAACACAACATTACCATAATGCATTGCACCTGTCTCCTCGAACAACCTTTTGTTATCCACTGGCATTAACTATTTATGGCTCTGGGTTACAAGAACTGTTCTAAATTTTTGCCTGTGACACACAACGCCATACCCCCTTATCAACCGTAAAAGGTAAAGAATACAATTTTAGGTTGGCAGCACTGAACATCCCATTAATGTCATCATTACTGGGAGGTCTGACCTGTACTTAAACTTTAAAACTAATGGTGAACCTACGTATGTTATTGTTCCGTCGAAGTCCATCAGCATACACAGTTTGCCATCCTTGTCCTTCACTTTCCATCGCTGTTCTGGGGCAGATGTTGTTACTTTATTTTGTGACGAAAGAAAAAAAGGCAATAAAAACCTTATTTCTTATTTCTGGGCAAACGAAGGCCATCACATTCACCCACCTACAAATGGACGTTACACGCAATAGGCAATTTTTGTAATGCATATTCAAATTTAATCCAACTTTTTAACTTGTAAGAAATTATTTCATTCACTTCCTACAGATGATTGTATTTCAATTTCAGGAAAGCAGATTGCATACATTGAGTGTTGCTAGGTCAGACAAGCCAAAATGTTCGGCAATACATGAACTTTGCATTCTAATGAAATAAAGGTACCCATGGCTAGCTACAAGGATCATGCGCATGCTGTGGGAATATCCACCCACAGCATGCTAGGGGTTAAAGGAGCCAAAGTGATGTGACATTTGATAATGAATTGGTGCTCTGCACATTTAAACAAATTTGTTTTTACCCATATGTGTGGTAGTCATGTTGCTGGTGGTGGTAGTCATGTTGCTTGGTGTGGTAGTCATGTTGCTGGGAGCAGTAGTCATGTTGCTGGCAGCAGTAGTCATGTTGCTGGCAGCAGTGGTCATGTTGCTTGCAGCTGTGGTCATGTTGCTGGTGGTGGTAGTCATGTTGCTGGCTGTGGTCATGTTGCTTGCTGCTGTGGGCATGTTGCTGGCAGTGGTCATGACAGTGGTTGTTGGAGGGGCAGTTGTTGGAGCAGCAGTAGTTGTAGGATGGGCAGTTGTTTTATTTTTAGCTGCAGTGTTTGTAGCACCACATATTTCTGAGAAACATGCTAGACCTGCCACTGCAAATGAAATAAAAAAAGTGATTGGAGAAACATGAGGTAAGAAGTATATTAAGTGAAACTGGGCTTAGATGGTGTACAATTAAATGCATGCTCTGGGGATAAGAGCTCTGCATCAATTCCGTACGCTCACCATCTTGTAAACTTTAACCCTGGACCAAACGCCATATACCTAAACCTAAACCTATAAAACCCAACTGTAACTCAAACTCTTACCCTTTGTCTTTGCGGACATAAAGCCCGGAGCATATGTCGGAACTTAGACATGACACATGAAAGGGAGCAAGAAGAAAGCCTTAACCCTAAAAACAATAAAAAAAAAAAGGTAAAAAAAACAAATACATAAGAAATTTTAAATACAATAAAATAAGAAATCAATTTTGATACCAAATTTTTTTTCAAGTATATTTGCTAAGAATACTGGAAAAAGTGGATAGACCAAATATTAGCATATTTTTGAGCTTTATTTAATGATTTAGAGCAAAATTTTGATTTCATGCATAAATTTGCATAATTAATGTGAACATTTTTCGGAGCATTTAACTATACAGCTTTGTAGATTACGTTGTGGACGACCTGTGCCGATTTTCGGCATGATTGCGCGGTCGACGGTTGAGATATCGGGGGGGGGGGGGGTGGATTCCATGATTCCACCCTGATATCAACTTGGTTTTTAAAAAAATTAAAAAATCAGTGAAAGTTTGAGCAAAATCTGATAAGAAATTTGAATTAAGAATTTTGTAATCAAAGTTGTAATCAATCAAACACAAATTGGCAAATCCACAACGTACATGTGGGTCAATCCACGTCAAATCAACGAATGCTTGTCACCCGACCCCCTTCGATTTTTTTTTAAACTCGCACCAAATGTTCCTCGGAGTGTCTGACGGAAAACCCCAAAATATTTTGCCCCAAGGTCAAGTTGTTGCTAAGATACAGCCTCGCATAGCAACCAATGCGTGTTCCAAGAAATGAGTTTTATGAAAATGATGGTTTTTTAAAAGAAAAATCAATTGGGATGCAAAACTGACCTTTCGTTTCTGCGTACGAGGTCACCGAACATGGTGTCAAATTTCATTTTTGAAATTTTAGATGCATGTTTAGAGCCTCATATCTCTAATACTGTATGAGATCAGGAACTAGAATTTTGTACAGTTAAAGGGAAGGTAAACCCTGGCGATTTAGTTAGCTGTTTAGTTGAAGGGCACATTGTTGATTATATATGTCGAATTTCAACACATTTGGGCCCCCCTAACGCCGTCAACAAGTAGTTAGAAATATCATTTTGTCGTCTGTTAGAAGGTCCTACATGTATATCGATCGTGTGCGTCGCCATTTTGAACAGATAAGCCCCGCCCTGTGACATTTTGTCGGACCTCTCGGACCAGAAGTACCCGGATGCCGCCATTATTACGCGTTAAGGAGGAAATTTGAGTTTCCATTCCTTTCCTAACTTTTCCCGACTGATTGGAGCATCCGAACGCCTGGCAGTACACCATTTTGAAACGCGATAACAAATCGGCAAGGATTTCTTCGGTTTCGTACATGATTTTGACTTTGGATATTGCTGGAAATATCAAAAGTTCTTCCTAACGGCCATTTCCACGGCCATTTGAGGTAGGAGTGAGATTTTTAAGAGCTGAATTTGAAAGGAAGTATTTAAAATATTTATCTTATTTTCCCCCCATATCTTTAGTACATGCGACAGAGTACCTACTATTTTTGCATTCATATCGCGTAGTGGTCAATATGACCACTATTCGTGGTGTGTGCTATACGCCCTTACACTACAGGAAGCCAGGATTTTTTATCCGCCATTCTAATTTTGCTGGTTTGGCAGGTTATGAAAAATGCCCTGGAAAAACGCATTATAATCTTGTTCATTGGATAAGTGGGAAAAACCCTTTCCCGTTGACCCCCGCGATTGAAAGGTTCTTCACCATAGCATCTCCTCCTAGGGAAACTTTTGGAATGCTAATGTTAATATGTTTATTTTAAGAATTAACGGAAAAAAAAGGCAAATTATTGGATACAAAATTTTGGAGAACTCAGTGTTTATATATGTATCCATGGAAATTTCCATTCATGCTAAACAAGAAGTCAACGTAGATGGCACTAAGCCAGTTGAGACCTCAACCTTTAGCATTAATGGAAATTTTGTCAGACATCTCCAACACTGCACTGCATCGTATAGTTTCGATTATGTTGCATCGCAGACAGCGCACGCAGCCGCTATTTTGAGTCTGCATTACAAGAGGGGAGACATGGATACATGGAAAGGTGGTCTAGTGACCAGTGCAAGATCGCGACACGAAAAATCACAGTAGTCAGTAGGCATGGTAGGTCTAGAATACAGTTTCGAAAAAGCGCGCGCCCAAACTTGGATCTGCAGGTTTGCGAATCCAGCTGCAGAGCCCGAATTCATCTGGAGAAGGGAAGCAAAAATAATACCCAGCGGAGCTGCATTTACAATGAGCTTTTACGATGAGTGTTTCAAAACGCCCATTCCGCCTTCAAAAGCAAGCATAAACGTACAGTGAGTTAAGTTATGGGGTGTTGCAAGAAAGTTGCGACTGATTAGTGATTGCAAGTTGCAACTGATCGGTACTGACCAATCAAAATCATTGTTGCAAGCACACCTTCTTGAATGGGCAGACCCTGAACCATTCAGAATGGTCGTTCTAATTTGCTTTACAATTTGCAATTGATAGCAACTTTCTTGCAACACCCCATTACATTAGTCTGGTAGTGTATGATCACTTCACCTACTACCGGCCAGTCATAATACCGGCCAGTCATAATACCGACCATTAAGCGTATCATGGCATCTAGCGCGCGTCTTGCAAATCAACCCATGGACTACGCGTAGAATGCCTAGCAACGTTGGGAATAGACAGAAATACCCGTCTGTTATGGGGAAATCTTTAATATTTCTGACATTTCTCAACCTTCCCATAGACAGACGGTACGACCGTGTATCACCAACAAGGTGTACGATACAGCGACGATACAGAGAGACTGAAGCTTTTGGTCTACGTTGGGAACAGCCAAAATAAGATGAGGAATAAAAAAGTATTTATTATAAATTTTTTGTTAATTTTTCATATTTTCATTAAAATAATCTCTTTTCATAAATTGCCATTGACTATGTGCAGGGGTCGGTAATTAAAACGCACTTCTCCCTCTATCATGTCTGTGCGTAAAATGAGATGACTCTATTGCAACGTCATTTGTACAAGAACGCGCAAGTGTTATCACTCGTTAGTACCTGGATCTTGTTGCCCAGTATTTGGGTAATAGTCTGATGAATTTTCATTACGTTTCATGAAGAATCTTTGCCGTAGTCGTTGGAAACATAGTTAAGAGGTCGGTATAGGTAAAGGCATCAAAGCCATCTTACTGCGGCAGCCCGAACACTACGTGTTCGGGCTGCGATCAGCAGTCCTTTGATTGCTTGGATGTCTCTTAATTACAAGGTCGTTTGTCAAAATGATAGCCATGAAACATGACATTATTTGATTTTAGGCTACTTTAGATACTTACAATACTTTACGATTGACTGTCGTCTTTCTTTTCAATGAGGATGATACAAAAAAGGCCTATTTATCTCCAAAAGCCTGTACTAAAAACTTCCGTAGGTCGTGTTTTGCTTGCAATGCGCATGCGTCAGACAAGAAGGGAGCATTATGAATATTCATTGAGACGAGTGGCAGGCAGGAGCTCGAGCGAATAGAGATCGCCGGAGCACAGTGGATATATGAATATTCATTATTCCTGTGACAAAAACTATGCCGTCGTTGTAATAAATATTCATAGGCGCATGCGCAAGTGCCTATTTTCGCTTCTGCTTCAACAACATGGCGAATGGGACTGCATGGTTTTGAAAATTGAGAGTAAAAAGTGACATTCATCGATTCTACACATTTTTTAGGAAAAGCTGATTTGCGGAAGGTCTGTTTAGGTAAGTGCCATCGTATTTATGATACTTCAATTTCAAAAAATAACTTATATGGCCATATTTTCAATGGTCATTTGAACATTGGTAAATTGTGAGACCCACCGAATCGTACTGGTTTCACTCACTGCCACGATGTGGCAGCGTCCCGGGGCTACAAAGCCATCATACATTACTGGTACTAGTGGTAGTGGTAGTACACTCACTATACTCTATAGACTATAGTATTAGTATACCGTACTACTACTAGTACTAGTACTAGTATGATCAGTTGCCCTAATTTCGCCCTTGCTCTAATTTCGCCCCCCAAGCGCAACAATGGTACCCAGCGCGTTTAATGCATTTAAACGCGTGGGACTACGCGTAAGAAACTATATGACGCTTAGGCCGAAGGCAACGGAGAAAAATGAGGGCAAAAAATGTAAGTATTGGCTTAATATTTCGTATTTTAATCAAAATAATGTAGAAAATCACTAAAATGGAAGTTTCATACCGCCAGTGAATGTCTAGAGTCATAGAATGTCGAAAATTATGTATGTTTCCACGACGTATTCCCACTGTCCGAGCGTTTCATGGAAATCGCCATTTTGTGTGTAATGTTGTGCTGCCAGCTACGTCGCTCTCGTAATGGCAAATGTTGACGATGTTGGCGAATGTTGACGATATTGGCGAATGTTGACGCCATCTATAGTCACTGTGATGGAGTGGGGGGGGGGGCGAAATTAAGTACACCCTTATCCAGCGCGCGTCGGTGAACACGTGTCCATTGTGACGTCATTTCTGAAGGAACGCGAAGGAATTGACGCGCAATTTTCATCGCATTTTTAACTCAAGTATTTTTAACATATGTTCAGCGTTTTTTAGAACAATCTATATGAAGTATTACTCCCGTAATCGTTCAAAATGTCGTTAGGGGGGCGAAATTAGGACCACGCATGCTACTACTACCTAGGCCTACAGGCTACACTAGTTTTATTCCGTGCCCCTCAACAACAACACTCAAGTCAAGGCAGTCAACATTCGCAATCGTATCTAACATTTATCTAAGATTCTAAGTTACAATGAAAGCATGATTCACTATCAAACGACTTACCTAGAAACACTAGAACTTGAGAACAAGAAAAGCCAGCCATGGTCGACAGCGAAAGTGGTATTCCTTCTTCGCATACACCGACAGATTTCTTGTTCAAATATTTGCCTCGACGTCAGCTTGACGCTTTTTAAAGCATGCGCATGCACACGCGCACAGTACAGGCTAGCTAGCTAGGGCCATAGAGATAGTATGTATCTCTATGGCTAGGCTAGGCTAGGGCCAAACTCTATACATGATCTATGAGCAGCTAAAATTAATTCACCAGCACCTGACCTACTGAGATCACGTGACATGTCCAGAAAGAACACCGCCTACCTACCCGGCACCGAGTCGGACTGGCACAACGCAAGGTTGCCACATCTAGCATAATTATGCTCAGTTTTAGCATAATTTTGACCCTCTTGGAATCTAGCATTATTCCTGGCATAATTTGGCCAAATCTAGCATATTTTCACTATGATCTAGCATAATTCTGAATTTCGGACTTTAAATAGAGAATTTGCTTTTAAGAACAGATATCTAAGGCTGATGATGAGGACCCTTTTTTTTCTTTTTTTTTTGCTTGTCAGAGTATTTTGGACTGAAAATCGTTCCCAGGCGCCTGAATTACGCTTCAAATGGATCTAGCATAATTTTTCTCAATTTAGCATAATTTGGGACGAGATTTGGCATAATTTCGATTTTTAGCTGTGGCAACACTGGCACAACGAGAATTTTGAAAATAGTCCATGTATAAATGATAGCATTTTCAAGGATGTTCATGTTTTAGAACCTTATCTGGAGTCTTGATGAAAAGGATCGAATAAATCTGTGTAAATTTAGATGTGGCAGTCATCACTTATTACCCTGTGTAAGAGATACGAGGGCATCCCTAAACATGTATTGTAGGTAGTATTGGTGACGAATTTAATTCACTACTTATTTGAGTGTGCTTAAGAGACAAATATAGCCTACCTCGGTATAGAAACCGCCCAAACCAGGGGCGGATCCAGGATTTTGTAAAAGAGGGGGCACAGAGCCGGAAAAGTATAAAAGGGGGCGATTTTTTCCATTCAACTTAAGGTACGCGGTTAGGTTTCAAAAGAGGGGGCACGGGCGGTTTTCCCCTATGTAGATCTGCCACTGGCCCAAACACATTGAAAATGTGTACTTTATTTTATACCAAACACGTATAAGAACACTGTCAAACCTTGCCAAGTTTGTTAAAATTATTTTGTATCAGTAATAACGGCACGCATTGTAAACTCAGGTTATGATTCACATGTAGGCCTATTGTGTAAACTATGATTTCATAGTTTTCTGGATTTTGTTGCCTATAGGGCCTATTGCTATCTTATTTAAACATGGTATGTATTATGTTATAATACTACTATATGTCTTTTCTTATACTCCGAAAGGGGTCGATAGAAATAAAGTTCAAAGTACAAAGTTCACCCGATACCGAGCCGGGTTTACCCTTTCTCTGGAGGAAGTCTGTTTTTTTTCTTTTTCAAATGATATTTTATTGAGAAAGAAACTTATGAATGAAAAATAAATTAATGAATGATGAAATAACGTGCAATGGGGCTGATCCCAGGGAGCGAGGAGCGCGAGGGGCGGGGGGGGGGGGGGGGGGGCGGGGTTATAAGCAATGGCGCTATTTATAAGAAGCTCATCATTATGATCGTCATTGCCATTATCATCAGCATTCTCATAATTTGTTAGTGTCATTTTTATTATATACATCTGGCTCTTTCATCGTCATCATCATCATCATGCAACATCATCATCATCATCATCAGCATCATCAAATCGTTTAATGTTGATATCAGATTCAGTTCTACCCAAACTCGACTCAAGATGGAATCCTTTTAGGTGGCCACTTTTAAATGTAGGCCTATATTAGAAATTTCATCTAATGATTTTGAATATATTTTTGTTTCTAATTGAATTCTTGATCACGTGATTGTAATTTCTAAAATAACCAATGTGAAACACGTGACGCGTAACAGAAAATATTTTTCATTTCTTGTTTTATTGTAAAAAAAAATTTGTGCAGGTATTCTCACTGGGAACCAACTTAGGTACCACCGTTGGTACCTCAGCATTTTAAACCACTGTAAACACCAAACTAACTATTTTTTCAGTAACCTAGGTGGCAGTAAGAGTGAGATACAGTCCAGGTACTCACATTACGGTCACCAAGGCTATCTAGCTGCTATCTAGCTGGGGGGACAATAGCCGTCCCCCCCCCCCCATGATGAATAGAGTTACGTAACGATTAACGCCCATGCTATCTATCATGAGTAAAAGATCTCTTCAAGTTGATAATACATCATCTAGTGATGACTCTGAGTTGTCAGATTTACAAGAAGAAGAAGATATTTAATTATAGGCAAATAACCGATAATGAGGCATCACATGCACCACCCATGCATGGAGACAAGTGAGAGTGAATGGCAAGTTGGTTTTTTTTTGTCTTTTTTTGCAGTTGTTTCTGCATTATTGATGAAACAAGTATTAACATTTTTTTTCTTTATCATACAATTTATAAGATTGATAAACAAGAATTACGACAGTTAATATACTTAAATTGTAATGAAAAAAAAAAATATATATATACAAATATATTCTGAAATCTTAAACTTGAAATATAATAATATATCGAAATTAAGTGAATGCAGGGGCCAGCCATCACAAGCTAAGTAGCTTGAAGCGATAGCAGCCAGGAGAAAGTAGTAACATGACACCAGTTGGAGTCTGCAGAAAGGGATGTCACAAAGAGAAACAACGTGTTCTACGGAATATCATTTTTTAAGGTGAAATGCGAGTGCGTGCACGTGTGTGAGTGAAAGTGCGGGAATTATGAATATTTAGATAGGAGATATTTTTTAA
This sequence comes from Heliocidaris erythrogramma, assembly GCA_025617745.1. Lineage (NCBI taxonomy): Eukaryota > Metazoa > Echinodermata > Echinoidea > Camarodonta > Echinometridae > Heliocidaris > Heliocidaris erythrogramma. The sequence goes on along the minus strand of CM046871.1, from coordinate 32,558,478 downwards.
GCGAAGCTTTAAAAGAACAAAGAGATGAGGAGTAATAACGTCAGGTAAATCACTGTTTTATGTGCTAGGAGTAATATAGGATTTGTTAAGCGGAGATCGGATGAATGGCGTGTAGGATAAGCATGTAGCTCTTTATTGTACATAAACATATTTCGAAAAAAACTGTGGTATAGTTTTTGCAGAAAATTTGTACATAAATATTGCAGTTTGAAAAGTATGAATATCAGGAATTTTCAAGGTCTTCAATTTGTAGAATATAGGATCCGCATGGGCTATAAAAGCTGAATAAGTGCAGATACGCAGTGCTTTCTTTTGGAGGCGTAAAAATGTTTTTATTATCGTCGTATTACTATTTCCCCATATTATGTTAACGTAGGATTATGCGATAAGACAAAAGAATTATAAAGCATGAATAATGCTTTTTGTGAAAGATAATATTTCAGTTTGTGTAAAATTCCTGTACCTCTAGACACTAACATGCATATATTATTAATGTGACTATTCCAAGTAATATTTGAATCTATCAATATGCCTAAGAATTTCGTTTCTTGCTTTTGACCTGCCTATCATACAACAGATTTTCAGTACCTTTCTTTTCCTGTGATGCTAGAGCATTTCTGACATAGCATCTGCTTTTGTGATTGAGAGTTTATGAATTGGTATTGTATTAGAACATGCGATGCTATTGTGAGCAGGTACTAAACTGAGGGATAGGTATACTTGTAAAATCAGCACTGATTTTCTTATTTACTATATAAATCTATATACCTACCTATGACCCTCCCTCCTTCCCCTCACCTTGCAAGCAACATTTTTCTACTTGGGATTGCTCGCAAAAGAGGAAGATGGCCGTAGCGTATTGACGCGCGTGAGTGGCGAAGGGGACAATAGGATTACGGGGGGTGCGCACAATATTGTGACTCATGTGTGATAAATTCTCGAAGGGGTCCCGTAGTCAAGACTACAGGCATAATAGGTAGGTATATAGATTTATATAGTAAATAAGAAAATCAGTGCTGATTTTACAAATTTACTGCAATAAATCATATATACCTACCTATTATGCCAGACCAGCGCCAACTCAAAGCCCGGGAGGCATGTTTCGAGCAGAAGGGAATAGGATTACACCAAAGACTACAAAGAAGACACAGCGGCATTCAAGGTGGCTGACGCAAACAAAGCTTCACCTGCGGGAATATCCCTAAGGTAGCAAGAAAAGAAGGAATTGGGCGAACGCCAATAAGCAGCCTTCAAAATATCAACAAGCGCCACACCTTGAAACAGAGCCCAAGAAGTGCTGACACTACGAGTATCATGAGCACGAGGCTTACTGTCGGATAAAAGAGCCTCTGTGCCAGCGGCCCTAATAGCTTCAACGATCCATCTAGAGATGGAATCAAGAGAGGCAGGAGAAAAAGGCTCTCTAGTGATCAGGAACAACTGATCATCCTTACGATAAGACTTAGTCTTATCAATAAACCATTTGAGAGCCCTTACAGGACACCAAACTTTGTCCTCACGCACCGAAGAAAAGTTAGAAAGCGGACAAAGAAAAATCTCAACAGGGCCAGAGGCAGCTGTCTGATTCTTGGCCACAAAAGAAGCCCTAGGAATCAATCTAACGCCTTTTCTCTCCCAGCGAACATGACCAGGAGTAAGACAGAGAGCATGAAGAGTACTGCGCCTCTGCCCAGAGGCAATAGCTACCAAAAAGAGCGTCTTAACCGTAAGATGATGAAGCGAAGCTTCACCTAACGGTTCAAAAGGAGGTTTCGCCAAGGCCTCCAGGACCTTAGGCAGACTCCAAGACGGCACTAACTTAGAAAACGAAGGTCGTTTCAGAAAGAACGAACGAATCAAACCACTTAGTAGCGGGGAATTGGAAATCCCCGAACCATCCGAGAAACCCGAATGAATGGCCCCGATCGCCGAACGGTAGCCTCGGATAGTAGAAATAGATCTCCCTTTGTCAAATAACGAGATTAAGAAATCCGCAATTGAACCAATAGGAGCCTTAGAAGGGGTTTGATTTCTCTCTTTGCACCAAAGGAAAAAGACCGAGAGACGGGAATTGTAAATTTCCCTAGTAGAAACCCTACGACTGGACATTAAAAAGTCCGCGGCTCTATCAGAGAGACCCGACTGTCTTGCAGATTCCCTGACAGGGGCCAAGCAGTCAAATGAAGAGACTCCGGATTGTGGTGAAGAATCCCCGATAGGGGCTGTAACACCAGATCCGCTCTTAACGGGAGAACTAACGGTTGAGCCCTTAGAAGGCTCATAAGTTCCGGAAACCAATTCCTCCTGGGCCAAAAGGGAGCTATTACAAGCACCCTCGCCCGATCTTCCCTGATTTTCCGCAAGACACGCGGAATCAGTTGGAAGGGAGGAAAGGCGAATCCCTGAAGGTTCTCCCAGCTGAGGGAGAAAGCATCGAGAGCCCATGCTCCCTGATCGCGAACACGGGAGCAATACTTCGGCAGCTGGTGATTTAGCACCGACGCAAATAGATCCACTTCCAGTGGACCTAGGCAACTGCGAATGCGGCAAAATACCTCCGGATGGAGCGTCCATTCCGATGGAAGATACCTGCCCCGGGACAGAAAATCCGCAATGAGGTTTTCCCGACCGGGGATGAAAGAGGCCACGGGTGTGATTGCCATGCGACGACACCACCTCCACAGCTGAGCTGCTAGGGCATTCAGGGCAACCGAACGAGTGCCTCCCTGCCGATTGATATATGCCGCCACAGTAACATTGTCCGTGAGAATCAGAACCGAACGACTGAGAAGTCGACTTCTGAAATGGAGCAAGGTCAACAGAACTGCCATAAACTCCAGGACATTGATATGAGGAAGAGTCCCAAGATGAGACCAATCCCCCGCAACCGTGCTGCCGTTGCAGTGTCCTCCCCACCCCAACCGAGAGGCGTCCGTCGAAACCGATATCGACGGAAGAGGGGCAGAGAAGGACCTGCCTCGCGCGAGAAACACCTCGCTCGTCCAACAAGAGAGAAGAGACTTGATCCCTACTGGTACTGGAACCCAGACCAAAAGAGAGTCTTTTCCCGGCTTGAAGAACCTGAGGAGATGTCTCTGAAAGGGTCTCATGAGGAGCCGGCAGTCCTCTAGAACATCGACTAGACTGGCTAGATAACCTAGAAACTGAAGCCACTGTCTGGCCGAGACTCTTCTGGCCAGCAAGAGCTTGCGAGCCGCAGAGACAATGGTGAGAATCCTGACTCGACTGGGCCGAGCCAACTGATTCCTTATGTCTAACACCGCCCCCAGAAAAACTGGGCTGCGAGTGGGAACTAACTCTGACTTCTCCCAATTTATTAGGAAACCTAAGTCTTGAGTAAGAGAGACGAGCAAACGAGTCTCGTCCACCAAGCGATCGCGCGACTCCGCAAGGAGAAGCCAATCGTCTAGGTAACAAAACAACCGCAGGCCGCGACGCCTCAGAGAGGCCGCTAGCACCACTACAACTGGAGTAAAAACCCGAGGGGCCGGGCGCAGCCCGAAGGGAAGAGCACGAAAACGATAAGTCTCCGAGAGGAAGGAGAACCCCAGAAGATCGCGAGATGCGCGATGAATGGGAATGTGAAAGTACGCGTCCTTGAGATCTATCGAGACCGCGTAGTCTTCCCTTTTGATCAACGGAAGAATGGAGGCAAGAGTCTCCATCCGAAAATGAACCTGAGGAATGAATTTGTTTATTCTTTTCAGGTTCAGTATCAAACGAAGTTTTCCCGAGCGCTTGGGAATAACGAAAATTGGAGAAAGGGAAAGAGACGGCCTGTCTCTTACCCTTTCTATAGCCCTCTTTTCCAAAAGAGACTCGATCTCCTTTGAAGCGTGAGACCGAGACAGGGCAGACATGGGAGGTGACCGAATTCTTATAGCCCCTCCGGGGAGCGAGGCGCAAAGATCTATGAAGAATCCGTCTCGCACGACGGAGAGAACAAACACGTCCCCGGAGATGGCCTTCCAAGCGGGGAGAAACGCATGAAGTCGGCCACCTACCACATTCGGTCGAACAAGCGCTCGGGGAAAAACATCAAAATCCAGGCTTGGCCTTCTGCGAAGCCATCGCCTTACCACGAGAACCTCTCGAAAAGCCCCTGCCACGACTCCCTCTCCCACGAGAAGGAGCTGGCTGAGGCTCAGGAGGCGGGACCCTAGACACGCGACTGCGTTGACCCGAAACAGGACCAGCAGGTCTACGCCGAACAGGGGCCCGCGTTGGCTTAGAGCTAGTGTGAAACTGCTTAGTCATATCCGAGATCTGCTTTCGCGCATCGATCTCTCTTTGAAACACCGTAGCGAATTTACCACCAAAAAGCGAAGGACCCCGAGACGGAACATCTCGGAGAAGTTGAGCAATGCCCGACTCTCTAACACCCAGTGCCGAGAGAGCCGAGGTCCTGCGACGGAACGTAGCCGAAGCAGCTGCGGTGGAAAGCTGCGACCACTGCAGACAAAAAAGAGTATGCAGCAAGTCGTCAGTAATCAGCTTGTCACCATCGTTAACATTCAACTCCTCCGCCCTGGACCTAAGGTCGGAGAGAAGCCCTTGAAAAGCCGCCAAACGCATCCCTGACCTAATGTGGTTTTCAATATTAGACCAAATCTTATCCTCCGCCCTGAACGCAGCGGAGGTAAGCGGATTAGTCGCCCGCAAGCGACGACCAACCTCTAAAATCTCAGGAGAAAGAGTCTTAGCCTTGAAAAAGCTGTCTTGGTCCTGAGAACAAAAGGCAAAGGCCTTACCCCTGACCGCATTAGATCGCTTAACCAACAGCGCGGCCTCAATGCGGTCATACTCCAGCTTGAAAACCTCCTCAAGAGCAATACCCTCAGAGGAGACCTGCTGCTTGAAATTCCAACGCGAAGTCGAACCCTGCGCGCGGGTTGACTGAACTTCAGGGAGATATTTGGACAACAAAGCAATCGCTTCCACTCCACAGAGATTGAGCGATTGAGACTCCGCCTGCCCAAGCGATTCGGGAACCGAAGCTTGAGAGGACACATCCAAATCTGGTTCCACCCGAGTGGAATGAGACAAAGGAACGCTAACAAAGGCCTCCGCAGGCAGGTCCCCGCATGATTCACCAAAAGTCTCCTCGCCCGGCGGAGCCCCAAGGGCCGCGGGAATAGGAGGCACATGCGAATCAGTCTCAGACAAAGAGGAATCAATCACAAAAGGCTGATTAGACTCAAAGCGAGATCCCTGAATAGGGACAGAAGTCAGGGTTGAAGAAGCCGGTACAAAGGACCAACCCTGATTCTGAGCAAAAGCCCGCATCATACTGAACATGTCAGCTTGAGAGGAGCTAGCCGGGTTAGCCAGGCCAGACGGGCAAGAGGCCGGCAAAGCCTTGCCGCTTTTTGCCTTCTTCTTGGCCTTTTTCTTGGCTGGCTCGACAAGAGTCGTAGCCGAAACCCTTTTCTTAGAACGCTTAATCGGATTCGTTCGGATCCCCGAAGCCTCTTCGGAAACACGAACCGATCCCTCCGCGGAGGGACGTTCACTTCCCATAAAGGGATTGGAGCGCTCACGGCGTAAGCCTAGAGAATCGCCCAAATCACCCATATTGGCTAGGCAAGAAGATGCCATAGCCATGGGTTGGGAGCTAAAAGCTCCCAGTGCGTGGGCAGACCGAGATGACTCGGTATGTGCCCGATGACTACTAAAGGCGTGTGAACCCACTATTGGACCGCTCGAAAGCAGCAATAGGGGAGCACTAGTAGTCACGCACTCAGGTGAAAACACCTGTTGCTCCGAAGAGCGTCCATAATTGTTAGCTCGAGCATTCCCATCAGCTGGCAACTGAGACAGCCCAGAAAGTACTCGTTCCCCCATATGGCGTTTGCCGGGGGCTAGGGTTTGAGAACCCAGACCAACATGGACTAAGCCCGTGGGTTGCCCTGCAGTAGTGGGGCGCGTCTCCCCTAACGGATCAGAGCGAGTGAACGCTACCGTACGGGAAACAACAGCCCCTCCCCCCCCCTCTGGTCTCAGCGACCGGGGGATTGGATTCGAGATATCCAAACCACTAGAATCTGACGCCACCCACCCCGAAACCACAGGCTTCGGAGTTGACAATCCCGATTCAGTTAACGCCACCCGTCCCGAAGCCGCAAGCTCCGAGACTGGCAAACTCTGCAAGGGAACACCACTAGGCAACTTACCTTTAGCCCTCCTCCCTCCCCCGCGTACCGCTGTACTCGGGGGAGTTCTGGAAGGCCGAGTCGTCTTGCTAGACAACTCTTCGGAAGAAGCAGGTCTCCTTGACCCAGCTGCTTCTTCTTCCGAATTCATACCACTGCAATAAAACAGACAATAAAGTATACTTTTCAAAATAAGAAATACTTCAACTGAATGCAGTAAATAAAACTAAAGTTTATTTGGGAGATACGCACTAAAGAAATTTTCACAGCCTAAAAACCGTAAGAACAAACACCGAACCCAAAGGCTCGGTGACAAACGGAAACACCCGCAAACACAGAAATATCTACGTGGGGCTGACCGTGAAAGAGAAAAATAAATGCCAAGAAAGGGAATCAAAAAATCCCTTGCAATCGGCAAGAGTGACTACTAAAACACAAAGTACTATAATCTAAACGAATATAGATACCTAAAAGTGCTTTAACTATGCGAAAAAGCGCACCTAAAAGATACTATACGACCTGATTTCAGGAGCGCTGTGACTATACGTCCTATCTCGTCGGGGGCGAGCAAGAAAGAGGAAGATGGCCGTAGCGTATTGACGCGCGTGAGTGGCGAAGGGGACAATAGGATTACGGGGGGTGCGCACAATATTGTGACTCATGTGTGATAAATTCTCGAAGGGGTCCCGTAGTCAAGACTACAGGCATAATAGGTAGGTATATATGATTTACTGCAATAAATCATATATACCTACCTATTATGCCTGTAGTCTTGACTACGGGACCCCTTCGAGAATTTAACACACATGCGTCACAATATTGTGCGCACCCCCCGTAATCCTATTGTCCCCTTCGCCACTCACGCGCGTCAACACGCTACGGCCATCTTCCTCTTTCTTGCTCGCCCCCGACGAGTTAGGACGTATTGTCACAGCGCTCCTGAAATCAGGTCGTATAGTATCTTTTTGGTGCGCTTTTTCACATAGTTAAAGCACTTTTAGGTACCTATATTCGTTTAGATTATAGTACTTTGTGTTTTATTAGTCACTCTTGCCGATTGCAAGGGATTTTTTGATTCCCTTTCTTGGCATTTATTTTTCTCTTTCACGGTCAGCCCCACGTAGATATTTCTGTGTTTGCGGGTGTTTCCGTTTGTCACCGAGCCTTCGGGTTCGGTGTTTGTTCTTACGGTTTTTAGGCTGTGAAAATTTCTTTAGTGCGTATCTCCCAAATAAACTTTAGTTTTATTTACTGCATGCAGTTGAAGTATTTCTTATTTTGAAAAGTATACTTTATTGTCTGTTTTATTGCAGTGGTATGAATTCGGAAGAAGAAGCAGCTGGGTCAAGGAGACCTGCTTCTTCCGAAGAGTTGTCTAGCAAGACGACTCGGCCTTCCAGAACTTCCCCGAGTACAGCGGTACGCGGGGGAGGGAGGGAGGGCTAAAGGTAAGTTGCCTAGTGTTGTTCCCTTGCAGAGTTTGCCAGTTTCGGAGCTTGCGGCTTCGGGACGGGTGGCGTTAACTGAATCGGGATTGTCAACTCCGAAGCCTGTGGTTTCGGGGTGGGTGACGTCAGATTCTAGTGGTTTGGATATCTCGAATCCAATCCCCCGGTCGCTGAGACCAGAGGGGGGGGGGGCTGTTGTTTCCCGTACGGTAGCGTTCACTCGCTCTGATCCGTTAGGGGAGACGCGCCCCACTACTGCAGGGCAACCCACGGGCTTAGTCCATGTTGGTCTGGGTTCTCAAACCCTAGCCCCCGGCAAACGCCATATGGGGGAACGAGTACTTTCTGGGCTGTCTCAGTTGCCAGCTAATGGGAATGCTCGAGCTAACAATGTTGGTCTGGGTTCACAAACCCTAGCCCCCGGCAAACGCCATATGGGGGAACGAGTACTTTCTGGGCTGTCTCAGTTGCCAGCTGATGGGAATGCTCGAGCTAACAATTATGGACGCTCTTCGGAGCAACAGGTGTTTTCACCTGAGTGCGTGACTACTAGTGCTCCCCTATTGCCGCTTTCGAGCGGTCCAATAGTGGGTTCACATGCCTTTAGTAGTCATCGGGCACATACCGAGTCATCTTGGTCTGCCCACGCACTGGGAGCTTTTAGCTCCCAACCCATGGCTACTGCATCCTCTTGCTTAGCCAATAGGGGTGTTTTGGGCGATTCTCTAGGCTTACGCCATGAGCGCTCCAATCCCTTTTTGGGAAGTGAACGTCCCTCCGCGGAGGGATCGGTTTTCACCTGAGTGCGTGACTACTAGTGCTCCCCTATTGCCGCTTTCGAGCGGTCCAATAGTGGGTTCACATGTCTTTAGTAGTCATCGGGCACATACCGAGTCATCTCGGTCTGCCCACGCACTGGGAGCTTTTAGCTCCCAACCCATGGCTACTGCATCCTCTTGCTTAGCCAATATGGGTGATTTGGGCGATTCTCTAGGCTTACGCCATGAGCGCTCCAATCCCTTTTTGGGAAGTGAACGTCCCTCCGCGGAGGGATCGGTTCGTGTTTCCGAAGTGGCTTCGGAGATCCGAATGAATCCGATTAAGCGTTCTAACAAAAGGGTTTCGGCTACGACTCTTGTCGAGCCAGCCAAGAAAAAGGCCAAGAAGAAGGCAAAAAGTGGCAAGGCTTTGCCGGCCTCTTGCCCGTCTGGCCTGGCTAACCCAGCTAGCTCCTCTCAAGCTGACATGTTCAGCATGATGCGGGCTTTTGCTCAGAATCAGGGTTGGTCCTTTGTACCGGCTACTTCAACCCTGACTTCTGTCCCTATTCAGGGGTCTGACTTTGAGACTAATCAACCTTTTGTGTTTGATTCCTCTTTGTCTGAGACTGATTCGCATGTGCCTCCTACTCCCGCGGCCCTTGGGGCTCCGCCGGGCGAGGAGACTGTTGGTGAGCCATGCGGGGACCCGCCTGCGGAGGCCTTTGTTAACGTTCCTTTGTCTCATTCCACTCGGGTGGAACCAGATTTGGATGCGTCCTCTCAAGCTTCGGTTCCCGAATCGCTTGGGCAGGCGGAGTCTCAATCGCTCAATCTCTGTGGAGTGGAAGCGATTGTTTTGTTGTCCAAATATCGCCCTGAAGTTCAGTCAACCCGCGCGCAGGGTTCGACTTCGCGTTGGTTTAAGCAGCGGGATTTCTGCTGAGTCTGGGCGCCTTGGCGTCCGGCCCATGGCTGTTGCATCTCCTTGCTCGGCCGATATGGGTAATTGGTGCGCGTCTTTGGGTTCAATACCCTCAGCGCACTTCTCCCATAAAGGGAGGTGAGCGTCCCTCAGTGGAGGGTTCGGTTCGTGTTCCCGAAGGGCTTCGGGGATCCGAACGAAACCGGATAAACGCTCTGAAAAGCGGGTTTCGACTTAGGCTCTTTTTTGGGCCAATCAGAAGCCTAGGGAAGGGGCTAAAAGAGGCAAGGCTTTGTCTGCCTCTTGCCCATCGGGTTTAGCTAACCCTTCGGTCTCTCAAGCTGAGATGTTCAGTGTGAGATGGGCTTTGTCCAGACTCAGGGTTGGTTCCTTGTACCAGGATTCACATCCCCTGCTCTTGTCCCTTTTTTGGGTCGGACATCGAGACTAATTAGCCTTTTATGGTTTATTCTTCTTTGTCTGTGATGAGATCACATGAGCCTCCTAGTCTCGCAGCCTCGGGGCTCCGTCGGGTGAGGAGGCTTATGGCGGTTCATGCGTGAATCCGACCGTTTCGGCCTTTGTTCGTGATTCTTTGTCACGATCTTTTCAGGCGGATCCAGTTTTGGAAGCGGCCTCTCTAGCTTCGGTCTCCGAATCGCTGGGGCAGGCAGAGCCTTAGTTGCTCTCCCTTTGTGGGGTAGAAGCGATTGCTTTGTTCTAAACTTTCCCTGACTTTTAGTCAACCCGCGCGCAGGGTTCGACTTTGCTTGGGTTCAGGCAGCGGGCGGACGAGACGGTTTCTTCATAGATCTGTTCGCCCCGCTCCCCGGAGGTGCTATAGGAACTTGGACACCTCACAGGCTGTCCTTTTTCCCTTTCTCCGACTTTTGTTATTCCCAGGCGCTCGGGAAAACTTCGTTTGATACTGAACCTAAAGAGGATAAACAAATTTATTCCTCCGGTTCATTTTTGTATGGAGACTCTTGCCTCCATTCTTCCGTTGATCAAAAGGGAAGACTACGCGGTCTCGATAGATCTCAAGGACGCGTACTTTCACATTCCCGTTCATCGCGCATCTCGCGATCTTCTGGGGTTCTCCTTCCTCTCGGAGACTTACCGGTTTCGGGCTCTTCCCTTCGGGCTGCGCCCGGCCCCTCGGGTTTTTACTCAAGTTGTAGCGGTGCTAGCGGCCTTTCTGAGGCGTCGCGGCCTGCGGTTGTTCTGTTACCTGGACGATTGGCTTCTCCTTGCGGAGTCGCGCGATCGTTTGTTGGACGAGACTCGTTGCTAGTCTCTCTTACTCAAGACTTAGGTTTCCTAATAAATTGGGAAAAGTCAGAGTTAGTCCCCACTCGCAGCCCAGTTTTTCTGGGGGCGGTGTTAGACATAAGGAATCAGTTAGCTCGGCCCAGTCGAGACAGGATTCTCACCATTGTCTCTGCGGCTCGCAAGCTCTTGCTGGCCAGAAGAGTCTCGGCCAGACAGTGGCTTCAGTTTCTAGGTTATCTAGCCAGTCTAGTCGATGTTTTAGAGGACTGCCGGCTCCTCATGAGACCCTTTCAGAGACATCTCCTCAGGTTCTTCAAGCCGGGAAAAGACTCTCTTTTGGTCTGGATTCCAGTACCAGTAAAGATCAAGTCTCTTCTCGCTTGTTGGACGAGCGAGGTGTTTCTCGCGCGAGGCAGGTCCTTCTCTGCCCCTCTTCCGTCGATATCGGTTTCGACGGACGCCTCTCGGTTGGGGTGGGGAGGACACTGCAACGGCAGCACGGTTGCGGGGGATTGGTCTCATCTTGGGACTCTTCCTCATATCAATGTCCTGGAGTTTATGGCAGTTCTGTTGACCTTGCTCCATTTCAGAAGTCGACTTCTCAGTCGTTCGGTTCTGATTCTCACGGACAATGTTACTGTGGCGGCATATATCAATCGGCAGGGAGGCACTCGTTCGGTTGCCCTGAATGCCCTAGCAGCTCAGCTGTGGAGGTGGTGTCGTCGCATGGCAATCACACCCGTGGCCTCTTTCATCCCCGGTCGGGAAAACCTCTTTGCGGATTTTCTGTCCCGGGGCAGGTATCTTCCATCGGAATGGATGCTCCATCCGGAAGTATTTTGCCGCATTCGCAGTTGCCTAGGTCCACTGGAAGTGGATCTATTTGCGTCGGTGCTAAATCACCAGCTGCCGAAGTATTGCTCCCGTGTTCGCGATCAGGGAGCATGGGCTCTCGATGCTTTCTCCCTCAGCTGGGAGAACCTTCAGGGATTCGCCTTTCCTCCCTTCCAACTGATTCCGCGTGTCTTGCGGAAAATCAGGGAAGATCGGGCGAGGGTGCTTGTAATAGCTCCCTTTTGGCCCAGGAGGAATTGGTTTCCGGAACTTATGAGCCTTCTAAGGGCTCAACCGTTAGTTCTCCCGTTAAGAGCGGATCTGGTGTTACAGCCCCTATTGGGGATTCTTCACCACAATCCGGAGTCTCTTCATTTGACTGCTTGGCCCCTGTCAGGGAATCTGCAAGACAGTCGGGTCTCTCTGATAGAGCCGCGGACTTTTTAATGTCCAGTCGTAGGGTTTCTACTAGGGAAATTTACAATTCCCGTCTCTCGGTCTTTTTCCTTTGGTGCAAAGAGAGAAATCAAACCCCTTCTAAGGCTCCTATTGGTTCAATTGCGGATTTCTTAATCTCGTTATTTGACAAAGGGAGGTCTATTTCTACTATCCGAGGCTACCGTTCGGCGATCGGGGCCATTCATTCGGGTTTTTCGGATGGTTCGGGGATTTCCAATTCCCCGCTACTAAGTGGTTTGATTCGTTCGTTCTTTCTGAAACGACCTTCGTTTTCTAAGTTAGTGCCGTCTTGGAGTCTGCCTAAGGTCCTGGAGGCCTTGGCGAAACCTCCTTTTGAACCGTTAGGTGAAGCTTCGCTTCATCATCTTACGGTTAAGACGCTCTTTTTGGTAGCTATTGCCTCTGGGCAGAGGCGCAGTACTCTTCATGCTCTCTGTCTTACTCCTGGTCATGTTCGCTGGGAGAGAAAAGGTGTTAGGTTGATTCCTAGGGCTTCTTTCGTTGCCAAGAATCAGACAGCTACCTCCGGTCCTGTTGAGATTTTTCTTTGTCCGCTTTCTGACTTTTCTTCGGTGCGTGAGGACAAAGTTTGGTGTCCTGTTAGGGCTCTCAAATGGTATATTGATTAGACTAAGTCTTATCGTAAGGATGATCAGTTGTTCCTGATCACTAGAGAGCCTTTTTCTCCTGCCTCTCTTGATTCCATTTCTAGATGGATCGTTGAAGCTATTAGGGCCGCTGGCACAGAGGCTCTTTTATCCGACAGTAAGCTTCGTGCTCATGATACTCGTAGTGTCAGCACTTCTTGGGCTCTGTTTCAAGGTGTGGCGCTTGTTGATATTTTGAAGGCTGCTTATTGGCGTTCGCCCAATTCCTTCATTTCTTGCTACCTTAGGGATATTCCCGCAGGTGAAGCTTTGTTTGCGTCAGCCACCTTGAAGGCCGCTGTGTCTTCTTTGTAGTCTTTGGTGTAATCCTATTTCCTTCCGCTCGAAACATGCCTCCCGGTCTTTGAGTTGGCGCTGGTCTGGCATAATAGGTAGGTATATATGATTTATTGCAGTAAATTTGTAAAATCAGCACTGATTTTCTTATTTACTATATAAATCTATATACCTACCTATGACCCTCCCTCCTTCCCCGCTCCTTGCAAGCAACATGTTTCTACTTGGGATTGCTCGCAAAAGAGGAAGATGGCCGTAGCGTGTTGACGCGCGTGAGTGGCGAAGGGGACAATAGGATTACGGGGGGTGCGCACAATATTGTGACGCATGTGTGTTAAATTCTCGAAGGGGTCCCGTAGTCAAGACTACAGGCATAATAGGTAGGTATATAGATTTATATAGTAAATAAGAAAATCAGTGCTGATTTTACAAATTTATTGCAGTAAATCAGTGTATATTGTTTGGCTTGTTTTAGTTAACTGATGATTGACCGATGATGTCATGTGAAGAATCAGACTCCAAAGGATTTTTTAGGGGCGGGGCTTAGCAGGTAAAATAAAATAATTACAAAAATGTTTAAAAATATATGACACATATGGTTGTAAATTTTGTGATGTACAGAACAATGCACATCATCAAAGATCAGCATGTACTTGCATTCCATAGGTCCTTTAAGTTGATTCGAATAAAAGGAGAAAATGAGAGAAACAAATTAGTGAAAGTTTAAAGTAGATATTCAAAGAAAATCACAAATATGGCAATTAATGTATCACTAGAAACTGGGAAGCTTACAGATGGCAATCTTATAAGTTTTATGTCAACTGCGTATCTGGTGATTATAAAAACAACACAAATAAAAGCTCTTCTCAGCATCTGGAATATCCGAGGATTCGCCAGAAATATAGCGATGTTTTGATGTGGTCATACGAGGGATCGATCCTGCTTAAGCAGACGACGTCCTATAATGAATGAACGTAATTGCAATGCAATTATTTATCAAATTATAAAGAGTTTGGTACATTTAAACATGACCTTATTTCACACCATTCTAAAAGGGAAAGTGAACTGATTCTGATAACTAAAACCGTTTGATTGTAAATACACAGGAGAAGGGTCAATGATCAATGAAATAAACCCCATTTTCAAATTGAAAAGCCCTGCGAATAATAGCTGGATGGTATTCGTTCCCTCTTGAAACGCCGAACATGCCGCGGTGCAAGCAGCTGAAAATACAATGGCGTCTTATTTTGTTTACAAGTGACTGATTCCTTTATTTTTTTAACGCTGCATTTTTCATCAAAATAATACCGTACACGAAGTTAAGAGTGAGGCAACAGACTAACATTAAGACTGACGCTAGTGAAGGAAGAGAAATAAGTGAAGAGGAGATGACAAAATAGGCTCTGAAAAATGTGTAAGATGTTATGGGACATCGTCTGCTTAGCCAGGACTGGTCCAGGGTGTGTCGTCACATATCTCAGCAGCGTTCGAGGAGCTCTTCAGCTGCTATATCGGGGGCTGTATTTTACCGTTTTATAATTGATAATAATCATTACTTCAAATGTTTCCAAGCGTTGAATTTGGATAACCTTGTTTAATTTATGCCATCTATGCAATAATAAGTATTAAGCCAATATTTAAAATCATCAACGTTCTACTTTAAGCAAAATCCGATAAGGGATAAGAAAGTTGGGAATTTTTGAAGTTGTAGTCAATGCCAACACAAATTGGTAACTCTGTGACGTATCTTGCGATCTCCTCTACATTTGCTTTAATTTGTAGGCCCCTACAGAGAATTTCGTAAAATATCATTTTCAGTTATTGATTAAAAATATTTGTTTTATATACACTCTCAGAAAAGTTTTTAGGTTGGTTAAAATACGAACCTATACCAACTGTTGGGGTTAAAAAAAACCCATGTTTTTTATAATCAACAGTTGGTATAGGTTCATATTTTACCCAACCTAATGAGTTTTAACCAACATTTTTAAGAGTGTAGGTTTTGTATAAAAAACATATTTGCAATTATGATATCTAGTGTACATGTGTTATTAAATATTTTCTTTATATAAAACGGAAATATGATTTTCAAAGTACAGGGCAAGTAGGAGAGGAGTTGCCAATTTGTGTTCGATTGCTTACAACTTCAAAACTTAACTGTATTTATTATCTGTTTTTTCCTCAAACTTTAATTGATTTGTGATGGACTTCCCCTAAGAATTTATTTTTAACATTTTGTGATGTTGTATTTTCACGTTTTAATATGCAAGGTCGAAGTAAAATATTAATATGCAAATTGCTTTTTTACTCATTTTTGTAATTATAAAAAAAATGTGGATTTTTTTCATTATGTGCGATCGGGTGTAAACAATTCCATAATATAGGATTGCAAGAAAAAGGAAAAATACTTGAAAAAATGGGTGAAAATGAGGGGTGGGGTCGGTTGGGAGTGACCCGACAGGAAGGGTCTGGGGATTATTCATATTTGTACGCATTCTTTCTTTCTCCTTCTATTTCCCCTCTTATCTTCCTCCTCTTATTTCATCCTATCCCTGTACTTTTTTCTTTCCTTCCCTCAGTGACATTTTTTTTCCTCTCCCCACCCAATCTCTCTTGCGTTTAAGTCAAGCTCATTTTACCAATGTACCCCTTCCCCAGCCCCCTCTCTCTCCCCCTGTCTTCTCAATCTCCCTCTTCCCTCCTCTTTCGTTACATCTCCTTTCTCTCTTTTTCCTTTCTCTCTCATTCCCTCTTTCGTTATATATGTCTCCACTGTTACTTTTCGTAAATGGATATGCACGAAAGCTGCACTTCAAAAATGACCTTAACCGTGTTCTTTTAGTAGGCCTATAGCTTTATCCCTTTATGGCAGACACACTTTCCACGTACATATATAATGCATTTAAAAGCACGATGTACAAGACAAAAAAAAACATGTGGAAAGCCTGTTGAATCGGATATCAAACCATTTATTTAAAAATTTCTTGAAAATCCATCAAAGCACCTGCATAATGAGGCAATTTAACATTTTATTTAGAAGACGATGGTGCTTTGTTCCTAATGAAATTTATGTTAATATAGTTCATAAATATGTGTTTAAAAAAAGCAAAAAACGATCACTGTCAGAAGATTTCAAGAAATACTGATTCGGTAGAATTTAGACGCAAGAAATCTGGCTATCGTTACTTGAGCATCTTTTTTTTTGGAGAGGGGTATTTGTACAACCCCTTCAGTCAAAGCAGATCTCAGGATATTACATTAAATCTTTAAATATCACACAAGTAAAAAAAATAGTCGGATCAGTGACACTTACTATGGCCTATATACTGGTATCCTCGAAATGTACCTAACTTTAAGCCCCCTGCCTAATCAAGCGTGTAGATTTAGGCCACTGAATTATGGAGAGCTAAATGTCACTATTTTAATCCTACAAAATCACCATAGACTCCCCACTAGTCCTGGAACTATTATAAAAGGCAAATACAAAAACCGTCACGATATAATTGATTTCTGATGCTCATTTTCATGCCAGAAATAATTTAGTTTCTTTATTTTGTAAAATAATTAGAGTAATTCATACGGGACTTACGGGTTGACGAATGGCCTTCCATAAATCAGTTGCCTAAGGCTTAACTTAGGCCACTTTCAAGAATACGGGCCTATATGTTTTTTTTAAATTTTCAATTGCTCAAAATTGCAATAAGTTAGTACTTTCAGTGAAAAGAGGGAATAGTCCAGCTTCATGATATTTAAAAAACGTTTCGTATCTACATCGCAACGTGATTACTGTTTAAAAGGTGTATAAAGCTGTTAAAGTTTTGTAATGTGGATAAGCATTTAAAAACTCTTCCAATCCACCATGCAATGACACCCTTCCCATTGTTTATACAAATCTATATACACAAAATATAAATAAAATGCATTCATTGGACCCTCATCTATTCTTTTCATTTGTTAAAACGAGAAAATGCATTGGTAATGAATATGAACATTGTTTAGAATGATTTCTTTAAAAAAAAACACACGCTGAACATATTTGCAGATAATGATCTAATATTAATGGCTACAGTGGATGGTGAGCTCTCTCTAGACATCTGGTTGTGGGGCAAAGCTTTGCTCGTATCGCGTCCATTTATCCTGTCCAACTCTGTAGATTAAAGAACAAAATGATAATTACGAATACGATATATTAAATTCAGTAGTATTTTGGAAAGTGTCACCCCAGTAGACCGAAAGCTCACGAGACGGACAAAACAAAGAAATGCATAAGAAAATATCGAAAAGGAGAAAGTTTAGAAAGCTCCACGACACTGACGGCGCAATGAGATTGCTGAACGACAGAGTACATGACACCGGCGTAAATCCGGTTCAAAAAGTGGGGGTATGATCGCAATATTGAGCGGAAATTTCCAGAGTTCATGCAGTATTTACAGTCGTAATTTGGAATGAATTATTTGTTGGCATATTATATTCCTCAAATTTGAGGAAAATGTTTGGCAGCTTTCTAGAAAAAAAAGAAATTGTGTTAACATTGTCTAAATTTCAATGGCTTTGAAGTGGGATCTCATTTTCACGTTCGTTTGTTAATTAAGTTTCTCCTCTATTAAACAAGTAGGCATGGTCCAGCCTTCAGAGGGGAGATATTGTTATCAGGGGAGAGAGGGGGAGAGAGGGGGGGGGGGGGCACTGGTCCTATGAGAACGATAATTGCTAGATAACAAGGCTATGAAGTAAGGATTGGGTGTGGGCGGGGTCGTATCATCCTCTTTTTACATTTTATACACTTTCCCTTTCTCTTGTTTTCACCCTTGTGTTCCCTTTTTGATGTTGACCGGTGTAGCGGCACATACGGTTCTCCGGCAGATACCGTATCCGCCGGCGGGTATCGTTCCTAACGGCAGATATCGTTCTACCTCGGAACCATATCTGCCGGGTTTGACGTTTGCAGATTTGGTTCCCCGGCGGATTTGGTTCCACGGCGCTGCAGATAAGGTGTATTGTATATTGGCAAATTTGTACGAGACACTCTCGTGTCTAATTGGTGGCACTGGCGAAAATGAGTGAATGAATAGTTAGGTTTAAGACGTGTATGTTATGGGGTCCAGTTTCTCTCCATAATTCCCTGACAAGCAAAAAAAAAGGTCTTCATTCTAAAAAAAGGGGGGGGGGGGGGGAACACAATCGATCGAGAAAATGGCGGATCGTCCATGGTCATAATGCATACTTTTCTTCCAAAGGGGGGGGGGGGGGCACGGGCCGGAAGTGCCCCCCTGGATCCGCCATTGGGACCCATTATGGTCATTTTTAACCAAGGGTGGATCCAGCTTTGGGGGGGGGGGGCGGAAATTTTTTTTATCTACCTTTCCGCAATCGGCCATTATTAAAAGCTAATTTTTGTTGTTGTTTTTTAGGGGGGGGGGGGGTAGTCCTAAACACTGAAGTTTTAAGTACCTCCTAGCTTTATTCTTACAAACAAGATAATAATTCTCATAAGGCCTAAGTAAACAATGCGAGCGCGAAGCTGAAATGTGTTGATATTTCATGTGTATTTAGACCCGAAAATTGAATATTCTAAGCAGTTTTTGTAATCATGAAGATGCGTATGTAACGATTAATGCGAGCGTGAAGCCCGAGCAGAATATTTTTTTTTTAGGTCTATATTGATTTGCAAACGGGATGTACCCCATGTAATACTCCGGAGTACATCATGACATTACCATCTCACTCAACAGGCAATTCGAGCGGAAAGTGCGTCATACGGATCATAAATAATGTCAAATTTCAGATTGTTAAAATCAATTAAGTAGCATGTAGAGGAAGTTCCTCTTGTATCCTGCCATTTATTTTACCTCGATGTAGAAACATGTCACATTATATCAAAGCAACTTCCTACTCACTTATTGGCTTTCTTAATGTCCTCACAAGTATCCACCATGTTGCTTTCGATCCACGTGGTATAGAGAACTTCTTGACCAGCGCAAAGATGACACTGGCCAGTCCAGCTGGTGGTCGAACGTCCGTTGTCGCGAATCACAGTAAATCCGAAAGAGGGGAACTCGTAGTGCTTGCTGGCGTAGCCGACCATGACAGTTGGGGCTGGGCATGGGAACACATTGTAAAGTCAGACGTGAACATTGTTGTATTGAGACATGATTTGCAGATAGGTTCGCGGTAAAACTCCCATCTCCCTGTTACAACCATGTGTATCTTGTAGAGTCATTTTGTTTAACCATTTTTGACATTGACCTTGTGACAGATTAGGCTATAGTCCTAAGCAACGAACAACAACAACAATCTATACGTAGCTTGCCAAATCCCACTTCAGCTCAGAATATAATGATCTCAGACCAAATCAGTAAGGTAATTCATTTAATCATTAATTTTCTTTGTTTATGCCAAAATAATAGTCCATACCCATAAACTGGTATGCAGTCAATCAAACTTTGTCATAATTACTATTATGTATGTGAAGAAATAGCACCCACACCAGAGTCCTAAATAGTGGCCTTGTTTGAATATGATGCTAGTGCCCCATAAATAGCTTTGTCCACGCTATATACCACTGAATTATGTTGGGACGTACATGTATAGGTAAACCTGCATTAGTGACCAGTGTTTCTGATTGAAAAGTGTATTGACGGAATCTATACCCAAAGGCCACCTGCTATGAAGACCAATTTTCTTGTCGAGAGGTCTTCATAAACAGGTTTGTCTTACCTCCATATCCTATAAGACGTTCATTGAATGTCAGGTGATCTCCTAGCATCATGCCTGTAGACGTCTTACTAATAGTGATCTGATCGTTGCACTCGTTGTACCAGACACCCTCCAAATCACAGAAACCAACTGAAAAAGATATTTTTTAAAAATTTTAATGGGACATAAGACAGCCGCTTAAAAATATGACTAACACGATCACAACAATTTTTTATCAATCAGCCTCAGGCTTGTTTGTAGCCGCGTACGCCACCCATTGGAATGTGCGAACATTAAAAGGAAAAAAAATGAAATTCATAAGTTTATTTCCTGAAAGTCTTTGCGATCTTGTTGTCTGTCCACCTGTGAAAAGATATCATGTACTCTGGGATAATGTTATATCCAGCATCGTTGCTAGAGAGGGGGAGATTAGGGAAGAGGGAAGAGGAAAGAGGAAAGGAAAAGGGGAAAAGGAAAAAAAGAAAAGGGAAACAAAAGGAAAACTGGCCATTTTTTTGCTCGCTTAATATTCGGGCAAAAGGCACCCCCTCCGGCAATGGGCTGCAGCCCCTTCCCTTCCGAAGATTGTCAATGTTCCGACATTCGGGCAACCAACACTTCATATTCGGGCAGCAGGGTGCTAGAATATCCACATAATTTGGCAGCGAGGTTCCGGGATAATAATGTAACTTCTGTAAATTTTCACTACGAACAGTTAAAAAAAGTTTAGAAATTGAAGTTGATATTCGGCAAACATGGCAAAAGGCGTCATCTGCAATTTTATTTTTTCTTGTGCGCGCGCGCGCGCGTGCGTGCGTGCGTGTGTGTGTATGTCATAGACGTATTATAGATACTACTACACACACCATGCACACAAATCTGGTCCTAAGTTGTTAACTAAGTGTGGCAGCATTGCAAAAGCAATCGGATTCAAGAATCCAAAGAATTTTCCTTCTTACCACAGAAATAACATCAGTAGCCGTGGTCTATTTATTCCATCTCTGTTGATTACATTTCTATAAGATATTCACGTTTATATTCCCACAACTCACTCAACTGGTTCATTGATTTGGTACAGATGATTTTATTACGTTATTATTTTTTAAAAGTTGAACAGAAAAACGGGACAGCGAACGTATGGAAGTTCGAATACATATGATTAAAGGAGAACAAAAGGCTGGTGATATCGCAATGCTCATGCTCTATTTCACCAGTCTGGCAAATTGCATCATCAGCCATGGAATAAAATTATTAGACCAAGACTGATGTTATTTCTGTAGAAAGAAAGAAAAGCGGAATTGCTGGATACGATAAAGTTATTCATTTAAGAAGTTACAATGAAAATATCATTGTTGTTCCTTCGCATGCGTTACACCTATAATTACCTCCTACAATTATTGGAGCTTGGTCTAATAAGCTTTTCCAGGGCTGTATACCAGGATTCAATCTTCTCCTGACGATCTGAACCAGCAAAAGATTTGAAAGTTGATTTCTGTTGATGTGCAGGGATGCATACAACTCATATTTTGTTATTCAAACAAATGTTTCATAGATTTTTAAATATTTTTTAAAATCATTTTCTCAAACATGCCTAGATCCACCCTGAAAAAATCTCCAGATCTCATTCCTGCAGTGACATATGTCGATCATTAGTGAGCTTAAGGAGAGACAGTAATATGTATAGCTTTGCCATAGATGACCATCTGTTCTAATAGACCATACAAGCTATTCTATTGTAAGCATGTGCTGGGCTGGGGAAAATTACATTCCACTGTCTATTGTAGAATGTTAGTGTAGCTGACTGATGATTGACGTATGATGTCATTGCAGGAATGAGATCTGGACCTCTTTTTTAGGGTGGAAGCCGAGGTGGTTAGAAAAAATATTGCAAAAAATATCTAGATGTTTGAATAACAGAATATTAGTTGCATCCCTGCACATCAACAGCAAAAAACTTGCATTTGGGTTGCGTTTGGTTGCAGGGGCCCTTTTTAACTCATAAAGGATTTATCTAAACTTAAAACATTGCCCTTATGCTGAATAAATGAACATATACCAGAATTTAATCTTCTCTTAAAGAATCCCGACATTATGAACCAATATAAAGGTGTTTATTTTTCTTACGATATTTGTTTTAGGATTTCTCTTTATCTTATGTTTTTCATACCTTCCTCGTAGTTCACACAGCATATCCCTGACGACATACATAGGCAGGTTTTATTTATTTTTTGTTATTCATGTGCATATGCTACAAACTTAAAAAACTATGCCCTTATGCTGAAAATATGAATATTCATAATAATGACGCTTTTCCTACCTTCCTCGCAGTGCACACCAGTGTATCCCTGACGACATTGGCAGGTATACATGTCTATACCATCGATACATGTGGCGCCATTTTGACAAGGCAGACTAGCGCATTCGTTGATATCTGAAAGGTTAATGAAATGGAAAAAATAGGCAAACTGAAATCAAATGGCAAAACTAAGTGTCGTGATAACTAGGCCTAAGATAGGCAAAATGATGGCAAGATTACAAAAGTAACAATTTCAGTGTTCGAAAAGGCGTAATCTAAAATAATTGCTTTTTGTGATAAGGCCCTCGAGATAGAATTACTCCATACCATTTTTTCATCTTATCGTAATTACTCGTTTTTACGTTTTGAGTTCATGCAGGGTAAATGAAATTAAAGCATGGTTTATATATAATTATGAATTATTTCACTGTCATCTTAACTTATATTGCATATGGCTATGAAATTGTTCTGTGAATAGGAGTTGGAACATATGGAAGGTAGAGATCTATTAACGATGACCTCGAGACCCCCAAAAAATCCTACGAATGATTAAGTTCATGCCGACTCATGGCAAATCGGAATGCTTATGTAATTTTACTCAAAGAACCATTCCATAAATTATATATAACAAGCTGTAAATGCTTTTCAATATTGACCTTTAACGGGCTGCCATTGTGGGAAAAATGTGTTTTGTATTGAGTACATACCTATTTCGCAATTGATGCCAGTATATCCTGGTGGGCATTCGCAGCTGTAGTCGCCACCAACGTTCGTACATGTTGCATCATTCTGGCATGGCATGCTTTGGCATACATCAAGTGCTTAGAAAGAAAGCAAGAATACATTCCAGTGAATGGCAAAGTTCCTCTCATCGCATTGTACAGGGTTCGAATCCTTGCCAAGACACTTTGGCAAGATATGAATCTACATTTGTCACTCTCTACCCAGGGCCCCATTTAAAAAAACTTGTTATCAATAACTGCCCCATTTCTACAACAAATCTGCTCTCAGCCAATCACATTCAAGGATTTCAGTAGCATATAACAATCATTGTACCTTGTTACGAGTGCTGTCCTATCATGAATGGGCAAGACAATCATAATTTACTCACAGATCTCGCAGTGAGTCCCGGTATAGTTGGGAAGACATTGACAAACGTATCCATTGACTCCATCCACACAAGCACCTCCATTAAGACAAGGATTGCTCGCACACTCATTGATATCTGAAAAGATGAAGAGAATGTGAATTTTAGTGGGTGCATTTGAGAGAGCGTTTATGGATTTTTTTTAAATTGAAGAATATTTCGGCGTAAATAGACTTAACAATTTTAAAGAAATAATTTTGTCTGATACAGGTACCAAACTCAGTCGTCAAGGAGAGAACCTTTAAGATGCCCAACGCACTTCTCTCAGAACAAGACTATTTTATTTGCTTGTGGCCCGGTCTCTTTACAAAAGCATTATTCCGCCGGAATTAAGTGTAAGCTAATCATAAAGGTAAACAATTCGAACAAAGTTATCAGTGCCTGTGTTTTGATGTTTTATGAATAATATGTTTACGTGAAAAGTACTTTTTTGTTAAAGTAATTTTTGTATCCAAACTTCTATCGAGTAAATTTCTTTTACGACAAAACACAACTTATGAAAGAAGTTATGGTTAGTGTGTTCCCCCGAAAGGATGTGTAACTTACTTAATACTGATTTAAAATAATATGCCCAGAGGAGTATAAACTTACTTGTCTCGCAGTTGCTTCCAGTAAACCCGGCAAGACAGTCACATGTATACATGTTCACCAAGTCAGTACAAACGCCGCCATTTTGACATGGGTTACTTGCACATTCGTCAATATCTGAATATTGAACAGGAAATCAAGAAATATGCACATCGTCAACTTTGATAATGATTAACATTGAATTCATAATGAACCAAACGTGAAACATTTATGAATTATGCCTTATTATTACTGTTTTAATTTCATTTACATGATAATAATTTTACGTTGATCAAACAATTTTTATACAAATAGAAGCGTGAAAAGTTGTAAACACATTATCTTTTCTGTAAAATTACTGACAATGCATTTATTTCATACTATGTGATATATTGAACACATATTTGAAATCACAGCCTATTAAAAGCAGACACTGTATTCTACTAAAATGTAAACCCGACGCTTGGTTTAAGCTCGGTCTAAATTCGATTTTAAAGGAAGTTAGACCGAGTTCTACATTTTCCATTTGAGTCCTCGCGTCGGGTTTAACTTGAATTGCATGTAGAATACGGACATACGTTTAAAAGAATATAAAAAACAAATCAATAAACTTTACCGGTTTCACAAAGTGTTCCCGTGTACCCAGGTTGACAAGTGCAGAAGAACCCGTTTACACCATCGATACATACTCCTCCATTCTGGCAAGGGTTACTGGCACATTCATTGATATCTGTTAACGATGATCATATTAAGTATAATAATTATGATGATAATAGTAATAGCAATAGTGAAAATGAGAATAAAAATAATTGGATTTATATAGCGCCTTTTCCGTATGACACAATGCGCTGTCCCTTAGTCTATGAACAGATTAGGAAGAAGAGTAAATGTAGGTTTTTTATGAAGAAGTCAAGCTAATCCTATTTCTCAGAAGTGCAAGGGGGTGTTGCAGGCTAGGAGGGAGTGGGATTTGTGCAAAGGGTGTGCTTGTGTAGGTGAAAAAAATAATGAAGGATCTAGGTGTGCTTTTTAGTGTTTTTTTTACATTACATTAAAGGGAAATAAAATTATCTGAATGCAAAACTTGAGTAATAGAATTTTCTGACGGGTTGTGTAATATTCTAAACCAATAACACCTGGTGGTAATCAAGTCATAAGACAAACAGAGCAAAAATAATCTTAACTATGAGGTAAGAACTTACTATTCTCGCAGTTATCTCCATCAAATCCAGGAACGCAGTTACAGGTGTATCCATTTACTCCATCCACACAGGCTCCTCCATTAAGGCACGGGGCGCTAGCACACTCATCGATATCTGGATGATGAATATATTCAACAGAATTATAACATTTCCCCCTCCTCCACAGGTATTTTACTGATTCTAAAATTATCATGAAATATGTAATTAGACAACAATCCTGGTAGTGATCTACAAACTACAATCGAATATACAGTGAAATCAATGAACTGTCAAGTTAAAGAAGAAGCCCACCCCGATAACAGCTCGGCTTCAAAAGAAGCAGAAAAATTAAAGAAGCAGAAAAACCAAAGAAGCAGATTAAAGAAATCCCGGGCAAAATGCGATAAGAAATAAGAAAGCCATGAATCCCCAAGCTGCGACCAATCAAACACAAATTGGCAACTCCTTGACGCATACAGCGAGGTCCTCTCCCACCCGCCCCGCATCGAAAAAGAAATCACAAACTGAAGGCTCAAAACTTAGAGTATTCCTCCTGCTCGCTCTTTTCGTGACTCTTTACAACGACATCAAGGGTGCACTCTTTCTCGAAGGGCGCCCTGCGAGAAATATAACATGGTTAACCATTTAAAAAAAATACAATTGTTATTTATTCAATAGAAATTTTACAACTATCTTATGTAGACTATAAATTTAGGTTAAAGGAAATTAACCTCAGCGTATGAATTAGCTTATTTTGAATGGTGTAGTATATGCCTCTTATTTGATACATGCAATTTCATGTAAAAACACAGGATATAAATATAAATCACTATTTTCCAGCCAAGTTATCGTCTGCTAGCAATAATAAGGGGGCTGCCATTACTTTATGTGTACACGAACATATTTTTCATCCCAAGTAAAATTTCCTTCATCGTTAACTTGTAATTGATTTTTAGAGGACAAATATATATTAGATAAAGTCACATATTCTGAAATGTAAGTTTAGTTTTATATATTTTTTAAAAGGTCTTAATTTGTTCATAAAAAATATACTTCATAAAAAATATACGTCAAGGACGGAGAATTGACGTCAAGGACGGAGACAATCGTAACAATACCAAAACAAAGCGAGGAATCTGCTTTACAGGATGGCTATTAGAACTCATGGGTCGTCAATTATCTAGGCCCATGGCCAATAACAATCGTAATACAATCAGAACAAAGCGACGTATCTGTTGTAAAGGTAGGCTATTATCAATGCATATGGTACCTAATGATCCGTGTCATGCACAAAATGGCAGCCTCCATGGAAAGACGTAGCAGACAATAGGTGCATCTAGAATATCACGTGGGGTTACTTGTCCTTTAAACAATTTTCTGATATATTCACATCTTGAAAGAATTAAAAGTCAAATCGGAAAAGTCACTTCCACAGAGTTTCAACGTAACGTTGCAGCAAGCAACACGCTTCAAAGCTCATGTGTGTTCACTGATAGGTAAATCATGCAATGCTTACCTGTTTCGCAGTTATCTCCGTGAATCCAGGAGGGCAGATGCATTCATAATCATTGACCTGGTCAATACAAGCGGCGCCATTCTGACAAGGGTTAGGGTTACAATCGTCTCCATCTATTGCAATGATATTAGAAAAAAAGAGGATCATTATACATGGCGTAAAAAAACAAGAGCCCCAGGGGCACGACGCTCATCTGAGGTGGATCAATTCACATCTGGTGCATGTTCTCTCTAGCACATGAACAACTTTCATTCTTCATCTATAGAGGTATCTCTATACACAATACCAAGTCTGAGCTTCCTACCAAGTTCGGTTAAATTCCAATCATGGGTTTTGGAGAAGAAGCTGAAAATGTAAAAAGTTTAAGGATGGCGGACAACTTGCCCCACCCCCTTCCAGTATGTTACCCCCACAGACCCCCATAGGGCCACCCAGAAAAAAATCTCCATACACAATACCAAGTCTGAGCTGGTGCAATTCACATCTGGTGGAGGGGCCCCTATAAGGCCACCCAGAAAAATTTCATGAACAACTTTCATTCTTCATCTATAGAGGTACATACACAATACCAAGTCTGAGCTTCCTACCAAGTTTGGTTAAATTCCAATCATGGGTTTAGGAGAAGAAGCTGAAAATGTAAAAAGTTTGTGGATGGCGGACAACTTGCCCCACCCCCCCCCCCCAGTATGTTACCCCCACAGACCCCCTATAGGGCCACCCAGAAAAAATTCATGAACAAATTTCATTTTTCGTCTATAGAGGTATCTCCATACACAATACCAAGTCTGAGCTATGCCTGGTTCTGGAGAAGATGTTTGAAATTTACATAGCTTTTACAATTGGGGGCCCTCCCCCTGGGACCTCCCCCAGGGCCCCCCTGGGGGCCACATGTACCATTTTGGCAACTTTGGGTCCCCTACCCCTAAGGATGATTCCTACCAAGTTTGGTTGAATTCCGATCATGTGTTTTGGAGAAGAAGATCAGAATGTACATTTTGCCTGGCAGTGCCCCCCCCCCCTCCAGTATGTTACCCCCACAGGGCCCCTATAGGGCCACTCAGAGAAATTTCATGAACAACATTCATTCTTCATCTATAGAGGTATCTCCATACACAATACCAAGTCTTAGCTATACCTGGTTCTGGAGAAGAAGATGTTTGAAATTTACATAGCTTTTACAATTGGGGGCCACATGTACCATTTTAGCAACTTTGGGTCCCCTACCCCTAAGGATGATTCCTACCAAGTTTGGTTGAATTCCGATCATGGGTTTTGGAGAAGAGGAAAATGTAAAAAGTTAACGGACGACGGACGACGCACGACGCACAAATTTCCATCGCAATAGCTCACTCGAGCCTTAGGCTCAGGTGAGCTAAAAATGCCTGCACATAGACTAAATGTATACCGGCAATAAAACTAATATCATCTGAAAGGACCGACTCCCGTGTTTTCGAGGGATACCTTAGTAAATAGTAAGATTTCCATGTTCATGCACTACTGAACACCATGTCTTAAAATGACTAGACAATACTTCAGTTTGTTAACTTTCTTGTGATGTAGGTGCCGTGCTGGTGGGATAGCTTTGCTTTTGCTAGCCATTAGTCAGTAAGAAAATGTCGTTAATAAACACACTATTTTCGAGTTATCGTTTTATTGTCCTACATATACTTACCGGATGAAAATGTGATTCTGAATCCTCTCTGTGCGATATTACGATCTGTCGAGAATAGGAACCAGGCCTGTTCATCCTGGACTGTGAATGGAGCTGGGACCTGGTTTGCGGATGTCAGGTTTCCTTCGAACGAGCCGATGGCTTGGTTGAAATCAGCAACAGGACCGGCACCATACTCCACAGCATCTGCGAAGAAAGTGAGATGGGTGGTTTAAAGATAAAGTTGAGTTCTAGTCATGTGATTACACTGTGAAAGAAACCGTCTTAAAGCAATTGGGAATGGTTGATATGTCTACATGAATTCTGTGAGGTTTTAGAATCATCAAAATGATAAGACATTGACCCAAACTCGCTCAAAAGCTCATGCAATGCATACAGAAATGGATATGGGACTGCACACACATGTGGCACCTCAGCTATTTTTAAGCCCTGGGTTCTTAATTATTTTGTCAGGCGGGTCAGAAATATTCTTGAAATTAAGGCGCTTATTTCCTTACTTTAATCAAAGAATGTGAAGGTATTTCAAGATCAAACATAATGAGTTTGGATAATTATTAGTTTTTAGTCAATGTATCATAATTGTTATTTCATCCAAACATATTTGGGGGATGCTAATACAGGCCATGCTCCCACCTCAATTTTTTGGTGGATATATACACCCCCACCCGGATCAACACCCCATGTCCAGTCATACCTTTAAAGATCTCAGTCATGAAGTCCTCGATCGTAAACGTCATGAAACGAGCACCCTTGATGCGGATCAGATAGAGACAGTCTGCACGGTTATTGTAGTTGGCCGGGTAATTAGGAGACTCGATTACTCCTGTTGACTCGAAGATGTTGTAACCGCAGTTTGCTCCTGGAAGATTGTCAAGAGTAAGAAAAGTGTTTTGATGAAGAATTGAATCAATGAGGATTTGAAGAAAAACAAATGAAGTTGTCAAAATTAAAATTAAAAAAAAAAAAAGTTGCCAATTTGAAAGAAAAAAAATTAGCTGTCAAGCAACAATCTAGAACTTTGTGATTGATAGCTAACTTCAGTGCATGTAGGTCAAACAGCACCAGTTTTAGACAGAAGTAGTAGCCAAGCAAAATGTAGCTCAGAATCTTGTTCAATCTTCTCAATCCTTCAGTTTATTCATCAGGATTTCAGCTTGAAACTGAGTATAGAAATGTCAAGGAAGTTTAGAAAATTGAGTTGATCTCATTTAAATTTATGGTACAAAATGTTGAAATTTAAAAGGAAAAGTTCTCATTTTGGTTTAGTAAGACAAATTTGTAAAAAAAGTGGCAAAAGTTGACCTGTAGATTAAAATTAATCAAATGTGATAAAGATACTGAAGTACAAACGAAGGATTATTTAGGATATCATTTATTTGAGCAAGATCTAAAATAATTAGACAATGTATGAGTAATGATATTTTTATACAAGATGATTTAAAAAGTTCTTTTTCTGTTTCTCTCTGCTTCAACAGAAATTGAATAAATATCCTGGAGCAATCCTGGAATATCTCAATTAGCTAACACATTCGGTTTAGAGTCTGGTCCTTCTCCAGTTATCCAAAAAGGATAGGGGAAATTACGTAAAATCTATGAGATCAAGACAAAATTCATATTACGAGAATTCTTTCGATTTATGTTGACTACGTAATAATGTGTCATCCCTTCCCTTCTGTCATTACTGCACTCTTATTTCTGCGAAGTCAAATTTGACTCTGAATGGCGTCAGCTGGGAGTCAACTCTATTCTGAGTTAAAGCAATTCGGATTTCCGAATTAATTTGACTCAGAATGGTGTGCCATCTAATGAGAATCAACTTAATAATATATCTGTAAAGCGCTTAGAAACACAACCATGTATTAGGCGCTATATAAAAGCGGAATATTATTATTATTAATTAGTCAAAGTAGCTAGCAAAACGAGTCACTTTGACAAGGATGGAGTTGACTCCCAGCTGACGCCATTTCCGAGTTAAATTTGACTCGGCTGAAATAAGAGTGTGTTCCATTTAGTAATTCAACATGCAAATAGACAGATTGTTAGGTAGTTATATGAAATAAATTGTGCGCATTGATCCAGAAATTTCATAACATATTGCTCTTCCTGATTTACCTACAATGTTCAGATCATGCCAACAATTTTTAACAGATGTCCTTACAAATATTGATTTTTCTTAAAGCCAACGCGGTGGACTGACGAATAAATAATATCTCACCCAATTTGATTCCATGTATTTTTGTTATAATGAACTGGATTAAAAATATAGTGATCGTGCTTAGGATGAAGATGCGCATTGTGGGAGCAGTGACAGGGGAGCAGTATATAAGCGATAGAGGGCGCAAACACACCATTTTGAACAACTTTCTTTGAAATGTTCCATTTGCTCTGGGACGCACTAGTCACAACCAAGCGAATATTCTAAGTTTTAATTCATTACTTATAAAACAAATTTGTTCTGGAAATTTTAAGAATGAAAACTGACAAGAAAAATAAGTTCTGATTAAAACAAAGGTCCAAATTAAGATCATAAAAGTTACAAATATAGCATTGTGCAAGACGACGAATATGATATTACATAAAAAGGGAAAATAACGTGATAAAATATCGGTTTTCCGTCTATTTTAATACATTTTATTTAAATTTTGTCCCGTAACTTCCTAATCTGGCAAATCTATAATTAAACAATGGCGTCTTTCACCATTCATGTTGCCATCGGTATTTTTCAAAGCGTCATTTAATGAATTATTCAAATTCGTTTGTAGTAGGTCCATGTCAGGTCTGTACCGGTGGGGGGGGGGGGGGGGGCAGAGGTTCGAACACCCCCCCCCCCCCAAGCTGGCGAGCAGAAATCTTGCGATTATTGAATTAAACCACGATGAAATCTGCTTGAACACATAAAAAGAATCATAAGAATTATTCAAATTGTCACCCGCTCGTTGTAAGGTCTTGTCTATGTGACGAATTTGAATGACAATTTCTTGAGATCGACTTCCCAAAGATGGATTTGATAAAATTTTGCAGCGGATTGACCATTAACCTGTTAAATGACATTTTAATTATTAAACTGTCTTTGACATCTGAAATTTGGATAATTATTGATACCTATCAGCCTATAGGACACCAGGGGTGTTTTGGAAATAACATTTGGGAGATAGTAAAGTGGCTTTCCGTCGCTCACTTCGCTCATTCACAAAACTTTGAAAAGAGGACCATGAATATTTCCATAGTATGATATTGTAATATGTCCATGAATAATCAATTTTCGGGCACGTCACTGCCTTATCGCCATGACGCTCAGATGCATTAAAATGCATTTTTCTTTTTTCGCTTTGCTATAGTAGTTTCAGGCAGCGAGGTCCATGAATATTTACATAGAATGTTCTTGCAATATTCTGGCATGTCGCTGCCCTATCGCCATGCACCCGAACACTTGTTAGGTCAACTTTCTATGTTGAAATGAGCAACAGCAAAGTAAAGTGCATTTTTCTTCGCACGCTACGCTCGCTCGCCCGCAAACCTTATTAACGAGATAGTTTCATATGTTACAATTTGGGGGCCCTATCGCCATTGCGCCCAGATATTGGGGTTACCTTTCCATAAAAGAACAGCCAGCAAAGTGCCCCCCGCGTCCCTTCACTTCCTAAAATCTTTAATATCTATGATTCCTGGTAACAAGATGACCGGAGATATAGCTTGACATTTCACATAATATTATTGGTGACTAATAAAATAAAAATTCGCTCCCTCAGAAAGGTCCACTTTTTCCAATGTGGAACCCCCCGCAAAAATCCTAGTTACGGGCCTGAATTTCAATACCCTATTTGGCCCAGGGTGATTTTTCGAAAGTCTTTGCAGTCGAGTTACACGTGAAACTTTATGCCATTACCTGTGAAACGTTGACAGTTTTGTCCATCATAACCCATCTGACACTGACAGATGTAAGTCCCTTCTCCGTCTTGGCATACTGATCCATTCTCACAAGGATTGCTATCACATTCACCTGGAGGAAGATAGAGAAAGAATGGGAGAGGGGAGAGGGGAGAGGGGAGAGGGGAGAGGGGAGAGGGGAGAGGGGAGAGAGGGGAGAGAGGGGAGAGAGGGGAGAGAGGGGAGAGAGGGGAGAGAGGGGAGAGAGGGGAGAGAGGGGAGAGAGGGGAGAGAGGGGAGAGAGGGGAGAGAGGGGAGAGAGGGGAGAGAGGGGAGAGAGGGGAGAGAGGGGAGAGAGGGGAGAGAGGGAGAGAGGGAGAGAGGGAGAGAGGGAGAGAGGGAGAGAGGGGAGAGAGGGGAGAGAGGGGAGAGAGGGAGAGAGGGAGAGAGGGAGAGAGGGAGAGAGGGAGAGAGGGGAGAGAGGGGAGAGAGGGAGAGAGGGAGAGAGAGAAGAGAGGGAAGAGAGGGGAGAGAGGGGAGAGAGGGGAGAGAGGGGAGAGAGGGGAGAGAGGGGAGAGAGGGGAGAGAGGGAGAGAGGGGAGAGAGGGGAGAGAGGGGAGAGAGGGGAGAGAGGGGAGAGAGGGGAGAGAGGGGAGAGAGGGGAGAGAGGGGAGAGAGGGGAGAGAGGGGAGAGAGGGGAGAGAGGGGGAGAGGGGAGAGGGAGAGAGGGAGAGAGGGAGAGAGGGGAGAGAGGGGAGAGGGGGAGAGGGGGAGAGGGGGAGAGAGGGAGAGAGGGAGAGAGGGAGAGAGGGAGAGAGGGAGAGAGGGAGAGAGGGAGAGAGGGAGAGAGGGATAGAGGGAGAGAGGGAGAGAGGGAGAGAGGGAGAGAGGGAGAGAGGGAGAGAGGGAGAGAGGGAGAGAGGGAGAGAGGGAGAGAGAGAGAGAGAGAGGGAGAGAGAGAAAGTGAAAGAGATAGGAGGGGGAGGGGGAACATAGCAAGATTAAAGGCATTATTTGGGGGAAGGCATAGAACAGGATACCACACAAACAATAATAAAATGATAATGTTACAATAAACAATAATTACACTTAAAATATCATCTACATTTTGTCCTACAGAATGATGTATTTCTATTATCCCCTCATTCCAACGCATAGTTATTATATGATCATTTTTAAAGTCGTTTTCAAGGTTGCCAAATGGCAAAAACGTGAATAAATTAAATTGAATTAACGTAACACATTCCATTTGTATAGGTCCTTTTCAAGTACTATCTCTCGAGGTTTTAAGTTTTTTTAAAAAGTTTCATTCTTTACTGTTCTACAAAATCGAAGAATATCTTTAAAAAGCAGAGATCCTGAAGCTTTAGTATACAGCTAGAATGAACAGAAAGGCAAACTTATTTCTGTTCATTCTCGCTTTCAATTTTAAGAGTACAAGACAATGCTTCAGTATGTGTATTTCACTGTTCTGTTTAGTTTCAGTTGATGTAGTAGTTTAACACCAATTTGCCCATTAGGTTAATGATATGCGCAAAAGTCCCTTTTTTAAATTTCGAAACGGTTCAAATTTATGGACCCTTTGACAACCAACCTCAATAGACTGCTTCTGTAATGTATACCAATTTATGCACATATATATTCTCTGAGCACCTAGTGACGAGCTATTCCATGAAAATGATTTTTATAAATGAGCTTGGAATCCAGTATGCATACATTTGTTGCTATGCCCGGCAAGCTTTCAGGTTGTCAAGAACAACCTTTGTTTGAAAAAATATGCATAAAATTTGCATACATTACCGAAGCGGTCTATTAGGGTTATCCACCCCATATGTGGAAAATAGATAAATAGATAAAGAATATTTGTTAACCCCCTTCCCCTTAATTACATTTCTATCAAAGATTAGGTAATAAAAAACCCATTCAGTCTGTCATCCTTTGTCAGAGTTCCACGATTTATGACCGCATATTCAAAAGCTATTCAAAAGAAACCTGACTGGGACTTCAAAACTAGTTGATCAAAAACCGGTCAAGAGTTGAAAAACGATCTAGATAAAGTGAAAACCGCTAGAGGCGTAGCAGACATACATTATACGCCTGACGGATAATGTACAATGGGTCATTACATTGTTACATTCCATTCATAGATATGACTCATTGGGAATCTTTTTGTTTTAAAGAACACCCGACGGCGAATTCATTATCCCAAATAGATCTTTATCCAACCGATTAATAGTTTTTGTAGAATGGGGTTTGAAGTTTTCTACAGGTATTTTTTTTCCCATAAATTTACCCTTGCTTTTACATCAGCTCAAGCGTGGCTAAATTAGATGGGATTTGTGTTTTTGAAGAGTTTCTTTGTAAATCTGAACAGCCCTTTAGAGCCCTTTGCTAATCCTAATCCCAGATAAGAGGGACCTCAATAACCCCCTGTTTGCAGGTAAAACACGACTTATGTTGGTAGAATCACAAATCACCCAGACCACGGAGGAAGACGTCCAATGAATGAAGTCCAATGCGTATCTAAAGGTTCGCAAGGCAATATTACACTTGGATACGAAGTGGAATATTAACTTTCTCCAACGTATTTTTGAGAGACCATACCAGGACTATCCCCGGAATGCAACGAGAGTTAACCCGACTCAATAGACCGTTTACTAATTTCATGTATACTTTTTGAACAAAAACCTTCTCTTGACGACTCATAAGCTTTGCTGGAGGCTTGCGATGAGCTATTCCATGAACCTGCTTTTTATAAACGCAGTGGCTATTCTTACGACGAGTCGTAAGAATAATTTTCCGGCTATTCTAACGACACGCGCACACGCTCCATTTTCGTACTCTGCCCCGTCGTAAGAATAATTTTCTGGCTATTCTTACGATAGGGTTAGCCGGTTAGGGTTAACGTCCTCACGATCCTCCGTCGATTCCTCCATTGCCACGTTTTCTGTCATGTCTGTGGGGCTTGTATGCATGGGGGTGGGTGCGTGCCAACAGCCGGCCAGTGAAGTGTGCGCAGAGTACGAAAATGGAGCGTATGCGCATGTCGTAAGAATAGCGGGAAAATTATTCTTACGACTCGTCTTAAGAATAGCCACTGCCTTTTATAAAGGAGCCTCCATGCTTGGAATCCAGTTTGCATACATTACTTGTTGCTATGTCCGGCAAGCTTTCAGGTTGTCAAGAACAACCTTTGTTCGAAAGGTATGCATAAAATTTGCATACATTACCGAAGCGGTCTATTCCCAAATACCCTTACATGATAGGTAAGGGTATAATGAAACTATATAGGGATAGTTGCCCGGGGGAGGATTGCCCATGGTTGGCGTGGATTCATAACGTAACGTGTCATCTTATCTCCATGATTATGCATGGAATAGACCTGTTCAAATTTATGGAAGTTTCTTTCCTGGGGACCTAGTAACGAGGTATTCCATTAACCTGTTATTAATGAATGAACTACAATACTTGGAATCCAGTTTGCATACATTACTTGTTGCTATGTCCGGCAAGCCTCCGGCACGCTTTAAGGTTGTCAAGAATAAACCTTTGTTTGAAAGGGACGTATAAAATTTGAATACATTACCGAAGTGGTCTAATGTATGTTGAATTACTAAAAAACATGCCATCTCTATCAATGTGATATATACATGTAGTAGAAAAGATCGTGAAGAAACAGTTGATGTATTGCTGATTTGTAACCGTATTCAAGCGCAGGAGTGTCACATCGATCACTAGTTTTGAGTATTCTTTCTCGCATTAAATGGGAGCATTATCAATAATTCAAAGATCAATCGAAGATACATTCACAGTCGTACACGTGTTCGTATAAACATACAAAGAATAGGGACAGATGTGACACAAATTTAGGTCCGGCCCGACTGACAAATAACGATAATTATCGATTATACCTGTGAATAAGGACACTTTTTAAAATTTGGGAGGGCTATGAGGGCTATATATTGTCGAATGCAGAATTTTAAGAATGTATTAATTAATGACGTATATAAATATTCAAATTAATGCATACTTCTCGAACAAGAATTGCTCTTTATGACCTATACCAAAAGCTTGCTAGAGACCCCAACAAATATTAAATTATGCAAGGTGGATTCCATCCATACAGATGTTACCATACATAACAAATAAGTGGACTTAGCTGTCACCAATACGACCAAGAGTTCTTGGAAGAAACGTCCATAAATAAATGCAATTAATAAATCGTTAGATAGAGAAAAAAAATATTATTACCTTGCCCATGTGCTGCAGCAACAGCACTGAGAATTAGAACGGCAAGTAACGAGGTTTTCATTTTGAAGCGATGCTATCAGAGGAGTTTATGTCTAACGAAGAAAGCAGATGCGGTTACAAAACCCTTGTACGATGTCTTCAATGTGTTCCAGGACCCCCAACACGTCGCTATCCAAAGAGTGGCACACCCCTATAAACTTCCTTCTTAAAATGGCGAGTGAGTGAGATGGCCTTTGGTGGTCCTAATTGTCACCCCATTCACCTTTTCTCATCGTTGAACCCCGTTGCGCAACATCTTTTCTTGTTCATTGAGAAGATGAATGTAAACAACACGTTGCGATCATCCATGCGTGACGGTATGTCGCCGCACCCATTTTCTGTCTTGTTCTTTGTTGCTACTGATCTGATCGCTTTCTCTTGCGGGGGTGTGACAAAATGAAGTTTTCCCCCTTGTTAGGACGACTGTCATATAGGGGACAAAACATCGGGACAAATTAAGACCTAACTGACAACTAGCCCGGACAAAACCAATATATTTCAGTTTTTTCTGAGGGGTATAAGGGTACTTTTAAAAAGTAATTGTCCAAGGTGTTTTATCCCAGGGAGTACTGCGGAGTTAGAGGGGGGGGGGGGGGGGATAATTGTCATATTTAGGGAACAGGATGTGATGAGTTCGTGTTAAGAAAAAGGAAAATATAAATGCCGTATACTCCGTGGATCATGCATGGAGGTTTACGCTTGTCTGTGAGGCCCTTTGTTTTTATTTATTTATTTATTTATTATGGTATATGATGATTGACCAGCAGCACAGGGGCTGAAGGGGTCAATTTACAATCAGATATATATGTGCATAATTTATATACAATAGAATCGCATCAAATATATAAAAAGATACATAATTGGAAGCAAAACGAAAATACTAAGATTTACGCTACACAAATAATAAGATAAGTGTGAAAAGTGAGAGAAAGAAAGAAAAAGTAAAGAATAGGAAAGAAAAGGGAATAGAAAGAAAGCAGGAGATAGTTAGAGAGAAAGGGGAAGATTTGGGTGGAATACATAAATATAACCAAGTTAGAAAGCTATAACCATGTAAAATGAGTCATTACATCTAGGCATGGAATCTGAGAAGTGAAAATGTTTGGGATGCAAAGCGTGGGGGGGGGGGGGGGGAGTTCATTTCAAGATTCTGGCAAGGTGAGGGATGGTGGATTTTCGATATCGTTCTGTATTGCATTTAATTGTAGGGAAGCCAGTCATGTTACGAAGCTGTCTTACATTTGAATTACATCTAGAGACGGGAAGAAGGTGTTTGTGGTGATCAGAGTTTTTGAGTTTTTGTCCAAAGCCTAGCAA
The DNA here is from genome assembly GCA_025617745.1 of Heliocidaris erythrogramma. NCBI lineage: Eukaryota > Metazoa > Echinodermata > Echinoidea > Camarodonta > Echinometridae > Heliocidaris > Heliocidaris erythrogramma. The sequence continues at coordinate 32,521,116 of CM046871.1, read as the reverse complement.
AAGGGAATCTCTTCTATCAGATAGAGTAGTGAGTTTAGTTATGGCAAGGGCATTGGCATAAGTCACGTTATAGCCTACAATTATTTTGAGGGCCCGCTTTTGAACAAATTCCAATTTATTATTCTCATTTAGGGTAATTGAGGTGTGCCAAACAGGGGAACCATATTCGAGTATGGGTCTTATGTACGTAGTGTAGACAGTTACCATATCTACCAGGCTTGCCTTAGATTTTCTAAGGATACATAGTGTGTACAATCTTCTGGATGCTTTTGACACAATATCTGAGATATGTAAGTTCCATTTTAGATCATTCTGAATTGTGATTCCGAGTAGTTTGAGATTTTGAACAACATTGAGTTGGGTTGAGTTAAGCTGGAAGTCGGTCCTGGGGTTTAAATTCCTTAAAAATGATATGGTCATGAGGTTACATTTGGATGGTTTGGGGAGCACGTCATTATCATTACACCATATTGAAAGACGATCTAATACAGATTGCAATGTAGGGTCAGCATTACGCTTCACAATTTCTCCAAGTGTCAAATCATCAACGTATTTCCATCGATTCTCGCAATCATTCACAGCATCATTAACAAGAATCAGAAACAAAACCGGACCCAACTTGGTACCCTGTGGTACGCCACAGGATACCTCTAGTAGGGGAGAGTAGTAATTACCGACTTTGGTGCTCTGAGTACGTGCAGTTAGGAAGCTGCAAATAATTGGGACGATCGATCTGCGTACACCTAACAGGATGGGTTTCTTGACTACAACTGAATGATTTACCCTATTTACCCTACACGTTTTAAAACTTTCTTCATGTCGGCTCTTTATCTTTCAATTGAAAACCTTTTCACACCTTTTACCATTGTGCATCTCTCCTACGTTTGTTACATCGTGAGACAACAGATTGAAATTCTTCTCTCCTTTTAACCATTGATGAGCAGTGAGAGGGAATTGATGATAGCTTCAGGCTATACAGTTTTTCATTGTAGTAGTAGATTCAAATGCATTTGTCTTTGATTGGAGCTTAAACGGCCAATCCATTGGACCGGCAACTATAACTCAAATCGTTTTTAAATCGGTCTCTGGAGGTTTATGTGGAAAACGTATTGGATTTGCCAGCGATCTCGGAGTAATATAGGAGAGAGAGACAGAGAGACAGAAAGAGACAACAAGACAGAGAGAGAGAGAGAGAGAGAGATGATAGAGACAGAGAGAGAGAGGGGGGGGGGGGGAGGGAGAGAGAGAGAAGAAGAAATTAGAAAAGAATGCAGATGTCGCCAATTTCTGCATAATTATACCCAGCTGTGTGATAAAATGAAATGATAAATGGTTGTAATTAAAATAATCGATGAGCTATGTCATTTTGTTGTCAAAGCATTTCACAATATCTTTTATGCATAAAATTTATTGTCAAACAGCAAGGAGACAAATCATCGACCCGACACAGGTCCCATTTTCTGATGGCTCTGGTATGGATGGCTCTGGTTGTGGGTAGTGTCCCTGTATTAGAGAGTTGCAACATGGACGTCCCACTTTTCTGGAAACAAAATGGCGTTCGAATTCTTTCTATTGAGAACACCCAGGTGCTCATCGGAATTGAATAGAAATGTTACGTAATAGTGGAAACAAAATGGCGTTCAAATCCCCAGTTGTCGCAACTCTCTAATACAGGGACACTAGTTGTGGGCAGTGCCGTATATAGAGAGAGTCTGGCCAACTCGGTTTCAGTTGGGTAGCAACATGGCGTATATTCCTTTGTTGTAAGCTTGCATAACAAAGGAATATGCGCCATGTTGTTACCCAACTGGAGCCGAAAGAGGTACATGCCTCATTCAAATTAGTCTCTTCGCCTATCATTTCCTTCGCGTGCCTGGGGATTTTTTTCAATTGTTTAAAGTCCTCCTTTCTGCATGCTCCAAACCAAACTACACAACTAGACAGAATTACGCTTTCAATTACTGATTTGTAGAACAACAGGAGAATTGTCCTATCAACGTGAAATGAGTACATCTTTTTCAGAAAGTATAACCGTTGCTGTGCTTTTGCATACACATTCTGACATTGGTCGATCCATGGCAGTTTATTGTCAACAGTTGTTCCCAAGTACTTAAAACTATCAACTACTTCTATAGTCTTGCCCTTCATTGTTATCGGATTTACATTGTTTTGTTTCATAGAACGAAAATCGGTTTTCATCTCTTTCGTTTTACTAGTATTTAAAACCAAAAAGTTCTCATCGCACCATTTTCAAACACAAGCAATTCTTCTTTATAATTTTGCTCATTGTTTCTTGAAATCACACCGATAATAGCCAATAGTGTCATCTGCATATTTAATCATACTGGTTGTGGGATTTCAATTACCCCATCTACGGCTAATCAAAACAGTCATCACTGTCGGTTGTCCTAAGTCAGTATAGTAGTACCTTCACCCATAACCGTTGGCTTATTAGGAGTGGGCACAGAGACACGTGCCCCCAATCGAATAGCGATAAAAAGGAGGAAAGAGGAAATAGGAGAGGGAGAGAGAGAGAGAGAGAGGGGGGGGGGGGGAGGTAAGGGGTGGTTGGGAAGCAATTTGAAAAGAAGATGATAGTCCCCCTCCCCTCCCACTCCGTCAACTCACTCGATGGCCTTGGTCTCCCCCCTCCCCCACACAATTACGCCGTTGCCTCATCTCGATGCCCCACGCTACGCCTCTACGAAACAGCTCAATGCGTTACATGTCAGTATAATTAATTATGATCTCAAAGTTTAAAAGTCCTGGAAATGCTCTATTTTGAACAAGAATATTTCATGTAACCAGCCTATATATTCCCTCTACCTTCCTAATAGACCACTTCGGTAATGTATGCAAATTTTATGCATACCTTTCAAACAAAGGTTGTTCTTGACAACCCGAAAACTTGCCGGGCAAAGCAACAAATAATGTATGCAATCTGGATTCCAAGCATTGAGGCTTATTTATAAAAAGCATGTTCATTGAATAGCTCGTCGCGAGGTGCTCTGAGAATGTATGTCCATAAATTTGTACACATTACAGAAGAGGTCAATTGCAATGTATTTTGTTCCTCCCTTCATGTTCATTCTAGGGATCAGTAGATTTGTTTCATTTTTCTGATTGGTTTAACCCTTATGATTATTCAGTTAAAATAATGTTTATTTAATATATTTATAGCAACTCGTTTATATGGACCTGTTTACTAAGTGTTCAAATTTTATGCATACTTTTGAAACAAAGGTTGTTCTTGACAACCTGAAAGCTTGCCAGCTGCTTGTCAGACATAGCAACAAGTAATGTATGCAAACTGGATTCCAAGTATTGTAGTTCATTCATTAATAACAGGTTAATAGAATACCTCGTTACTAGGTCCCCAGGGAAGACACGTCCATAAATTTGAATCACTTAGTAAACAGGTCTATTGACTGAATCTTTGTATATTCATGTGCTTCCTTTCATTTGCAACTTATGTTATTTGACTATTTATTATTTACCATTGGAATACAAATGTATGTTTTTTATATGCAATATAAACCTCTGATGACTGGTGGAGATAAGTACCACACCTGAGGTCAGTTCATCACAGGCAAGCAAGAAATGCACATGTCATTTTTTCTCTGAGTTACACGACCACCTAGATATAACTTGCTCCATTGGCCACCCTACACTAATTATCTTCCACACAAGAGAGAAAATGACATTTGATCTTAACTAAGTAATCGAGTAAAACAAATCAGCAAATCAGGTGAACAAAATCAGCAAATCAGGTGAACAAATAGCGTATTTTGTCAATGGAGATGTTGGACATAATTAGATGATTGTGAATATAGTGGTCTTCATACTGTATATATATTTTACTAACGGGTACATAGGTGTACACACAACAATGCGGTTTATTTTGTCATAATAGCGCCCCCTACATTAGGTAGACAGTTGGTACATTAGGTGCACAGTTGAGCATAGAAATAAGACAAAATCTGTCCACCTAATGTAGCCTTAGAGTTATACATATATATATTTGATTTAGCAAATAAACTTGAAGAAGGCCAGGAGCCGACAGCTTGCAAATTAACCGAGTGACCTGCTTCATTCCGTTCCATCATTATCTGTTCATATATCTGTTCACACACACACACACACACACATTGATTTGTGGGGAACTTTATTGTTTTCTCCTATTGTATTTTGTACCCCTCGAGCACTTCTCCTATTGTATTTTGTACCCCACAAGCATGACGGAATAAAGGCCATCATTGTGCTCTATTGTTCTCTGTACCCCACAACTCAATCTATGTAAACCCACACACACACACACGCCCACACACGCAGCTTGACACACACACCCACACACACACACACACATACACACCCACACACACACACACATATATATATATATATATATATATATATATACATGTATTATAAATTATAAAAGAATTATTGTCCAGCGTTGGTTGATGAGAATTTATTGTTGAATTTATATATATTATAATTATGTACAAAAAAACAAAAGTAGGTTCATGATTTAATCAAACGGTTCATTTATTCCTGCACGTAGCCCTTCGGTGTTGGTGAAACACTGTCAATAAGTGTTACGGGGGTAGTTTTGAGTGTGTAATCTCCAGTCACTCGATCACTGGTGTTCTACTAGGTGCAGAAGGCGACCTTTCCTCTAAGCTGAACTGGTCAGTCGATGCTCATTGTCAATATCTTATAATGATTTCATAATAATTATGGATATGTAGGAGGCAGAATGAAGAATTTATCATCTTTATTACAATCCGGTATTTCAGGAAGAACGATAAGTGCACAAAGGCTACTATCAAACCAGGGTGTTAAAGGGGAAGTTCACCCGGGCCCTAGAAGATGTTAGAGTGAAGTCTGGCCTCCTGTTTAAAGTGATTTCGCCAAAAGCGACAGATTCGGCGAGATTTGATGACGAGATCAAGGGAACTGTATCTGCCGCTACACCATATTATACTAATCACTACTCACGTGTGATGGTGAGTGTGTGTGAGAGGCGGGGTTATATAGACGTCAATCAGGGCAGCGTTTCATCAATCGTTTTGTCAGTGATTTTTACTGACCAATTTGATCTCAGCCAATCAGATGCAAGGATTTCAGTGGCTTATAACAGTAAATAAATAACGGTAAAAATCAGTGACAAAACGCTTGATGAAACGCTCCCTGATCTGATTATTCACGACCTGTGATGGTGATGGTGATGGCAAGTTTGCGCATGCGTGTGAGTGTGGTAGGTGGGGTTAAGTAGACGTCAATCATATCTGATTATTCACGACCTGTGATGGTGATGGCAAGTGTGCGCGTGCGTGTGAGTGTGGGAGGCGGGGTTAAGTAGGCGTCATTATTCACGACGAGTTCTTTTATGTCAGTTTGGAAGAATACCATAGAAGAAATATCCCTGAAAAGGATAACTCTTCAAATGAATTCATATTCGAAATATGACAAGAAACAGCTGAAAAGTTTGGATCAAACTTTCATGCTATAGTGTGTGCACTCCCATTATTTCTGTGTGTAGTTCATGTGACATATAGCAAGATGGAGTCAATTTACTATCATTTTGCTGATTCCGTAACCTCAGAGTGTACTGCAAGTTTTATGTACTACATAATGAACCTTTCCTAATTAGTTCTAGACAGTTTCTTTCAAAATGTAAAAGCATGACTAGAACTTAACTATATTTTTAACCTTGTACTTCACCATAACCATATATTAATCCTAGCCCAAACCCAACTGTATCCCTAGCGCTAGCGTAACCTATAAAGCCCTGTGCAATTGTTACAGGAGAACATATGTTTGAGCGCCATATTAATTAAATGATTCTTTAGGGGAATTCATAGTTTTGGTATGCCCTCACAAAACTTTTCGTCAGATTTCTTAAATTTTAGTTGATACATAGCAATATACTAGCATTTCTGAGGTACTGTATAACTGAAGTACTGTGAAGATTTTACCTCCTCAGGTGGAATGTTAAACAAATGGGAGGCAACAAATTGCTTTAATACTATATAAACAAGTGTAAAACCTATGAGATTTGTGTGTATTCGACACAATACGCTATCTGTAGGTAGGGAATACATGGTTTAGCCGTAATCTCGCTTTTCTTTCAGATATGTACACTATTAATTCGTCGGAAATCATGTATGGAATATCAAAAACATGTCGCGCATGTATCTTTTGATAAAAAAAAACAATATGAGACTAATATATATTCAACCCGCTACATTTCACTCTCCCTCTGCTACCAAAACTGTTAATGAGCTTTAATATTTAAAAAGAAAATGATTGCCATGCTTAAAAAAGAAGTTTTCGATAACAGGGGGACACTCGATATTGGATAAAAATGGATGACTTCCTAGAGAAAATGGGTTCCTCGTCAGTGAAAGCATCTTGAATTAGAGCCGTTAAAAGTTTCCTAATTATGCGACGTCCTGCAAAAATCAAATAATTTCATTTTCTCTTAAGACAACTATAATTTCTGTATTTCTCTAATTAAAAGCTGACGGCCTACATGCAATAAATAATGACCTGTAACACAATAACCTACTAATGCAGTACCCTAACCCCAACCATCAAACTATCACACCTGCCTTTTCTCAAGATAATCCACATATGATATTGAACTATTTAATAATATTTAACTTACTACAAATATTAATATCGAAATGTAGGTTACCAAGATAACGGATAGGTTATTAGGTTATATTTACTTGAGTAAGACTATAGCCTCGCGATCTTCTCTTATTTGCTGCTATGCACCGAATAATTAGGATCTTTAGCTTAAAATTTGGCAACCCTTCCATACGTACAATCACTGACATAACTTCATTTAAAATGAAATCATCATTTACGTGACAAAGCCCTATGGGTAATAATTTTGTAAATTTCGACCTCTCATTTATTTTTGTGATATACTCAAACCAAAATAGTAAGTTTCCCTGGCATTCTATAATATAACTCGAGAAATAATTGATGAAATTTGTTCATTCAAAAGGCAAAGTATGCATATCTGCATTTTCGTTGGTTATTTGCTAACGATCGATTATGTTTTCATCATGAACCTATTTTTTTTTTTTGCAGTCGGTAGAATAAAACATGTTGCACTGTTCGTTTCATAATGCAATGCGGGTGTACATGTGTACTTATTTCAATTCTTTTCATCCTTGTTCATGTAAAAACGAATAATTTTCAGTTCAAATTCATGAAGCTGTACTAAATATCACGATTTTGAAATGCAGTTCTATGAATTTTGAATTATAAGTTATGCGCCGGTACATGAACAAAAGAAGTGAATAGAGTACACAATACACACAGCAATGCATGAGGAAAGGCAAAGTGCAACTTTTTTTTTCTTCGTACTGGCTGGAGTAAAAACCATAATATCATGATGAAAACATAATCAATAATTCAGGAAAAAACAATCGAACTGTAATGTGCAGAATGGCAATTGAATCCAGTGACCGGGGTAATAATGCTGTAAGCGCTTTGGTCGGTTACATTATAACTGCTAAGGCGCTATATTGATTGCACTTGAGTCTTGACATGTAATTATAGGATTTTTTGTTTGATTATTCTTGACATACTATATATATCATATTTAGCTTGATGTATACGCAAACAATCTATAGTACTTATTTTGTATAAAGGGTCCTACGCCCTACTAGCTTTCTTGCTATTTCTGTAGGGTCCTTTTACCAACCTAGTTATGTCATATTATTGTATGTTGTAACTTGTTACTCTATATATTGTAACCTTGTTTGTTGTTGGTAATAAAGTCTTCATTCATTCATTCATATAAGAAACAGCTAATAATAATAATAATAATATATAGTCACAATAATGTCGGGGGTGTACTTTTTAGGTTCAGTGTGTGTGTGTATTATATATATATATATTTATATATATATACACACCGTGTGTATATATATATATGTATATATATATGTATATATATATATATATATATATATATATATATAAACTGCGTCACCAGTAACGTCATATATGGGCTGACCTGCACCGTCTGCGGTATGGTCTACATTGGTGAAACCAAAAGAAGACTGGCGGATAGAGTGACAGAACACTTGCGATCCATACGCCTCAACACTCCTGGGTTGCCAGTCGCTCGACACTTCAACTTAGCCAATCATTCAGCGAAGGACGTCAAAGTTTCTGTTCTGCGAACCTGCACGGACGAGAGACAGAGGAAGACCATGGAGGAGAGGATAATCTTCAAACTGGGAACTTTCCAGCCGCTTGGCATGAATGCCACTTTTCGTTCATTCAAGATCAGCCAATGAATTCTAATTGTATGAACTCTAATTGATTGGACTTTATTGGACTTTACTCTTCTCTCCCCCCTTTTTTCTCCCTCTCTCTCTCTTTCTCTTACTGCTTTGCGCATATCCCTCTTTTTTTGCGCAGCATAGTTTTTGTAAAATTGCGCGTCAATTCATGTCTTGCCTCTTTGTTGCGTCATTCTTACTGCTTTTATCATGGCTTTAAATTCTTTTCAAAATACGCAATTTTTTTTTTTTTTTTTTTTTTTTTGTGGCGTCACTTGCGCCCCAAATTTCAATTCTCGCGCCTAATTTTTTGTATCCAAGCAACTGCCCGCGTCTTCATAATTCACGCATCTGATTATTATTACTTTGAATGTGTTCAGTCTTTTACTTTGATAAAGGTCTATGACCGAAACGTCAGTAAATTTTACGTCTTGCGGTGTTTTTATTTCAACATAATTGTTTGCTATATATATATATATATATATATATATATATATATACTGTCTTTGTCACAATCTTGCTCATTTTAGGATCTTTTTTTAGTTGTGTTGGATAAATTAAACCATGGCAATCCTTATTATGCTTGATTTGTTCTGATCTTAGTTATATTCAAACTGCATTGCGAGGTAAGCACCAATAGGTGTTATTTTCTTTTTTCTTTTTTAAAATCATGTTATTTTGTATTATGCACATAATACAAAGAACACTTCAGTACACAGACCAGGGGCAGGCATTCGGTGTTGGTGAAACACTGAACAGGAATCATTAGAAACTGGAGGAGGTGCCCCTGAATGTGTGTAAAGGGCTGGCCATGCAAATTTGTTGCTATGTCAGATATGTTGTAGCATCACCAGGAAAAGAATGGTAAAGAGGACGTATTCTTTGAAAGCATGCAAGTTTATTGTGAGCATGTGCTGAGCTGGGGGAAGTTACATTTCACTGTCTATTGTAGAATATTGGCTGCTGACTGATGAGTGACATATGACGTCATTGCAGGATTGAGATCTGGAATTTTTTTAGGATGGAGCTTAGGAGGTTGGGAAAAATATTTCAAAAACATTTAAAAATCTATGAAACATAAATTATCTAGATATTTGAATAATAGAATACTAGTTGTATGCATCCATGCATGTTAACGGCAATAAACTTGCATTTGGGTTGCGTTTGGGTTGCAGGGGCCTTTTTTAGTATCTAGACGTCAATCAGATCTGATTATTCACGACCTGTGATGGTGATGGCAAGTGTGCGCATGCGTTTGGGTTGCAGGGGCCTTTTTAGTATATCGTTAATCACATCTGATTATTCACCTGTGATGGTGATGGCAAGTGTGCGCATGCGTGTGAGTGTGGGAGGCGTGGTTAAGTAGACGTCAATCAGCGCTGATTATTCACGACCCTTTGAGTTCTGGTAAGGGTAAAAAAATAGTTTGTGAGCTTTCTTATTCTTTTATGTCAGTTTGGAGGAATATCATAGAAGAAATGTCCCCTGAAAAGGATAGCTCTTCAAATGAATTCATATTCGAAATATGACAAGAAACAGCTGAAAAGTTTGGATCAAACTTTCATGCTATAGTGTGTGCACTCCCATATTATACATATTTCTGTGTGTAGTTCATGTGACATATAGCAAGATGGAGTCAATTTACTATCATTTTGCTGATTCCGTAACCTCAGAGTGTACACCAAGTTTTATGTACTACATAATGAACCTTTCCCAATTACACTTTCTACACAGTTTCTTTCAAAATGTAATAGCATGACTAGAACTCAACTATATTTTAAACTTTGGACCAAATACTGTATTTAACCCTAACCTCATATTAATCCTAGCCCAAACCCAACTGTATCCCCAGCGCTAGCGTAACCTATAAAGCACTGTGCAATTGTTACAGGACAACATAATGTTTGAGCGCCATATTAATTAATGCCTTCTTTAGGGGAATTCATAGTTTTGGTATGCCCTCACAAAACCTTTCGTCAAATTTCTTCAATTTTAGTTGATACATAGCAAGTACTGTGAAGTACTGTGAAGATTTTACCTCCTCAGGTGGAATGTTAAACAAATGGGAGGCAACAAATTGCTTTAATACTATATAAACAAGTGTAAAACCTATGAGATTTGTGTGTATTCGACACAATACGCTATCTGTAGGTAGGGAATACATGGTTTAGCCGTAATCTCGCTTTTCTTTCAGATATGTACACTATTAATTCGTCGGAAATCATGTATGGAATATCAAAAACATGTCGCGAATGTATCTTTTGATACAAGAAAAACAATATGAGACTAATAGATATTCAACCCGCTACATTTCACTCTCCCTCTGCTACCAAAACTGTTCATGAGTTTTAATATTTAAAAAAGAAAATGATTGCCATGCTTAAAAAAGAAGTTTGCGATAACAGGGGGACACTCGATATTGGATAAAAATGGATGCCTTCCAAGAGAAAATAGGTTCCTCGTCAGTGAAAGCATCTTGAATTTGAGCTGTCCAAAGTTTCCTAATTATACGACGTCCTGCAAAAATCAAATAATTTCATTTTCTCTAAAGACAGCTATAATTTCTGTATTTCTCTAATTAAAAGCTGACGGCCTACATGCAATAAATAATGACCTGTAACACAATAACCTACTAATGCAGTACCCTAACCCCAACCATCAAACTATCACACCTGTCTATTCTCAAGATAATCCAGATATGATATCGAACTATTTAATAATTTTTAACTTACTAGAAATATTAATATCGAAATGTAGGTTACCAAGATAACGGATATGTTATTAGGTTATATTTGCTCGAGTAAGACTATAGCCTCGCGATCATCTCGTATTTGCTGCTATACACCGAATAATTAGGATCTTTAGCTTAAAATTTGGCAACCCTTCCATACGTACAATCACTGACATAACTTCATTTAAAATGAAATCATCATTTACGTGACAAAGCCCTATGGGTAATAATTTTGTAAATTTCGACCTCTCATTTATTTTTGTGATATACTCAAACCAAAATAGTAAGTTTCCCCTGACATTCAATTCAATTCAATTCAATTTATTTTCATTTCCACAGATAAACAAAATTTGACATATGTAGAACATTATTCAGTAAGTTAGTATACATATATCAACATAATAATTTCACTCATTTTTTCCATAATCAAATAAATAATTGTATGGAGTTAACAAATCTGCAGAAATGAGGGATCCACTAAAAAGCCGAAGCTTGTAAAATGAGGATCCCTCGAAACACATTAAAGTAAGATAGTAAATCATATGATTAAAAAAAAAAAAAAAAAAAAAAAAAAAATACCAATACCAATACCAATACATTCTATAATATAACTTGAAAAATAATTGATGAAATTTGTTCATTCAAAAGGCAAGGTATGCATATCTGCATTTTCGTTGGTTATTTGCTAACGATGGATTATGTTTTCATCATGAACCTATTGTGTGTTTTTTTTGTAGTCGGTAGAATTAAAAAATGTGGCACTGTTCGTTTCATAATGCAATGCGGGTGTACATGTGTACTTATTTCAATTCTTTTCATCCTTGTTCATGTAAAAACGAATAATTTTCAGTTCAAATTCATGAAGCTGTACTAAATATCACGATTTTGAAATGCAGTTTTATGAATTTGAATTATAAGTTATGCGCCGGTACACAATACATCAGTGCATGAAGAATCACAAAGTGCAACTTTTTTTTTCTTCTCTATACCTATAAAGCCCTGTGCAATTGTCACAGGAGAACATAATGTTTGAGCGCCATATTAATTAAATGCCTTCTTTAGGGGAATTCATAGTTTTGGTATGCCCTCACAAAACCTTTCGTCAAATTTCTTCAATTTTAGTTGATACATAGCAAGTACTGTGAAGTACTGTGAAGATTTTACCTCCTCAGGTGGAATGTTAAACAAATGGGAGGCAACAAATTGCTTTAATACTATATAAACAAGTGTAAAACCTATGAGATTTGTGTGTATTCGACACAATACGCTATCTGTAGGTAGGGAATACATGGTTTAGCCGTAATCTCGCTTTTCTTTCAGATATGTACACTATTAATTCGTCGGAAATCATGTATGGAATATCAAAAACATGTCGCGAATGTATCTTTTGATACAAGAAAAACAATATGAGACTAATAGATATTCAACCCGCTACATTTCACTCTCCCTCTGCTACCAAAACTGTTAATGAGCTTTAATATTTAAAAAGAAAATGATTGCCATGCTTAAAAAAGAAGTTTGCGATAACAGGGGGACACTCGATATTGGATAAAAATGGATGACTTCCTAGAGAAAATGGGTTCCTCGTCAGTGAAAGCATCTTGAATTAGAGCCGTTAAAAGTTTCCTAAGTATATGACGTCCTGCAAAAATCAAATAATTTCATTTTTTATAAAGACAGCTATAATTTCTGTATTTCTCTAATTAAAAGCTGACGGCCTACATGCAATAAATAATGACCTGTAACACAATAACCTACTAATGCATTACCCTAACCCCAACCATCAAACTATCACACCTGTCTATTCTCAAGATAATCCAGATATGATATCGAACTATTTAATAATTTTTAACTTACTACAAATATTAATATTGAAATGTAGGTTACCAAGATAACGGATAGGTTATTAGGTTATATTTGCTCGAGTAAGACTATAGCCTCGTATTTGCTGCTATATACCGAATAATTAGGATCTTTAGCTTAAAATTTGGCAACCCTTCCATACGTACAATCGCTGACATACCTTCATTTAAAATGAAATCATCATTTACGTGACAAAGCCCTATGGGTAATAATTTTGTAAATTTCGACCTCTCATTTATTTTTGTGATATACTCAAACCAAAATAGTAAGTTTCCCCTGACATTCTATAATATAACTCGAGAAATAATTGATGAAATTTGTTCATTCAAAAGGCAAAGTATGCATATCTGCATTTTCGTTGGTTATTTGCTAACGATCGATTATGTTTTCATCATGAACCTATTGTTTTTTTTTCTTGCAGTCGGTAGAATAAAAAATGTTGCGCTGTTCGTTTCATAATGCAATGCGGGTGTACATGTGTACTTATTTCAATTCTTTTCATCCCTTGTTCATGTAAAAACGAATAATTTTCAGTTCAAATTCATGAAGCTGTACTAAATATCACGATTTTGAAATGCAGTTTTATGAATTTGAATTATAAGTTATGCGCCGGTACACAATACATCAGTGCATGAAGAAACGCAAAGTGCAACTTTTTTTTCTTCTCTATACCTATAAAGCCCTGTGCAATTGTTACAGGACAACATAATGTTTGAGCGCCATATTAATTAAATGCCTTCTTTAGGGGAATTCATAGTTTTGGTATGCCCTCACAAAACTTTTCGTCAGATTTCTTCAATTTTAGTTGATACGTAGCAAGTACTGTGAAGTACTGTGAAGATTTTACCTCCTCAGGTGGAATGTTAAACAAATGGGAGGCAACAAATTGCTTTAATACTATATAAACAAGTGTAAAACCTATGAGATTTGTGTGTATTCGACACAATACGCTATCTGTAGGTAGGGAATACATGGTTTAGCCGTAATCTCGCTTTCCTTTCAGATATGTAGACTATCAATTCGTCGGAAATCATGTATGGAATATAAAAAACATGTCGCGCATGTATCTTTTGATACAAGAAAAACAATATGAGACTAATAGATATTCAACCCGCTACATTTCAATCTCCCTCTGCTATACCAAAACTGTTAATGAGCTTTAATATTTAAAAAGAAAATGATTGCCATGCTTAAAAAAGAAGTTTGCGATAACAGGGGGACACTCGATATTGGATAAAAATGGATGCCTTCCTAGAGAAAATAGGTTCCTCATCAGTGATAGCATCTTGAATTTGAGCCGTTAAAAGTTTCCTAATTATATGACGTCCTGCAAAAATCAAATAATTTCATTTTCTATAAAGACAGCTATAATTTCTGTATTTCTCTAATTAAAAGCTGACGGCCTACATGCAATAAATAATGACCTGTAACACAATAACCTACTAATGCATTACCCTAACCCCAACCATCAAACTATCACACCTGCCTATTCTCAAGATAATCCAGATATGATATCGAATTATTTAATAATTTTTAACTTACTAGAAATATTAATATTGAAATGTAGGTTACCAAGATAACGGATAGGTTATTAGGTTATATTTGCTCGAGTAAGACTATAGCCTCGCGATCATCTCGAATTTGCTGCTATACACCGAATAATTATCTTTAGCTTAAAATTTGGCAACCCTTCCATACGTACAATCACTGACATAACTTCATTTAAAATGAAATCATCATTAACGTGACAAAGCCCTATGGGTAATAATTTTGTAAATTTCGACCTCTCATTTATTTTTGTGATATACTCAAACCAAAATAATAAGTTTCCCCTGACATTCAATTCAATTCAATTTATTTTCATTTCCACAGTTAAACAAAATTTGACTAATGTAGAACATTATTCAGTAAGTTAGTATACATATATCAACATAATAATTTCACTCATTTTTTCCATAATCAAATAAATAATTTTATGGAGTTAACAAATCTGCAGAAATGAGGGATCCACTAAAAAGCCGAAGCTTGTAAAATGAGGATCCCTCGAAACACATTAAAGTAAGATAGTAAATCATATGATTAAAAAAAAACAAAAAATACCAATACCAATACATTCTATAATATAACTCGAAAAATAATTGATGACATTTGTTCATTCAAATTCTTTTCATCCCTTGTTCATGTAAAAACGAATAATTTTCAGTTCAAATTCATGAAGCTGTACTAAATATCACGATTTTGAAATGCAGTTTTATGAATTTGAATTATAAGTTATGCGCCGGTACACAATACACACAGCAGTGCATGAGGAAACGCAAAGTGCAACTTTTTTTTCTTCGTACTGGCTGGAGTAAAAACCATAATGTCATGATGAAAACATAATCAATAATTAAGGAAAAAAAAACAATCGAACTGTAATGGCAATTGAATCCAGTGATCGGGGTAATAATGTTGTAAGCGCTTTGGTCGGTTACATTGTAACTGGTAAGGCGCTATAAGAAACTATTATTATTATTATTATTATTATTATTGTGGGTGAGGAAATTCTGCATACTTTGCACTTTGAATGAACAAATTTCATGAAATATTTCTCGAGATATAGTCACAATAATGTCGGGGGGGGGGGGGTTCACAATCTTGCTCATTTTTTCAACCGCTCTTGATGGCCGAGAGTAAACATTCTGTTGTAACTTCTACAGATATTTGTCACCGTGTTGTCTGTGCAATGAATAAACTCTCATCCTTTGATTCACATGAAGGAAGAAATCACGTCAGTTATTTCATGTCATAAATGTTCCACGTGCTTGTATAAGCTGGTCCAATACGGACTTTTCAATACACTCATGACGATACATAAATGCATAATTTCGAGCCAGAATCGCATATCTTTTAAAATTAACATAAACTACTCTTTAAAGGGGTATAAAGCTTAAATTATACATCTATTTATATTGATAATCAGTCTTTTTATAAGCAGTTTTAACTAGCGAGACCCTAGTTTTGAATATTTTATGACTTTTTACATTACTTGCACTTTTCTAACCAAAAGATAAGTTTACTTCTAGGCCTACCAAAAAAAAAGAAGGGAATTGTAACATTTTAGAGCTGAATGCCAATGTTTACTTCACTTCGAATAAATTGTATTGATAAGTCAAATGGAATTAAACTCAGTTGATGTTTCATTGTGAAAGTACATAGTAATATGCAGGGGCGGCGGAGCGTTTTTTCAAAGTGGGGGGGGGGGCAACATAAAGGGGCATTTTTTTGGGAAAAGGGCACCTATAAAGGTTGAAAACAAGGCGGAAAATGCCACTTTTAGACATCAGTATACCGCTACATTCTGATCGATACACTATCGAGAATCGTTTTCGACACATTATTGTTTGTCTTAACATGGTTCTTAAAAAAAAAAAACTACTTGGCAGTTGAGTGTAATGGCCTGATTATTCGAGCGAGCAAAATATTGAAGATATTTTGAATAGCAGCGATTTTCCTAATATGATAAGAAGACAATGGTAAACGCGAGCGAGTGTAGCGAGCGAGCTTTGGAACAAAATAAAAAAAAAATGTCCTCCTTCCTGTTATGATTTAGGGGCACTGCTCATTCTTGTAAAATTTAGGGAATTGTGCCCCTCCTGCCCCTGCTCCACTGCCTCTCATTGTGCTGATATCAGTAGGGGGATCTATTATTATGAAACCTCTTTCATTATTTGGAGCTAGGTATATGGCTCTTTTTGTGGACTTTAGGGCACAGGTTATAAGCGACATCGGAGTATATAGGTACAATATATTAAATATATATAGGCATATATGTAGGGCACTTATCAGAAGACAAAAGGGGCACTTATCCAAGGGGAGAATAATACTATTAGAAAGAAAAAGGGGCACTTAAAAAGAAGCACTTGTCATAAGGAAAAATTGCATTATTAGAACGGGAAATGGGCACCTTTCAGATGAAAAAAACAGCTTAAAGGGGCACTTATCAGAAGGTGAAAAGGGCACGTGTTAGAAAGAAGAAGTCATGCGAAGAAAAAGGGTCACTTATCAGAGGTGAAAAGGGCACTTATAAGAAGGGGAAATTGTACTATTAGAACGGAAAATGGGCACTAATCAGAAGTGGAAAAAGGCACTTACCAGGGATGTCGATCCGTGTTCATGATTGGGGGGGGGGGGGGGGGGGATGACCGGTGAGGGAGGGAAGCCAGTGGCGTATCTAGGGATTATGACGCCCGGGGCAAACAATGAAGTTACGCCCCCCCCCCAAGAAAAAGGGTCACTTATCAGAGGTGAAAAGGGCACTTTAAGAAGGGGAACTTGTACTATTAGAACGGAAAATGGGCACTAATCAGAAGTGGAAAAAGGCACTTACCAGGGATGTCGATCCGTGTTCATGATTTGGGGGGGGGGGGTGACCGGTGAGGGAGGGAAGCCAGTGGCGTATCTAGGGATTATGACGCCCGGGGCAAACAATGAAGTTACGCCCCCCCCCCCGAGTGTCCAAGCTGATCTACGTTATTGTACAAGCAAGAGAGCAAAGCGACCGAGCGGCAAATTTTTCAATTATTAACCCTAAAAAACGCAATTTTTTGTGCATTTTACCCAGGAAATTTTGCAATTGACTACCGCAACAAAGGGGGTGGACAAGCTTAAATTTTGTACATTGATAAACGGTTTTCTATTCATTCACTTCTACAATCAGGAGCAAAACTAACGAAAACCCTATAGGCTTGAGAGAGAGTCGAGAAATTCAGCAAGGCTACCTGAAGTTGAGATTTCTTTCAAAAGTTTAACCTTTGCAATTAACAATATTGGGGGCGCAATATTTAGCAGGAGTCATATGAAACTTACATGATATGGCGAGCAAAGCAATGACATCCTTATTTTTTCAAATTTTGAACCCTTTAAGCTTTTTAAGAACTATATACTGGTAGCGCGAAATTACGAGATCCCGAAAGAAAATTATGCGAGGGAGCAAAGCGACTGAGCTTTGGAAAATTTTGCATTTCAAACCTTCAAAAACTGGATTTCTAGTGCATTTACCTTGCGGATTTGGGGGCGCATAATCCACAAGGATTAAGATTTTTTCTTAATTTCCCAATTTTTTTCTTTCTCTCCAACCAATTTTCTTCGATATTTTCGCATTGAAATTATGGCATTTCTTATTTACATACCTAGAATCATTAAATAATATGATGGTATTTCAAGATCAAACATAATGAGGTTGGGTAATTATTAGTTTTAAGTTAATGTATCATAATTCTTATTTTTTTATCAAAAAATATTAGGGGGGGGGGGGGAATGATAATACAGGCCATCCCCCACCTCAATTTTTTTATGCGATATATACTGTATTCCCTGGTAATACTCTTGTACGATAATGCATTCGATACATTTATGATCTAACGCGCATGTGTACACTCATGATTACGTCATGGGACATGACGTAACCGTGACTCATGGCTTCTATATATCTTGTTTCATTTATACAGTGTTTACTCTGCTGCGACGTAGTGTTAACAAATCTTTACATTGAAATAACAGCTGCATATCCCCTTGCAATAAAGTCTGTTTGTCCTTTCCTGTCTTGTAGAGTACCCGTGCGTCCCCGTTCTGAAATGTTTTCGTTCTTCTGTTCAGTTCCTCCCTTCCTATAGCTTCCCTTTCCTTCCTTTCTTTAATTCCTCTTTTCTTCCTTCTACTATTGTTTTGTTCTACATGTCTGTAAATTATTTATTAAATGGGGCCTATCCACAACAAGCCTAGCTTTACTTTAGGCCCTCCACTGTATATACATGAACGTAAATTTTTGAATTACATGTACTCTCTTTATTTTCAAATTCTTTCACTATGTGACATATCTGTCCTTGAATTATGTAACCGATTTCTATTATTCCAGAATGTATTTGAAAATGTATGATTTGTATTTGATTGATTTGTGTGGAAATAAACTACACTGAAAGTGAAACTGAAACCCCCCATTCCCCCCGGGATCGACACCCATGGCACTTACAGAAGGAAAAATTGCACTATTAGGACGGGAAATGGGCACTTATTAGACGAAAAAAGGGGCAATTATTAGATGCATAAGGGGCAGTGATGTCTGAGGTTAAAGGGGGCACTTATCAGAAGGTAATAAGGGCACTTATTAGAAAGAAAAAAGGGTACTATACGAAGAAAAGGGGGCACTTTTCATTGAAAAAACGGGCACTTTTGGAAAAGTGGTGGGATACTGTGCCCCCCATGCCCCCCCCCCCCCGAGCGCCGCCTCTGGTAATATGAACTATCTCACAGGGGATGTGTTTGCCGGCCACTGGGCTGGAGGAACATTATGAACTATCCCACTGGGGACGAGTTGCCGGCCACTGGGCTGGAGGAGCAGAAGGCTCAAGTTTTGATATGAACTATCCAACTTGGGATGTGTTCGCCGGCCACTGGGCTGGGGGCTGGAGGACCAGGGGGCTGAAGGCTCAAGTCTTGTACAGATGGTACAATTATTAAGTCGTTTCAGATAGTAATGATGATGATGATAATGATAGTAATGATGATGAAAAATGATAATGATAGTAATGATGACGATGAGAATGATGATGATGATTACGATGATCGTGATGATGAGGATGAGGATAAGAATGATGATGAGAATGATGATGAGGATGAGATGAGGATACTGATGATATCATGATCATGATGATGATAAGAATGATGATGATTAAAATGATAATGATGATGATAATGATAATGATAATGATGATAATGATGACGATGATGATGATGATAATGATAGTAATAATGATGGGAATGATGATGATGATGATGATGATGATGATGATCGTGATGAGGGCGACGATGAAGTTGAAGACGACACGATGATGATGATGATGATGAACTGAAGAAATAAGTGAATTGTCAGAGTAAATTATAGAAATGAATAGGTCTACAGATATTAAAAGTTTTATCAGAATGAATTATAGTAGAATTGTATTAGCATTATACGAACACAAAAAATGATTGATTGATTGATTGATTGATTTTATTCGTCAGATAATATACATGACATATCATGACAGGATAGCCCATGAAAGCCGAAAAGGCTTATTTCCAATGGGGTCCTTGAACATAATTAAGCACATTATAAAATACGACAAGATTAAATCGTGAATACTGAATACAAATTATACACTTGACCAAGCATTATTATGAAAACTATACACACAAAATATATAACAACAAAACAATTTGCAACACGTAAGCACCAAAGGAGAATCAAAACTGAGGGAACAAACCCTACAACACTATTGATTAATCAATGTTCGAGTTCGAGGGACTCGTCTTTACATGTTGTTTTAAGACACTAACCCAATTGTAAAAGCTTTCTGACGAATAATACCTTCTAGTAACTAAACAGTTATTAGTCGTATGAGACTAAGGACTTGTACACTCTAAAAACTGAAGTGCTGTTTTCAGCACCAGGACGGCTGAATTTAGCACTTTCTGAGGGCATGCATAGGGACTGCACTCAGAGTGCTTTTGGAATGCACACAGCGTGCTATTTCAGGACCGGCTCCTTAAACTGCTAAACATTCATTTAAAAAAATTTAAAAAATCGTGATTTTGGCGAGTCTGAAACCAGGGTCCGCTGATCGAAAATTGCTGGCATTACCGCTAGACTAACTCACATCGTACGATTTAGAGCAGATCATATTGTTACATAGTGAATTTACGACACCGCATAGTTCATGTTATCTACTTGACTCCCATGACTAAACTGGATTGCAAGAAGCATTCGTTAGTCTATCGGTAATGTCAGCGGAACCTGGTTCGAGGCTCGCCACGGTCACATATTTGCTGTTAAATTAGCACACTACAAGTGCTAAAAGAGCATTTCAGGTGCAGTCCCTATACGAGCACCGAAAAAATAGCACTTCAGTTTTTACAGTGTAGAAGGATGTCAAATTAATTTACGGTAAGTTTTATGAAATTTCTTTGAAAAATAATTCTATGCATATTTAATTAGATTTTCACATTTTGACAATTTAAAGCCAGAAGTTATGTGCGTATAAATGATAAATTCAGAACACAACAATTGCAATTCCTGCAGACCAGATGAAATTCCAGAGCACCTCTTTTAACCCAGAGCCATGAATCATTAATAGCACTGGGCAGCAAAACTTTGGCAGAAATGGCAGGGGCGATGCACAGTGGTATTGTTATGTTCTGAATTACTAACTGATACCAGGCGCGGATCCAGAGGGGGGCGCAAGGGGCGTGGGCCCCCCCCGTTTTGTCTGACAAAGTATGCCCCCGGACCCCCAAGATGCCCGTTTGGCTTCGTCAAACGGAGGGTTCCTCAGTGTGCGCCCCCCCCCCCCTTTCTGAAAATCCTGTATCCGCCCCTGGATACATACATATTCTGTGGCCTTGCTTTTTTCAAAAAGAGTAAAACTAATATCCAAAGCATCATCTTTAGAAGAGTATTCAAAGATTTATCTGAAAACTAAGTCCAACTAAGTTTGACATCTTTCAAATTTACAATGTGAAAACCTCAGTCTGATACGATTTTTAACTTTCGAGTTATCAACAATCAAAACTGCCATTTTTTTTTACACCTAGTATCATTTTCAGGGAAACAAAAATAATGGATAATCTAAAGAAGAGTATTCAAAGATTTATCTGAAAACTAAGTCCAACTAAGTTTGACATCTTTCAAATTTACAATGTGAAAACCTCAGTCTGATACGATTTTTAAATTTCGAGTTATCAACAATCTAAACTGCCATTTTTTTTTTACACCTAATATCATTTTCAGTGAAACAAAAATAATGGATAATCTAAAGAAGAGTATTCAAAGATTTATCTGAAAACTAAGTCCAACTAAGTTTGACATCTTTCAAATTTACAATGTGAAAACCTCTGATATGATTTTTAACTTTCGAGTTATCAGCAATCAAAACTGCCATTTTTTTTTACACCTAGTATAATTTTCAGTGAAACAAAAATAATGGATAATCTAAAGAAGAGTATTCAAAGATTTATCTGAAAACTAAGTCCAACTAAGTTTGACATCTTTTAAATTTACAATGTGAAAACCTCTGATATGATTTTTAATTTTCGAGTTATCACCAATCAAAACTGCCATTTTTTTTACACCTAATATCATTTTCAGTGAAACAAAAATAATGGATAATCTAAAACTTTGAACTATATCAAAAGTGTCGTTTGGAAAAGAAACAGTTTCAGAAGGCGGAAAATAAGAGGCTTGGCGATATTAAAACCATATTTAGATTGATTCACAACAATTTCATCACACTATTATACCCTACCCCTCTCTTCCCTCACTCTATCTCCAAACCTCTTTCACTCTCTCTCTTTTTCATCGATTGTAACCGTGCTGTCCATATTAACTATGTCATTTTCTTTTACAGTATATTTTGAATGTTTTGTTTTAACTGAACTGAAACAGCAATTATCGAAATCTACATGGCAGCCCAATGGGTGAGAAACGATGAATACAAAGTAAAATGAGTAAGATGCACATCTACAAACTATATTACAAGTATACATTCAAGTGGTCGAGATAAAGCGAGGTATTAATACACACTTAGTGGGAGAAAATGAGAGATAGGGACAGACCTAGCGGGAGAGACAGAGAGGAAGAGAGAGAGAGAGAGAGACAGACAGAGAAACATTCAGAAACGCACAGGTACGGAAAATGAAATATAGCTGTTGCCTATTGATCGCTGGCACAATGACGATTTATCTGTATAATCCTTTGTGCTAGCCTGAGTTTAATATACCACACATACTTACTATAGCATTGACTGAAAAATTCAGTACTAGTCGACAGTGTAAACTTGGGCACGACTATGCTTATATATAATAATACAATTTTTCATTATTTTTTCTTCAGATTTCTGGTATCCGCCCACAAAAAAGCTGCAAAACCAATATTCCCATTGTGACATCACTTGTCAATCATCATCCAGAAAATATTAACATGTCAATAGATATGCGGCCATGTCGGATAGTAACTGTCAAGTGTTTACTCACAATGCAATACTCCTGCAAAAGAAAGGTAAGTTAAGGTGTATTTTTAGAACGCTATTTTGAGAAAACACTTGAGAGTGACTATCCGACAAAAACAAAATACTGACAAATTATTATAAAATATATGACATACTTATATTTAGATATTTTTGGGCCACATTAATGATGATCAGGGTATCATAAATTAAAAAAAGTCAACTTGCATTTGCTTGGCCTGGGCCCTTTAAAGCATCATTCATTGTTTCGTCTGAAGCACCAGATTTGTAGAGGAGACTTTTGTTTTCATCACTAACAGTACAGTCCTGTGGATGTATTAAACAAAGCAATAAACAAAATAGACATAGCAGATAACTTTTCTAATGCTGGAAGGATATCAACGTGATAACACTAACCACATAACAGAAGATGTGAGAGTCGAGTCTGGCCCCTTTTTTAAAGTGATTGCGCTGGCTTATTTCGCCAAGAGTGCTACGGCGGGCGGATTTGGCAACATAACCAAATCCGTCAAGGGAACTGTATATGCCGGTACACCATTAATAATCATGTGATATGGGCGTGTGATGGTGAGTGAGTGTGTGTGTGTGTGTGTGTGTGCGCGCATGCGTTGTATGTGGGGCGGGGTTATGTAGACGTCAATCAGGTCTGGGGACTCTACCGAGCTACCGGGGGATGACATTCGAAAGAATCGACACAGCATTGAACACTGGCCTTCATGTAGGAAGCACACTGTCACTGAGTATCACCCACTCGATCTAGCCGACTACGAGATGGCAGATATATCATTCTATAACAGAATAAACTAAATAACTATTCCTTGAATGAGAGACTAAAAACTCATCCAGGCTGTCAGTCGGGATAGTAGAATGTCTTTTTCTCCTGTTTTTCATTTTTTTTCTCCCGTTATTTTTATCAAGGGTTTCTTCTTAATTTTAAATGAAATATTATTGAAGGAATGAGGAACCTAATTGTATACCTATACTAGAAAAGAATAGTTTGGAGTGTTCTCATTGGAATTAATAAAACAAACGGCTCATTTAAAGACGTAAAATCACTAATTAAATTGTACTGTATACTGTAAGCAAACGTGGCAGGAAAGTACTTCTGACTACAACTTTGCTGTAATAAAATAAAATACTTTTGATCTGATTTGATTTTGATTTGATTTTATTTGTTTCCACAATCGGTTTACATATACACATCAGAAAGCAAAATATAAGCATACCGGTATACAAATGGCATAGTACAAAGGATAATACATATATCATAACAGCTCAGTATTATAAATATCTTCCAGTAGAGGTGATAAACGCATACAGGACTCTTGTGGGGAACCTATTAAAAGCGAGGCTTGTCGAGTTAGGTCCCCAATTAACGAAGAAAAAGATTTTGAAACAAACTACTTTGATTGTGTCTTTCCACTTTTTAAAAGCCACCTTTGGGTTTTAACAACTCTCCCCCCCCCCCCCCCCCCCCTAAGTAGGGAAGTCATTATCAAAGCAGAATAGAACAAATCTTTCTTACTCTGCCCTCCTCATATACTGTCTCCCTGTCTCTACCTTCACTTCTTATATATGATAATCACAAGTTCATCATCTATTCAGAGCTGGAAACTTTACAAAGGTACTGCAAGTAATATAAATGCAGCGTACCGCGCAAGCTTCATGCGAGGTGCAAAATCGTGTGAGTTCGCTGGAGGTGTGTGTAAGAAGAAAAGGGTTTGGCACACTGGAAAATGTGTGAGTGTAATACCAGGATTATACTTGTACTAAAACTTTATATTTCCGTTTCATTACTTGTGGAAAAGACATTCTTTTGAATACATTATCAGCAACGGTTAAAGTGACATCAAACCCTTAACTGCTTTTAAACTTCATTGTGATGAAGAATCTCAACACCAAACGGAACACCAGCGTCTGGGGAATCGGTGCAACGCTTTCATCTCCTTTGACAAGTGATTCGATAAATTTATTTCTGGTGTTTCGTTTCAGTGGCACCAAAGGCCTTTGTTCATGAACTACTGACCTTTAAACCAATAACCCATTTACTCCAACCATCAAACGATGACATCTGCCTATTCCCAAGATATTGCAGATATAATATATATTTTAAAATTGTTATTGTCTTATAACTGATATGAGATAATTTAAGAAAACACCACCCATATCTTATTTACTCCAAAATGCGTCACGCGATCCATCATTTCTTGGCATTTTAGTGCACCAACACGTGAGTCAGCATCTTGACTAGAAATTAACCAAGCTCTTGAAATAAACTTGATGCAATTCATCAGGGGCATAATCTTACTTTTTTGCAGGCAGGGGTTCCTCTACTCGGATTTTTCCACATTTGCA
The DNA here is from genome assembly GCA_025617745.1 of Heliocidaris erythrogramma. Lineage (NCBI taxonomy): Eukaryota > Metazoa > Echinodermata > Echinoidea > Camarodonta > Echinometridae > Heliocidaris > Heliocidaris erythrogramma. The sequence goes on along the minus strand of CM046871.1, from coordinate 32,495,815 downwards.
GGAACATGCAATATGCTGCATCCCCGAGACCTAGAGCCCTCGAGACCTACATGTCGGTCTCATGGGCATTTTGACAACTATTCTGAGGTTTCAACAGATCGACAGGGTCGGTCTCGCGGGCCGTCGGTGGAATTGGATGTCCCACATCTACTTGCTCATTTTAGCACAAAATTAACATGTTTAATGTCATTATGTTCCATAAGCATTGTTTTTAACAATCATGGAGAAAAAAAAAACACGAAAATATAAGACGAAAGTTAGCACTTGACATATATACATTATCACACTATGTCACATCTCTCTAATATATTTCCTTTTATAGACAAAAAGTGGTTTGATATATGATCGAGTCTCCGTCTTCCAAATCGTGGTCATGATCTGCAATGAAAGCAAAGAAAATGGGCCAACCTGTAGAGAAAACGTTCAAAAGTTGAAGAGAATTTATAAAGAAGCAATACTGCACACTACACAATAAACTTAAACACCAATAATTCTGTTTTTCACAGATACGGGAATTGGCTGAAAAAATGAAAATACATTGGAACAGTATTTTGTCTCATTAAACGAGGGGTATACCCTTTCAGACCTGTATCTTCGCCCTTTTGCAGAGTGATTATACTCATAAAGGTAATAAGAATAATATATAATTGCTTGGACTGCAATCTATTAATTCACTAAGATAATAAGACAGATAGTACAAATAAAAGGTATTGCTGGTGTTTTGATCAATTCATAAAGATGGTATAAAAAGACAATAGAAATAAAAGATCTTGCTTGGATCTGACTTTATTAATTAATAAAGATAGTAAGAAAGATAGATAATAAGAATAAAAGATCTTGCTTTCGTTGCATTTTAGCACCTATAAAATTAAAAAGAAAGACAATAGAAATAAAAGATCTTGCTTGTGTTGCAATTTGGTCACGTGGATTCCTCACCTTTGCCCAACACGTTGCATCATGCGAGCCTCGGGAAAGCTCCAGCTGTTGCTCCAGAAAGTCTTAAATACAGCTCATCTCGCCTAGCCCATCACCAGATCTGATCAGTACTCTACTAGATCATCACTCTGAAGACCTACCGAAGCTTTCTTCGACATCATCACTCGTCCGAAGCCTAGAATCTGGTAAGTTGTTCATGTTGAACAAGGATATTTTCCAATTCTTCCTCGGAGGAATCAGGATTTTCATTATTTCCATATCTTTAGGCATATTTCCCATCATATCTGGGATGTCTAGAATTTTCATTGACGTTGAATTAATAAATATAATATTTAAGAAATGTCACTCAGGGGTCTGTTGTTGGTTTCAAGAAAAAGAACTATGCCATTGATTTGTTATAGGATTGTTGGTTCTACTGTACAAGGAAAGAAATACAGCCATGGAAAAAAATTATTAGACCAAGAATGGTTACTGAAAGTGTTATATTTGTGGTAAGAAGGAAATAAAATATCATAAAAGCAAGGTACACTTGCTGGAATTTGTTATTCATTCAATGAAATACAAAGACAAATCATTTTCATTAGTTTAAATGCATATTATAGTACCTTTATTACAGAAGCTTGTTCTAATAATTTTTTCTAAGGGAGCGTTTCATCAAGCGTTTTGTCAGTGATTTTTACCGACAACTGTTATAAGCTACCTAAATCCTTGCATCTGACTGGTTGAGAGCAAATTTGTCGGTAAAAATCACTGACAAGACACTTGAATAAACGCTCACCAGGGCTGTACTATGTGCCTTTTCTTCTACCAGTGATGGTCTGTGCAGATAAATTGCCATTTGGTCTAATGTCATTTGGTCTAATAGACCGCTTATGTAATGTATACCAATTTATGCACATAAAAAAAATCCCACCGCAGCACTATAGTGTCCTTTGGCAAGACCTTAATCTGCATTTGCCACTCTCCACTCAGGTGTTAAATGGGTACCAGGTAGGATGCGAAAGTTAATGTTGTTTTCTTAGAAATGTGAGCGCCACAGCCCATTGCTGGAATACTCCACAGGGAGTGGAGAATGTGCATGCATTGTGTGCGGGCAAGCCAGAATCCGATGACCGGGGTAATAATATATCTTAGAGACATCGCCGATATATTAGGCGCTATATAAAAGCGGAATATTATTATTATTTTAATTTCAGTCAAGATGCGTGCCTTTATCGCCTTTTTCTTCGTGACTGTCGCCACTGCCGAGCTGGCGCCACTTTTTGAAAACCGTGAGCCCATCCCAGGAAAGTACATCATCAAGCTCAAGGTAACTATTCTGGTTTCTTTTTAACTTATCCACAGTGTTGTATTTGAGGCCTTGGGTCCTGAGGCCAAGTAAATAATGAATCATCTCCCTCCATTACTCCTCATCAATGAGAGACATTATTTCAGGTTTAAGGTATCAACCTTTCCTTTTCATTTTACAACCGTGAAATTATTGCTACACTATTTCAACGAAAAGTCATGTTAGTAAATGAAGAAGCTTAATGGGAGGAATTTTAATTTGTAAACCAATTTTTAGGCGTTACTCCCAGTGTTAAAGATCGTATGCTCGATCTGTAATGAAAATCACAAGTCAGTTTTTCTGACTTGTGATTTTCATTACAGATCGAGCATACGATCTCTAACACTGGGAGTAACGCCTAAAAATTTGTTTACGAAAAGTCATGTGTCTGAAATAAATGTGTCTGAAATGAATGAACAAAATAGTATAGCGAAAGAATACAGGGAAATAATTTAGAAATTTAAATTATACATCATTTAGAACCTATTCGGGTGTTCGACATCTGTACAGAGATTGATTCATTCATTGAATTACTTGAAGTTATGTTTTAAGAATTTTATTGCTCAAACGAAAATTTTATATTGTAAGGCTATTGCGTAGGACTGTCAGAATTTGAATAATCACTTGTTCAGTAATCATGTTTGCTATGCATTTCCCGACAAATTAACTCGGCGAGAAAAAGCATTCTTTTATGATGTTCATGAAAATTCTGTAACTGCTCTGAGAACTGGGAGCACTGTATTGGTCAAGGCTTTTTATGCAAGAGGTATTGGGTCCAATCCTTGCCCGCTTACATCACTGGACGACGTGTTTTACGGGTTTTACCCACATTTGTCCCTCTCGACCCAGGTGTATTTCATGTGTCCCATGCAGGCAATACTGTGGTATTGGTAATTTGAGGGTCCTCAGGAAGAGGGAAGTAGGAATGAGTATAATTGCAATATTTTGTATAAGTTTAAGCAAAACATTTGATCATCTTCCCTATCATCACTTTAAAACAGGATGAAATTAACGTTGATGAGATCGCCGCTACTGTCCGTATCTCCGGTGGAAGAGTTGGCAACATTTTCAGATACGCCCTCAATGGATTCGCCGCCGAGCTCTCAGATGACGTTCTCGATGTTGTAAGTAATTGTCTCGGGCCAACCTTCTACTTGTAGCTTTCAGCTTCTCTACTCCAAAGAGAATGTGAAAGTGTGTGTGTGTGTGGGGGGGGGGGGGGGGGGGGCGGTTTGAATGCAACTCTCTTAATTCGAGTGTGGATATCTACCAATGATTCCTACATCATACCACTACCTGTGAAGACTGGTAGTTACTGAAAATTTATGTTATTATTTGAGCAACCAATTGTTGAAGTAAAGTTATCAACTTTTACATCATTTACATCATCTTTATGCCTTTTCTGTGTTTTTTCAAACCTCAGTTTTCTCATGATTGAACATAAACATAACCAAATCACGTGACAGAAGTACCGGTACCATTTAATCGGGATACGTCAGGTGATATGTCAAATGTCCCATCTTTTGAACAGGTCCGCCGTCTACCCGCCGTTGAGTACGTCGAGCAGGACGGTGTCTACCGTACTCAAGTCACATGGGGTCTTGACCGTATCGACCAACGCAATCTTCCACTCAACAACAACTATTCACCAAGAGGTAGGAAACAGGGAAATCTTGTAAAATGTAAAGATTATTAAGGGGCCTCAGGGGAGGGAGCAGACATTGTACATGATGTCATTGCCTGTCGGTAATAAGCCACTTCGTAGTTGATAATCATGCATCAAGGTGCGAAATCTACAGAGAGTATACTGGATACTTTCCAGTGCAAACTATTAAAAGCAGGATCTATTTACACAGTACTAACTAATGTATAATTATATACATGTATGTAATCTAACCATTTAATTAATTTCTATTTGTTAAAACAAATATTGTAGCGCCTTGGACATTTGCGTCAGATATGTGCTTTAAAATCTATAATAATGGTGATAATAATAATGATAATAGTAATAATAATGATAATAGTAATAATAATAACAATAATAATAGCAATGATAATAATAACAGCAATAATAATAATAATAATGGTGATAGTAATAATTATTATGTGATTATTGTGGAGCGCCAGGAGTGTCAAGTTTGACAGGCTTGTGTGCTATACCAGAACCCGCTATTATTTAATCATTTTCATTTATGCACCCGCATTGCATTCCATGATTTCCACGGCTGGAAGTTTTCTTTTGTAAAGGCAATACACTTCCATCACTTTGGGAGTAATTGTTCAATGAAGCGCAAATTAAGAGCTTTCAATATTTAGAAGTTTTGTGGATATTTGGGTCGTCTTGTACCAACTACAAACTTGTGTATGAAAAGAAACATCGCCCTTTTACCGGACAAGAAATATCAGTGATGCTGACAATCGGGACAATCACTATTTATTAGTGAAAATAAACAAATCAGAAGAAAAGACTATTGACGGCTGGTAAATCTTCAAACTTCGTGCACTTGTTTAATTTTGATTATATCTATCCCAGGCACTGGCTCTGGCTACACTGTTTGGGTTATCGACACTGGCGTGAGGGAATCCCACAACGAGTTTGGCACCCGTGCCCAACAAGTAGTGAACTATGCTAGCGGAAGCAACGTAAGTGTCGGAGTCCTATTTAAAATCATTTTCTTTTCTTTTGCTTCGAAAGGACGTCGGTTATCTTTAGGAAATATTAAGTCGCTTTTTGTATAAACTTGGGTTCCTGTAACTCTCACAACAGTGCATACGTTAAGTGCGTTGCCTACAAATCTATCTCATCAGTCAAAATACCACACACATTGTATTCACTGTACGTTTAGATCATTTCTAACTAATACCAATTTCGTGTTCACTGCCAAAGCGTGTTTAGTCGGAGCTTAGTCGGCTTTAAGTACTCGCTACTATAAGCCCTGATACTTTCATATTACAGAAGCAAGGCTGCAGCTCATCTGCTATGCGCATTTGTTGCCATGGTTTCTGCTGCCTCTCGTTCCCGCGCTTATTTATAAGGCGCTTTATTTTGTTTTTCTATCTTCTTTACCTTCTATCTTTCTTATGTTATTCTCTGTTTTTATCCTTCTTATTTTCGTTATTTTACCTTGTTATCCTTTTTTTTGCTAATATCTTCTTCTCATGCTATCTTTCCTCATGTTATTCTTTGTTTTTCCTTCTATCTTTCTATCTTTCTTTCTTTGTTATTCTTTGATGATATTCTTTTTATCTTGTATTTTATCTTATGTTATTCTTTGTTTTCCTCTCATTCTAACTTCCTATTGTTACTCTTTGTTTTTGTCATTCTACCTTTTCTTTGTAGCTTTCCCATTGTTATTCTTTGTTTTTATCCTTCTATCGGCTTCAACTGACGCGGATACAATTCATATAACGGAATTTACGACTCGAGACCCACTTCCGATCAGCGCTTAGTCCGGACTTAACCGTGCTCGAGAATTGGTTTGAGAAGTAGTCCTGACTAAAAGCTCGTTTATTCAAGCCGATATCTTTCATATTAGAATGAATGAGTTTATTACAAAATCACAATGATACATGCATCTTGGTAAAAATCACAATAACGTCTTGGTAAATGGAGCTAATAGCATATGTTAATCGAGGTTAGCCTCGTAAAATTGATTACATAAATCAGTAGCAAATTAATTGAAATGTACATCTCATATATCTTTTTTGTTTAAATAACACATATACATTATTTACAATCAATAAAAGTAGTAATAAGAGTACAACAACAATAATAATAACGAATATCAAGTGAGCTTAAAATAAATAAAATGAATGATAATGACCTTCATTAACATTCTAAAATAGATTTTCAATTTGGTATTCTAAATTTGGTATTCTCCAATTATTTATTCTTGTAATGCCCGTCCAAAACTTCTGCGACTGGTTATATTCCTTAATTCTTTTTGGCAAATTATTCCATATAACAGATCCTGAATATGAAATCGATTGTTTCCCCAGATTCGTATTACTGATTGAAAAATTCGAATTAGATTTCTCTTTGTTTCTTGCATGATAAGGGTGTTCTAGTACTGAAAAGTTTGTTTGTTTGTTTGTTTGTATTTATTTCCGTATTAAGAAAACCACATACATTTCATAAAATACAACGTATACATGAGCTTAAAACGGAGGATGACCCAAATCAGATAAGGTATGAGGCAGAAGGTTATACATTATATCATGCATAGAAATGCCAATAGCGATATTGTTTGAAAATATCTAGCACTTTAAGATAAAAAAAGGAGCAGAGTGATATATTGAACCTTTGAAAGCAATTACTCTGGCCATTAGATTTGGTATCATGGCTTAGTCACGGTTAAGTCCGCACTAAGCACGCTTCTACCCCTAATATGAAAAGGGTATAATACCCTAGTTACACCAACAAGACCGAGCAATCAATGGCCAAGAAGTTTTTACATTTGTTTATTTCCTGTAAATTTTAAACATTAATAGAAAATCTGTAGTCACATGACGTACATCATGATGGTGGATGACGTATATCATAATAGTGGATGACGTATATCCTAATAATGGGATGACATGTATCAAAATATTGGATGACGAATGAGAGTCAAGTCAACTAGACTTCCTTCGGGTTATAACTTTGTTATAAATAATCTTTGCATCCCACATCACGATGGAGGTACATTTCTCTTATACATACATGTTCATGTAATTTCTTGTAATTTTGATGTTGTACATCACTTTGTGATTATTATTTTCGCGGCCTTACACCGTTCACCACATTTCAGTACCTCGATCTTCACATTTTCCATTGAGTTAGACCGGCCTGAAATTAAAGGAGATTTGTTTTACACACTAGGAGGATTGCAACGGACATGGGACTCATTGCGCTGGAACAGTCGGCTCCAATACATATGGTGTGGCTACGGGTGTCCAAATCAAGGGAGTCAAGGTTCTTAGCTGTTTGGGCTCTGGCAGCAACAGTGGAGTCATTAGCGGTAAAACACAAATCCATATTTATCATCAGTATGTGATTTACTATAAAGTCATATTACAATTAACACCAACTCATTAAAGATTATACACTGTAAAAACTAAAGTGCTACTTTTAGGGGGCATGTATAGTGACTTCACCTGAAATGCTGTTTATAGCACTTGTAGTGTGTTAATTTACAGCAAAAAAAAATGTGACTGTGGCGAGCCTCGAACCAGGTTCCGCTGATTAAGAGGCGATGGACTAACGAATGCTTCTTGCAATCCAGTTTAGTCATGGGAGTCAAGTAGATAACATGAACTATGTGTCGTAAATTCACTATGTAACAATATATGATCTGCTCTAAATCGTACGATGTGAGTTAGTCTAGCGGTAATGCCAGCAATTCTCGACCAGCGGACCCTGGTTCGAGGCTCGCCAAAATCATTTTTTTAATGAATGTTTAGCAGTTTAAGGAGCCGGTCCAGCTCCCGTGAAAGTGCTGAAATAGCACGCTGTGTGCATTCAATAGCACTCTGAGTGCAGTCCCTATGCATCCCTCAAAAAGTGTTATATACAGCACTTAAGTTTTTACAGTGTACAAAGCAATGTCTGTTATATTGTAGAGGTGTTGCGCCCTAGTGGATAAGTCACCGGACTGTGGACCACAAAATACTGCATTCAAATCCCTTCCACAGCACTACCGTCCTTTGGCAAGACAATCTACCTTTTCCGCACTCCACCCAGGCAAAGTAAATGGGTATCCGGCAGGAAGAAAATCCTTGAATGCTTGAGCGCCTTATCATGTTAGCCAGGCGAACGCCGGGGTAATAATATGCTTGTAGGGTCCTCAGGGAGAACAGTGTCGATGAGGCTACCCTGGGTACACGAGACATATCATTATCTCTCTAAATAGATAACTCTCTTTTTAGGAGCGGGGGGGGGGGGGTGGATGAGTATTTAATCTTATTCCTCTCAACAGGAGTGGATTATGTAAGGAGTAAAGCTGGTAGCAGTGATGTGGCCTCAATGTCTCTTGGAGGAGGCATCTCGACCGCCCTGGACAACGCCGTCACGAACCTGATCAATTCTGGCGTACCCACCGCTGTGGCCGCTGGTAATGACAACGCAAATGCTTGCTTTTCCTCTCCGGCTCGTGCATCCGCCGTAAGTTCAGCTCACCACAGAAAAAAGACTGATACATGGCCATGGATAACAAAACAGTTACAAACAAGCACACAAACCTTTCATCAAAGAGAAAGCTAAGAAAGTAATTGTAAAAACAAAGAGTAACCTAAACAGAAGGCCGAACAAGGACAGTGTGACATGCGGGGTAGGATTATATAGGATGGAGAGGATCAGGGGAGAGGGTGGCTGGGATTTGGAAGGTTTGAATTTAATTTATAGATTTCCATACACAAGCAAAGAAAAATATTGTTTACATTAAGGGAATCATAAAACATTATCATATGAATATCAGTAAGGGATCAATTTCCATATAATGCAATAAAGCGATCTTTTGAAGTTACGTTTGAATGTACAAAAACTTTTAATGTCTCGTATATCTATAGGGAGGGAGTTCCAAAATTTTGCGCAGTAAATATGAAATTAGTCTGTGTTAATGCGGTTCTTGTTTTTAGCAGGTGATACAGATTATTATTTTCTAGTGGGATAATGATGAATTTCATTATTCACTGTAAATATATTATTAAAGACAGTGGGCAGTTCACGATTATGATATTGGAACATAAGAAAGGCATAAGAAAGACATAAGAGTACAACAACAATCAGTGCATGTGGTGGCGTTAATAAACATTCCTAATAATTCGCATAGCATTTTTTTGTAACAAGAAAAATCTGTCGTAAAGGCCGAGTCCACACTAATATCAAGTTGATTTGAATAAATAGAGTAAATTAAAAAAGCATAACAGTGAAAATTTCACTGAAATCGGATGTAAATAAAGAAAGGCATTTTGAAGTTTTACATTTCATAAAACAGTGATTATGCATGACATGAGCGGTATGCAAATGAGTGAACCGAATGATGTCACACACTCACTTTTCCTTATGTGTTTTATCATATGAAATTTCAAATATTTCAATGTTTATGGATGTGATAAAGAATCTCTCCCTTATATCAAAATAAGTTACAATAATGATGATGTTACACGTTCCATAAGGAGTCAAACCATGTTTTACACTATTGAAGAAAAAAAAGAAGAAATATATGACATTAAATATAATGAAATACATAAGGAAAAGTGAGTGTGTGATATCATCGGTTCACTCATTTGCATATCACTGTTTCAAGAAATGATGCAAAACTTGAAAATGCCGTAACTTATTTTTTCATCCGATTTCAATAAAACTTCCACTGTTATGCTGGTGTAATTTTACTAGTCAAATCAACTTGATATTAGTGTGGACTTGGCCTTTAAAGACATGGCGCACTGTTTCCCCAGACCAACAGTCCATAATTTAAATATGGCAAAACTAGTGTGGAGTATAATAATAACAGAATATTCGACTAAAAAAACCCCACTTCAGTTTGTGGATCATACCAATGTTTCTGGAAGTCAGTGCACATACATTATTAATATTATACTTCTATGACAGTTTTATCTATTATTTACTTAGAAATGTTGTTTTCGTTACTTTTTGTATTTGTATGTTATCTATTAAAATCGGATGAGGTAGGTCGCTAAAAGTATTACAATGAAACATTATGACCCAGATTTTAAATGGGCCGCATACCGGGGCGGGCGGTGGGAGGGGGAGGCGCTACAGCCCCAACTTTTTTGAGTAGACACGTTTCATAAGGCTGACGTAGTAATCTTGATCGAATGCTCGTTCGCATGCTTAGTCGCCGTTTTTATAATTTGGTAATAACCTGTTCCATGATTTGTCAATTTTCACGTTTTTAGAAGGTGTTCTTATGATTTTGACCATAACATTGTCCCCAATGCTAATTTGTAAACTTTTGCCTCCCGTTTAATATGCAATTCGTCGTCGATAAAATCGACGCAGTGTTTTCAGTCATGTTTACTGAAATGGACATTACACTGATGAAACCACATTACATTATCATTACTATCGTCATTATTATTTTCGTTATTATCATCATTGTTATTATTATCATCATTATGATTGTGTACTGATAAGGACATTACACTAATGAAACCATATTACAGGCTATCACTGTTGGAGCGACGGATAACAAGGACAACCGTTCCTCGTTCTCTAACTACGGAAGCTGCTTGGACATCTTCGCCCCTGGTACTTCCATCAAATCCACATGGTATACTAGCAACACTGCTACCAAGACCATCAGCGGAACCTCTATGGCATGCCCACACGTTGCTGGTATGGTTTTGAAATAGTTGCTTGCTTTATAATGTCACATTTTACTAGAGATAAGGACACTATATCGAATATTCGTATGTGTACATAACAGCTTACCGATGTCACGGTGTCGATTGCCGAATGTGCCACCACTCATATGCATAACTTCTTACACTTTTAATAATAATAATAATAATAATGGTGAAAACTTACAGAGCGCACACACCGTCCAAGGACGCTCATGGCGCTAGCCCAGCAACAGTTCTCTTTAAATTTAATCTAGATAGATAAACAACAAATTTATGTTATTTTTACTGGTTACAATTAGTCAGGCGGCATAGTGAAATAATTGTGCATTTTGTGATAAAAGCACCAAATTTGGCACACAGGTAGATGCATGTGTTATAAGCAAAATTGGCTGTTTGGCCACCTAAAATTTCAAATGGCTGCAACTCTTTTCCCGCTCATTAAGGTATATAAATTCTCAAGTAGGTGTAGTCAGATATATCGCATTGAAATGTACAACTTTCAGGTCCCCAACTCTATATATAAAATGTGTTTTAGATGCCCATTTATTAAACAAAGGCCCAAATGCATTTATTAAAAAATTAAAAGATGCCGAATCTTACAGCACCAAATTTGGCACACAGATAGATGGATATGTTATAAACAAATTGGATATTTAGCCACCTAGAATTCGTCCCCCGAGGCCCGCTGTGCCCATTTTTATTTAAATGCCTGTAACTCGGGCAAATGCCTCACTGATTGTGAGAAATCACTTTTCATCTAGGTGTAATCAGATATATCACATTGAAATGTGAAATTTTCAGGTCCCCAAATCCATTAAAATGTGTTTTATGGGCCTTTAAAAAAAAGATGGATTAAAAAATGCATGGATTTAAACAATGGTAAAGACACCAAATCTTACTAATTTGGTACACAGGTAGGTGGATATGTTATAAACAAACTTGGATAGTTGGCCACCTAGAATTCGGCCCCTGAGCCCGCTGTGCCCATTTTCTAAGTCATGTCCGCAACTCGGGGACATTCTCCACTCAATGTACCATATCACTTCTCATGTTTAAACACATTAAAATATTTTGAATGAGGTTCTGAATAGTCATATGGATAGTAAAATCGAAATTACGGCCTGTTGTGAGCCTTCTAGTCGGAGGAAAGGCCAAATCGGCTCCGAGTCGTAGTGACGTCAGAGCAGTCCCACCATTGTTTACGATTTAAAACTGAATTGGCCCTTATTCCAGGCAGAAGGTTGATAACGCACGAAATCCTATGTTTAATATTCATATTGTTCAGAACCTGAATCAGGTAGATTTTATTTGTTAAAATGGCCATATGTAAGGCTATTGCGATTTATTTTAAAAATCGTATCGCAGTCTATCGTATAGTGTGCGATGGGCTTAAAATGATTTCCTTTTTATTCAATGTATAGGTGCCATTGCCCTCTACAGCAAGAGCACTTCATCTATGTTGTCTTGGACCTCCAACAACAAGATCTCGGACGTAGGATCTGGATCTCCAAACAAGCTCCTCTACGTCTAGTTTGGTAGAATTTCTTATTCCTTTTTTCATCTCATTCTCGGTATGCACTCATAGTTTATGTGTAAATGCCGTTACTTTAAAACATTTATGTTTCTGTTGACTTCCTCTCCGCTGATTAAAAGTACACAGTTCAAAAAAATGTTTCACTTGCATAGTTATCTCGGAGTCTAAACTGTATTAATGTCAGTGTGTTCTTTGTTTAACAAGGACGCCGCACCTTATTGGCATTATGGCTATCTAGGGGTGTCCTGCTATCAAAGATTTGTATTTCCAATGTGTACTGTATTAAGTTCGTGCATTTATCCTAGTCTGCAAGCACAGACCCTAATTGACACTTTATCAGAAAATCATTGTCTTGAGAGAAGCCTAACCCAGCTCTATACTGGTCGAGTCAATATAGGAGCAGCTATAGTACATGGCCTATATGGTAGTCTTACAGTGCAGACTGACCAGGGTTTGTGCCTGCAAACTACATTCATCCATTCATTTGCATACTATTTCCAACAAAAAAAGATAAAATTCACACTAAATTAATTAAAATCTGACCAAAATCAACCCATTCCCCCAAAGTCTTTATGACTTACGGTCATGACCTCTCACTAACATTTTTATTTTTCATTTTCGATGTGTATAAAATGTCATTCAATCAGAATTGTTGATTTTCCAAGCAATCGGCCTATTCAAAGCATCGTGAAAATCTCCCAAATATTGATCTTGATTATATTCATAACCTGATAGAATTAATATTTGAGTCATGGATATGTTATTTTTTCTCTTTTTTTAAATTCACTATAACTTTGTTATTTTGCGTTTGTTTTTCAGATGATGACGGTGTCCGGTGACCTTCGTGAAGTCGACCAAACATATCTCATGAATTTCTGAAATGTAAACACATTTTGAAAAATCTGTCTGATTTAGTTTCCATATCATCATCTACTTTAGGTTAGTTTTGAAGTGTTGACAGGTTAATTGCTCCAGCACAGTGGATGATGTTTCCAATCGCCAAAAGAAAATTTCCTCGGATTGTATTGACACACTCGGTGAATTATGGCTATTGTAAAATCATAGTACTCTTTCCAGAAATTGCAATAGAATTTCAAATTCATTAACGAATAAAACTTCAGTTAAACCATATCTACCTTGTAAAGTTTTACTTTGTTAATCTTAAAAGAAGTAAATATGTGTGGCCTGGCATTAAGTGATATGACGGTTCTAAGACGCATGCTCCGGTGACAAATACTCTGCGGTCAATTTATAACACCTGGGGAGCGTTTCATCAAGCGTTTTGTCAGTTATTTTTACCGACAAATTTGGTCTCTGCCAATCAGATGCAAGGATTTCAGTAGCTTATAACAGTTGTCGGTAAATATCACTGACCAAAACGCTTGATGAATCGCTCCCCTGGAACCTAATTCCCAACTTAACCATGGACCTTACACTATCATGACTATACCTAACTCTAACCCTATACCTAACCTAAAACCAAATGCAATCATAAGCCTTAGCCCTGCACCTTTGAAGAAATAAAGCCGGGAGCAAATGTCGTCGGAGAATGGGTCAGATAAGCGATATAACAATACATAGGACAAATGAATAATATGGCTTTTTCATCCTCATTGGTCCTACGCTGAATTGTGTCCATATCATGTGCCGTTAGGGATGGAGGGGTTAAGATCAGAGATAAGCTAAGCCTAATCCTACCCTAAATCTAACCCTAAATCTAACCCTAATACGATGGCCCGTATTCATAACGGTGAACTAAGTTAAACCTGGTTTAATTTAGTCTACTCATTTATGGAGTGCTAATTAAGTGTCAAGCTCTTTAATCTGTAAACATTACTGTAATTCTATAACAAAATGAATAAACGAACTGAATCCAAACATGAAATGAAATAAGAAATTGATTTCATGTTATGACATTTGTTTGTTCATTTGGTTACAGATTATTGTAATTTTTTCCGGGATGAGAAGGTTGACACTTTGTGCTGCATAAATCAGTAGACGAAATATTCACTTTTAGTTAGTACGATTTTATGAATATCGGCCAATGTGTTTTTACGGTAGGACTAATCGTGCTTAGGACCAAATATTTATTAATTAAGAGAGAGAGAGAGAATGAAAGGAAGAACAAAGAGATTGAAAGTGGGGAAATTGAAGACAGAGAAAATATGAAATAGAAAGAAAGGGGTAGAGAAAAAGCGAGTGAGGACTTGATAAATTGAGGACGAGGGGAGAGGGAGAGACCGGGGGGGGGGTTAAGAGAGGATATGTACAGGACAAGATTTTAGATGAAAGAAGAGTGAGAAATTGATATATTTGAGGTGAATATGGCTATATTTCCGAGATGTGTGAGAGCCCAAAAGAGAAAGGGAGCACGGGGGAGGGGGGTAGAGAAAAGTCTGGGCCAATTTGAAAAAAAAAAAATATATATATACAATTGAAAGCTGAAAGTCGGAGGCAAATCCGTTTCGACGGAGAAAATAGGCGGTGAAATGTTTGAAAACCGTCACTTGGATTCTTGGAAGGTATACACATATGGACAGCACCTGACGTTTTTCTCAAATCTGTTCCCTGACTGAAACTAGTCTGCACTGGCGTAGACAGGGGGGGGGGGGCACAAGGGGCCATGACCCCCCTATTCAGCCACTAAAAAAAAAAAAAAAAAAAAAGAAAGAGCAAAAAAGCGGGGAAGTGAGAGGAAAAGGCCTAAAAAATTCGCTATAAGCCGTTATCTTTCTCTCAAAATTTGATAAAACGTCAAAGTCTCCCTGCACCCACTGTTACATTACAGTGATATGTTGAGTCCAAATAACTGAAAAGCAGTCAGGGCGTCGAACTATAACTTTCCGCCTAAAAGTTTGTTTGTAACTAGCCGTTTTCTTTCTCTCAAATTTGCTAAAACGTCAGAGCTTTGGCGCTTTGCGAGGGAAGGGGGGGGGGGAACTCCCCCTCCCTGCACCCATCCCTGTTACAGTGCAGTATTACGTCCAAAATAACTGAAAAGCAGCCAGGGGGTCAAACTAACTTTCCGCCTAAAAAAAATTGCTGTAAAACGTAAGAGCTTTCGCGCTTCGCGCGGGAGGGCGAAAACTTCCCCCTGCTTGCACCCACCCCCTGGGGAGCTTTGCGTGCTCATCAATTTCGTACTCTTCGCGTGCTCACAAGTTCCCCCTAAAATGAAATCCTGGCTATGCGGTTGGATCCTTCACGTAATGGGTGTCGATCCCGGGGGGGGGGGGGTACATATATATCCCACCAAAAGAAATTTGAAGTGGGGGGGGGGGGTGGCCTGTATTATCAAAAAAAATCGCTATAAGCCGTTATCTTTCTCTCAAAATTTGCTAAAACGTAAAAAGTATTATCATGCCCCTATGATACATTAACTTTAAACTAATAATTATCCAAACTCATTATGTTTGACCCTGAAATACCATCACATTCTTTAATTATTAGAAATAAGGAAATAAGAAATGCCATAATTTCAATGCGAAAATATGGAAAAAAATTCGTTCGCTCGCATTATCATTCTCAATTGAGGGGTTCCGTCCATTGGCGTAGATGGGTGCATTCCTTTTATTCATTAAAAAAAAAACATTTTGGGATGCTCTAGAATGGAAGTTTTAAAGACAGATTTTCGAAAATGTCCCTGTATGGGAGGGGGATACCCCCTCCAACACCCTCCCCCGCTCAGTCGCTTTGCTCAGTGGCGTATCTAGGGGAGGGGGGGGGGGGGGGAGAAAGAAAAATGATAATTAACGGATTACGCACCCCCAAATCCGCAAGGTTAATGCACTAGAAATCTAGGTTTTGAAGGTTTGAAATGCGAAAATTTTTGAAAGCTCGGTAGCTTTACTCCCTCGCATAATTATTATCTTTCAGGATCTCGTAATTTCGCGCCCCCAGTAGGCCTATATAGTTCTTAAATAGCTTAAAAGTTTCAAAATTTGAAAAAATAAAGATGTAATTGCTTTGCTCCCTATATCATGTATGTTTCATATGACTCCTGCTAAATATAGCGCCCCCGATGTCGGATAAAGTGTATAAAACAGCATTTGCAAAGGTTCAACTTTTGAAAGAAATCTCAACTTCAGGTATAGCCTTGCTGAATTTCTCCACTCTTTCTGAAGCCTTTCAGGGTTTTCGTTAGTTTTGCTGCCGATTGTAGAAGTGAGTGAATAGAAAACCGCTTATTAATGTATATTGTGTGTGTGTAATTGGGTTTTTACAGACGTGTATCAATCAGATATGATTATTTACGTCTGGGACCGACCTTTAACGTCACCATCCGAAAGACGTGACTCAGTCTCGAACCTGGGTCCGCTGAATCAGTTTATAACTTCCACTGGTAGCTGGATTACAGGCGCACGCCACAACGCCCAGTTATAAAATTCGAGCTTCTCTTTTATGCACATAATATTCTCAGAGCACCTAGTGACGAGCTATTCCATGAACCTGCTTTTTATAACTGAGCCTCAATGCTTGGAATCCAGTTTGCATACATTATTTGTAGCTATGCCCGGCAAGCCACCGGCAAGCTTTCAGGTTGTCAAGAACAACCTTTGTTTGAAAGGTATGCATAAAACTTGCATATATTACCGAAGGGGGCAATTGCGGTTGTCCATTGCAAAATTTCCTGGGTAAAATGCACAAGAAATAGACCTGTTTACTAAGTGATTCAAATTTTATGCATACTTTTGAAACAAAAGTTGTTCTTGACAACCTGAAAGCTGAAAGCTTCACTGACGAAGGAGCAAGTTTGGGCACTCGGGGGGGGGGGGGGGGGGGGATTCATTTTTTGCCCCGGGTGCCATAATCCCTAGTATCATGAACACGGATTGACACCCCTGTGGCCCCCCTATTGAAAAATCCTGGCTACGCCTGTGCTAGCCTGAAAGCGGAGATTCTAAAATGACACTTAAACAAAGAAAGAAAATATGCCGAGTGAAAGGGCAGCCTAAACCCAGTCTCCCAATAGACCGCTTCTGTAATGTATACAAATTTATGCACATATATTCTCTGAGCACCTAGTGACGAGCTATTCCATGAACCTGTTTTTTATTAATGAGCTCAATGCTTGGAATCCAGTTTGCATACATTATTTGTTGCTATGTCCTGCAAGCCTCGGGCAAGCTTTCAGGTTGTCAAGAACAACCTTTGTTTGAAAGGTACGCATGGAATTTGCATACATTACCGATGTGGTCTATTGCAGGGCGACGGGGGTCTGTATCCAGTCTTACAGTTCAGACCCGGTGCGTTACGACTTACAAGGTTTTGTGCCTTGACCAACGAAATACAATAGTTTCCAGGCACACTTAAAAGAGTGTCTGCACTATTTATTAATCCAATATTGTATACCTTTTTGACCTTCACTATGGGGTATGTTAGTGTACAAACTATTAACATCATATGTAACAAAGGTTGATTCAAATGGCAATTCCTCGGGTAAGTTTGTTAAAAAATCAAAATCATCCCTAACAAAATTTTTACTTTATTGACTAGCGGTTTAAGCAAAATATCAATTAAACGGTGTGTTGCACATACCGGTCCAGCTATGATTGGGCGCATTTTTAATTTATCAGGAGCGGGGCATTGGATGTATTCCGATTTACTTTTAATTACTTCATGTTCAATTTCCAAACTTTGATGTATTTTCGGAAGGCCATACAAATTGCTTGTTTTATGCTCAAATTTTGTTAAAAAGTCAATTAAAATTTCAATTACTAGCAAAAACAGATACAGTGAAAGTGGGTCACCCTGCCTTACTCATCTCTTAATATCAAAATAAGCAGTAGAGAAACCTCCATTCATAACAGAACTACTAATTCCGTTATACATGGTTTTAACCCAGGAACAAAGAGACTGTCCAAACCCAAATAATTCTAGTACTTTGAAGAGAAAGTTATGGGAAACAGAATCAAAAGCTTTTCAAAATCGATCTGCTATGAGGAATATATCTTCCTCACAATAATAATTATTACAGTGAAAAATCACATCATTTATCAAACGTATAACTTTACCAATGTGTCTATTTTTTATAATTATGTAACCCACTTGATCGGAATGAATGATATCATTCAAAAATTCTTTTATTCGTTTTTCCTCAACTCGTCTAAGTCTCAGTTTGAATCAGATCAAACGAGGCCCTGGCTTTTGGAAATTTAATAATGCCTTGTTTTGTTTCACAAATTAGGAAAACGATAAAAGATACTATTCTGTTTATGCAAAAGACGGAGTAAAGTTTGATCAAAATGATTGCGTAGTGGGATGGTGAATTTATCGTAAATGAGCAGTTATTTTTCAGAACTTTAATGATGATAATACGTGGAGAAGCAATATCATATGCCTCCTTTGCCAATAAACAAAGTGTGAACAGGGAAAATAATTTGAAAAAAATAAAATAGATATTTGGTGATAAGACTTCTATATTAGAGGAAATTGATAAATTAAAATCAGAATTGGAAGCTTTTTGTGTAAAAACAAATGAAGGAATTGCGATTAGACTTCGGATAAAGTGGATGGAGTTTGGAGGGAAACCTAAATTCTTTTTAAATTTAGAAAAGCAAAATATCAATAAAGATATACGTCAGTTATTGACTGAAAATGGTGATATTTTAAATAGACAAAGTGACGTCTTCAAGGAAGTGTTTGATTTTTACTCTAATCTATGATGCAGAAAAAGAAACTGATAAAATTAACTTGGAAATATCATTAAACCTTGCTGACATTCCCAAGTTTTCCTCACAATTGTCTCATTACTGGAAGCTCCACTTAGTGTTGACGATGGCTATTCCACTTTAAAACTCATGAAAAACAATGAATCTCCCGGACAAGATGGTTTTACTGTAGAATTCTGTCGTTACTTTTGGGAAGATATTAAATACTTTCTACTAAGATCATTGAATTATGCATATTTCTGTGGATAATTGTCAAACTCACAAAAAATGCGAATAAAAAGTAAAAAGGAAAAAAAAAAAGGAAACAAACCTACACATCTATTAAAAATTGGCGACCGATCTCCTTACTGAATGTAGTTTACAAATTAGCATCCGGTTGTATTGCAAATACAAGATTTTTGAGTGGGTAGCTTACTAGCTTTACTGGCGAAAATATACGTTTATTATATGACACGCTACTTTATACTGAATTAAATGATATAACTGGCATGCTCCTTGTTGATTTTGAAATGAGCTTTCGATTCCGTATCGCATAGTTTTCTATTCAAGGTCCTGGATTTCTTTCACTTCGGTCTAATTAACGTAATTAAAACTTTGTAATGAAATGGATCAAGTTATTTTATGTAACTGCATCCTCTTTGTTAACGGACATTGTACAGATAGATTTTTAATAGGACGATGGTGTCGTCAAGGAGATCCTTTGTCCCCATACCTCTTTTTGTTAGTCAGTAAGATATTTGGTATCCTAATACGACACTCAGATTCTTTAGTTGGATTGCATATAAATGGGGAAACGCTTAAAATGTTGCAATATGCAGATGATAGACCTTTGACACTGAACGGTTCAACGCGGGATTTACTACGTGCCCTTACAGTAGTACTTAATGGATTTGCAAATGTCCAACCTCAAAATTAACGTAATTAAAACTCAAGTGATATGGATTGGGAAGAAGAACTTAAAAAAAGAAAGATTTTACACGAGTACAAACTAAACTGGATATCTGAAGGATATTTCAAGTACCTGGGTATAGACTTTTTAGTTAAATTATAAGAAATGGTTAATCACAATTATCAACAAAATAAAAAGAAATGTTAACGAAATAAAACGTTAGATGGCGATATGGCTAAAAGAACATTGACTCCCTCAGGGAGAGTAACCATAGTAAAATCCCTTTTGGGACCCAAATTGAATTACTTGCTATCTTTTCCAGAACCAAAATGAGAAATTATGAGTGATGTTAACCGATGTTTTTACGAATTTATTTGGCATGATAAACCTGATAAAATAAGTCGGAAACAAATGTGCCAATTATAGTGATGGTGGGGTTAAAGTGACATTTTTATGCATTCTTAATCACTCAAAATATCATGGATAAGAAGATTTATTTGTTATTCATGTGATGAAAATGTTATGTTACATATGTTCCAATCGTTCTTGCCTCCATAATATACATCTCTTCAGTTATTCATGGTGGCTGAACATTGCAAATAATTAGCAACTTGAGTGCGCAATTCATTTTGGAAAGAGGTATAGCCTTTTCAGTTCTTACTCAAACCATTGTAGATGATATTGCATGTCAACCCTTTTGGAATAATCCTAGAAAACAAGTCAATAATAATGTAGTTTATTTTAAGTCTTAAAGTGCTAAAGGGGTACGTTTTGTTAACGATTAAAAAAAAAAGATGAATAATTTCTCTCATATTTTGATTGTCAACGTATAAATACAGTGTACAAGTAAACTTTCTTCGATATTATGGCTTTTGTAACGTTATTCGATGTGGTTTTAATAACAATGTCATACCAAAGTTCATGGAACTACATGTATTATCCCTGAATCATTGTTTTTAATACTGAAAGTAAAAAAGGTTGCTCACATATTTATCATTCATTCTTGAAACATAAGATAAAAGAATGTAAAAAGTCTTACAAAATGGAAACAGGAGTTTGACCTTGACAATATCATACGAATTTCTTATTACCAAATTCCCTTTCATTCTGATGAAATGAAAAATAAAATTGAAATTGAAATTGAAATTAAAATTAACTGTTAAAATAAACAGATGGTTTCAGTTCAAGATACTGAATAGAATTCTATATAGTATACATGAAAGATGCTTTTTTAAAGATTTAAATTAGTGACAGATAACCTATGTACATTTTTTAATAACAGTGAAGAAACAGTTATGCATATATTTTGTTTGTGTATTCATTCAAACGAAATATGGTAAAAACTTGAGCTTTGGCTGTCCCGTAATAATGTACACATTAAGCTTACGAATCAAACTAAATTGTTTGGGTTTCCTGGGCCAGTGCCGTATACAGAGAGAGTCTGACCAACTCGGTTTCAGTTGAGCACAACATAGTGCATATTCCTTTGTTACATGTTTGCCTAACAAAGCATCATGCCGCCATGTTGTTACCCGCTGGAGCGAAGTTGGCCAGACTCTCTCTATATACGACACTGTCCTGGACTAGAGTCCCTTTATAGAAAGAGTAACGACAACCGTGATTTGAACGCCATTTGGGGCAACTATTACGTATCATTTTTATTCAATTCCGATGATCACCTGGGTGTTCCAAATAGAAAGAATTCGAACGCCATTTTGGGGCCAAAAAAAATAGGACGTCCATGTCGTAACTCTATCTATCAAGGGACTCTATCCTGGACTAGAGTACCTTTATATAGAGAGTAGCGACATAGACGTCTGACTTTTCGGGAAACAAAATGGCGTTTGAATTCTTTCTATTGAAAACACCCAGGTGCTCATCGCAATTGAATAGAAATGTTGCATAGCAGTGGAAACAAAATGGCGTTCAAATCATGAGTTGCCGCTACTCTCTTGATGTAGGTAATCTATCCTGGACTAGTGTCCCTGTATTAAAGAGTTGCGACAACTGGGGATTTGAACGCCATTTTGTTTCCACTATTACGTAACATTTCTATTCAATTCCGATGAGCACCTGGGTGTTCTCAATAGAAGGAATTCGAACGCCAATTTGTTTCCAGAAAAGTGGGAGGTCCATGTCGCAACTCTTTAATACAGGCATGACAGGGACACTATCCTGGACGTAATAACAGTGCCCTCAACTGTATTATGAAGGTAGTAATGAAATAAATTTTTGCAGCCAAATGCAAAAACTTTGCCAGGATTTGAACACACATGTCACCGATAAAATTTTATTATGATATGGAAAAGTATATATGGTAAACAAATCTGAAAGAAAAGAAATTTATGAAAAGCGGTTACATTTTACTAAATGTTTCTGATTATTTTTTCTTATAAAATTATTTTTGCCAAGTAAATCTATGGTCTTATTGTATTTAGAACGGCCAAAATATCATTTTGAAATTCTGCATGCAAATATATATATATATATATATATATATATATTGTTACAATTGTTACAATTACAATTGTTAATAATTATTCTAATGTATACATGTTTCTCAAAGCATTCGCTTGGATCCAGCTGAGGCACGTGGCTTGTCTTTGTTCAAAACTCACCTGCCCCCGACAAAGGAATTAATTAATAAGGTTGAAGATTTGTCAAATCTGTCGGTCAATTGAATCTGGTGTCGCCGAAACCACTAACCCGTCTCCGTGGTCTAGTGGTTAAGGCACTGGCGTTCCCAAGCTAACGACCCAGGTTCGATTCACGGCGGAGACATTTTTTCAGCCTTTGCAAAAATTTCAAAAAGGGAGGACAGCTCTGGGGAACTTTGATTTAAGTTACGCAACCATTATTCTCTCCTTTCACATTGTATTTATTTCCACGAGAGTTGCCAAAGCTGTTGTATATGTTATTTCCTTACAAAAATATATATATATATATATATATTTATATAGCTCTTCTGGTATATTTTTATATATGATATTGTTTAATAAAGAAACTCTGTGGAAGGGCTAAAAGGAAAGAAAAAAACAAACAAACGAACTTTTGGGTTTAAAAAATTGAGTGGTTAAACTTGAGATAGGATAGCACTTTAATCGTGAACAGCCTTTTCGCTGTGATACATTGACATAAAATATTCAGTGTAACAAATGCTTACATCATGATGTAATTAATTATTTGTAGATATGATGAATAAATGTGGTCAAATCTTAAGCTTTTGAAGTTGAAGCTGGGAGCTCGCACACAATACATCCTCCCTTACCCCCTCCCCCTCTTCCATCTAGAAAATATGGCCGTGTATATGATAACAGCGGGAAACGGTTTTCAATGAGGATGACATAAAATATATTAAACCATCTGGTTGGTAATAGCACGTCATTCAGGTTACAACATTAATCATGTGACATTTCGTTCAGGAATAGCGCTCATTAAAAGGCCCTCGTGACACAATGGTGTTATAAGCATGACAATCAGCATAAAAATGTACCTATGAGTTCATTGATAAGTCCTTGGATCTACTACCTTGCTTTGTCCGTTACCATGGTTACGTTCGTTTTTTCCGAATTCCATAATTCTGAAGGTTCGTCAGTCCGAAGGTTCATTGATCCGAAAGTTGATTATTCCGCAGGTTAGTATTTTGTTAAATGAAATAAAGTTCATTATTCAGAAAATAAAATATTGAAATATTTCGGCAGACCCAGGATAGTGATGACATCTTTTGTCGTGTACACCTCCTTAGCTGTCCCCCAAAATGAGGGGGAAAGGAGAAAAGAATTTTAAAAGAGAAAGAAAAGAACAGAAGATGAAGGAAGAGAGAAATAAAAGAAAAGACAAGATAAAATAAGGAAAGACAGGGAGAGAGGGGGAGAGAGAAAGAATGTGTGTGTGTGTGTGTGTGGGGGGGGGGGGTGGGTAGAGAGAAGAGGGTGATATAGGGTGACAGAGACGGGGTCACACCGCGACAATGATGGACAGAGGCGTATGACTGTCCCTGCGGTGGGCACTTGAAGGGGCCGGCCAAAACGCAAAGAAGAAGAAGAAAAAAAAAAAGAAGAACAGAACGGAAACGAAAAAGGGGAATGGGGATGGGTGTCGATCCGGGGGGGGGGGGGAGGGTGGGTGGGGGTCCCCCCCCCCCCCAATTTGAGGTTGGGGTGGCCTGTATTATCATCCACCAACATTTTTGGAGAAAATTTTCGGAGAAAATTCGTTCCCTCGCATTTTTATTCTCAATTATGGGGTTCCGTCCATTGGCGTAGATCCGTGCATTCCTTCTTTTCATTAAAAACCATTTTGGATGCTCTAAACTGCAAGTTTTATAGACAGATTTTTGAAAAAGTCCCTGGTGTGGGAGGGGGATACCCCCTCCCACATCCCCTCCTTGGTCGATTCGCTCAGTGGCGTATCTACTGGGCAGGGGGGGGGGGCATGTGCCCCCGGCGGCACTTGGGGGTGGCGCAAGAAAAAAATTAGGAAATTAAGAAATATCATATCCTTACGCTATGCATCCCCAAATCCGCAGGGTAAAAGGATAAATGCACTAGAAATATAGTTTATGAAGGTTTGAAATGCAAAAATTGTGCAAAGCTCGGTGGCTTTGCTCCCTCGCATAATTATTTTCTTTCGCGATCTCGTAATTTCGCGCCCCCAGTTTACAGTTCTTAAATAGCTTAAAGGGTTCAAGATTTGAAAAAAATAAAGATGTAATTGCTTTTTTTTTTGTATATAACATGCAAAATGTGAACAATAGCCAGCCAAAACACCAAGGATCCAGAAGCTAATCAATGGTTCACTGCAACTCATTAAAAAATATATAAAAAGTAATTTAAGGAAAAATATTGGGCAATAGGTAGACCATTGAAGTCATGAAATGCGATTTGCCAAAAGAAATATATGCACACGCCTTTTAAAAGAATTCAGTCCTGTACAGGAAGGCGTTCCAACAACATGATTTGGGAGACTGTTCCAAACCCTTCAAGCCGTGTGAATGAAGCTTCTATCCAATTGATGAGTTTTTGCAGTGGGTAATAGAACAGCGTGGACAGGAGAAGATACACTAGCTCTGGTCACTCGTCTCCTTTCTAGAGGCGGAGGGAGCATTTCATTTAAAGACCTCAGCCTGACCCAAAACAACCATATATTGACGTAAAGCTTAGTAAACAAAGAATATAATTACCCTGGGTATTCATAAATTTTCGTCTCCGTTAATCCATAAAAAATAAAAAAGATAATTTTTTTTGGTCCGCCCCCTCCCTATTGCGTAACAAGAGAGGAAACTGCAGGGGGTCGCTAGACGTGTGACGACATGTCATGTATACAGCTCCGAGTGCGTCTACACGATATGTCGTCATCAAATTTTCACCCCCCGCAAAGTAGCGTTCCTCAGAGACGGGGCCCTCGTCAGAAAAACCACCGGGGCTCAACATTCGGGACGCTGTTACTCATTCCACAGGAAACGGAATCTCATGAAGTTGGTTTCAATTTGTTCAGAAAATATATAGCTCCCCGTGGATGAATAAAGTGTATATTTCAAAATTCGGTCAGGCTGAGGTCTTTAAGTCTTTTGGGCACTGTTCTGTGTGCATTTTGTAGAATACACAAGCAGCTGCAACTTGGCGCCTGTGAGTTAAACTAGGAATAGATAAATCTTGAAGGGCAGTGGATTCATCAACACAAATAACCTAGAGTGCTTTTTTCTGAATGTTGTCTAACATGCTAAGTATGGTAGAGGAGGCATTTATCCAGCATTTATCCAGCGTAACTTCATTGTTTGCCCGGGCGCCATAATCCCTAGATACGCCACTGGCTTCACTCCTTCGCCGGTCATCTCCCCCCCCCCCCCAAATCATGAACACGGATCGACACCCCCGGGAACGGAGATGTCAGACAAAAATAGTTAGCCTAAAACTAAAAAAAAAAAAAAATGATCTTCACATATTAAAATTTGCAGACAAGGGTAAGAAATGGTCCTTGGAGTTATTAAATTTGCGTAATTCGCTGACAGAAGTTTCGATTTCTTTTGTCCATAAAGAAAGAAGGAAAGAAAAAAACCCCAACAAAGTCTTTTTCTCATAGGGGGGGGGGGGGGGCACTTCATCTCACCTCCGTGACCTGCGTGCGGCTGAATAATGGATACCCGTTCGGAGATCGTTTTGGCAGGGCGCTCCCTCGCAAGTAACTATGATCAGTGGCGGATCCAGTGGGGGGGGGGGGGGGGGGACCAAAAAGTGGCCCAAGAATGCTGAGGACTTTTGTTTCTGCCTGTCAGAGATTATTTGAGTTATTAAAAGGGGCCCAAAAATGCTGAGGACCATTTTTTTTTGCTTGTCAGAAAATGTATATTGAGCCCCCTCCGTCAAGAAATCCTGGATCCGCCACTGACTATAATTATGTCTTAATGACTCAGTGGAGTGAGGATGGTTCCATAACTGTCAAGTTCAACATGCTCTTTATGATAGCAAACCATTTGGAAAACTCTTCACGGTAACGAGGATGAAAGCATACCCAGTTTCAGATGTATTCTAATTTCACACACGTAGACACGGGCCTCTGTGATCCATGTGCATGAAGCAGATGTGGGCCCTGTAAACATTCATTTAAAGGTTAGGGTCGAGTTGTGGTATATCAAAGTCTGAAGGTGAAAGGTTTTTTTTGTGTTTTGTTTTTATTGTCTCTTTTGTGTAATGGTATTCCCTATATAAATGCCCTCATATTCCAAATTTATCTAGAAATAGTTTTAATCTTTGGGCCGAATCGTGGTACCACATGTGTTAGGGGGCATTGGCATCATTGGGGGGGGGGGGGGGGGGGGGGGCAAGGAATGGAAGAATTGATGCATGGGAATAATAACTGAAGAATAACTAAAAAGGACGAGGTACCAACGATGGTGAGGAGAACAAAAGAGAGAGAGAGAGAGAGAGTGTGTGAGAGAGATAGAGGGAGAAAAATAGAGAGTGAGTGAGGGAAAGAGAAAGAGAGTGAGCGAGAGAGAGAGAGAGAGATAGAGAGAAGGGGGATGGCTAATCACTGAACTAACAATAAATACAAATCACTGAACTAACAATGAATACTAAGCGCAGACAAGAAGAAAAATGTTACAGTCTGGAAGAGCTACTTTGAAATTCATATATCAAATTTCTGACACAATTTATCTTACCTAATGCACTAAGGAGAGGAAAGGAGACGTGTGAACAGACCAGTTCAAAATGTTTGTTTAAATTTATGGACGCTATAGCTTTTAGAGACTCGTATCGAACTACAATGTACTACATTCATCTGTCACAAGCTATTTTTCATGCGGGTATTTCATTTCAACAGTCTAAATGGATATTGCATACACTAGCTAGTTATCGCTATTACAGACAGGCCTGTGACAAGCCTTCACGTTTTCGCTCGGCACTCTTGTAGTAATAGGTGTTAAAAAAAGAAGACATTTGACACTTTTCATGTGTCTACAATAATTAATTCAGAGCACAATAATGACAGGTGCATCGCACAATGGTATTGTTGCGTTCTGGATTAATTACTGATCAAGACACATATAGTCTTGGCCATTAATTTTCTAAAAGTGAAAATCTAATTAGAACTCCTAAGCATTATTTTATTATATGAAATTTCAAATATTTCAATTTTTATAGATGTGATAATAAAGAATCCCTTCCTTGTATGAAAATAAGTTACAATAATGATGATTTTACATGTTCCATATGGAGTCAAACCATGTTTTACATTATTGAAGCAAAAAAATGAAATATATGATATTTCATATAATAAAATACATAAGGAAAAGTGAGTGCATGACATCATCGGTTCACTCATTTGCATACCGCCCATGTTATGCATATCACTGTTTCATGAAATAATGCAAAAATTCAAAATGCCATAACTTTCTTATTTTACATCCGATTTCAATAAAATTTTCACTGTTATGCTTGTTAAAATTTACTCTATTTATTCCAGTCAACTTGATATTAGGGTGGACTTGGCATTTAAAGGAAGAACCTGTGCCAGGATAAAGATTTCGCAACATGCAAAAATATAACACACCATTTCCGTTTCCCTTGTTCGATGACGAGAACAGGCGCATATGACGAGGGAACATATGAACAGTTGCCCGGACAGAGCGACCGGCTCGCTGTAGACGTGCCCTTGATTCACAAAATCAAAACATCATCATGTGTCTTCTATCCCTGGAAGTTAAATGGGAATAAAAGGCAACAAACATTAGCCTATAATCATGTAGATAATTGTCAAATATCTTGAAATTACTCCTATTTGATTATTTAAGAAGGAGAACAGTGTCTCCAAAAGTTGCAGTTTCCTTGCTTGACATTATCCCATGGGGGCTGCCATTTTCTTTACAAAGTCATGTCAGAGCAGTTCTATTTGTGAGATACCCACTGACCTATACACTAGCTACCATGACACTCATGATCAGCTGTGGAATGCATGACACTGGATTTTCTCATAATAAACCATTTTTGTAGTCATGTACATTCAAATGAAGATACTTTTATCCTGTCATATAACCTATTTGTGTCAAGGTATTTGGTTCAGCTGTTTCTTTTGTTAAGCAGGATTTGGCATGCACTTGTAAGTTGCTTGGTCTGACAAAGGTTTGTCAATTCTTCAAAGAAATGACAAAGACCTACAACTGCTCTTAGATATCACCTGTGCGAGACAATGGGGGTACCAAGATGGCTGCCATTTTGCATTTTATTGGGTGGCTTTAGTTGTACAATAGCTATTCATTATGCAACATCTTATCCATTGTGTACAGGTAAAAGGACATGTACCGCAATGACATCACAGTTTTTTTTCTTCAAAATGGCAGCCCCCATGGGATAATATCTAGCAAGAAATCTGCAAACTTTAGAGAGACTGTTCCCCTTACTGAGTAATCAAATCAGAGTATTTTCAAGATATTTTGAACAGGCTGACAATTTTCCACATGATTATCAGCTAATGTATGTTGAGTTTCATTCTCCTTTAAAGTGTCAATTGTATATAATATGTTGGGGGTTCAAATTGGCCCAGACTTTTTCTCTCCCCACCCCACCCCCTTTCTCTTTTGGGCTCTCACACATTTTGAAAATATAGGCAAATTTTCCACATGATTATCAGCTAATGTATGTTGAGTTTCATTCTCCTTTAAAGTGTCAATGAGTGATTAAACTTTGATTTGATTCGGACAAATTGGAAGTACTGGGCGCCCTCACAGTTTTCCAGTCGTGCATTCAACTTGATCATTTTCAAAAGTGGTATCTCGGATCCCATAGATGACTTTCGCACGATGTTAACAAGTTGGAGGTTACTGTAGCTCATTGGAAACTTTGGATTTATTCGTAAAACAACAGAGAAGATACCCCTAGAATGAAGAACCACGTGGAGAATGATATAAAGGAGACAGCAGAAGAGGAGAAGAGGATAGAAGAGGAGAGAGAGAAGAGAAGAGAGAAAATAGCCGAGCGAGGAAACTGGAGCGGGAAGCTGGACTTTTTCCTCGCCCTTTGTGGCTCATCAGTCGGGCTCGGCAACGTGTGGAGATTCCCGTATCTCTGCTATAAGCACGGAGGGGGTATGTATTTCTGCCACTAAAATAATTCCCATTTCTTTTTCGAATTTTGAACTTTAATAAGGTTTATCAATACATCTTAGCGCATCGATGTTCAGCTTGCCTCTGTATCTATTTCCCTAATTATTTTTTTTTTCACTTTCCGTTTCCTGCAGATTTTATATACCTTTAATTTATTGTTCTCTTTACTTTTATTTGCCCATTTTGACATGCGCTTTATTTTAGAGGAAGTATTATGTTTGGAAATTTCGTTGATATCAGATAATTGTGCCGTTTCTTTTCATTAGGAAATCTGTTTTTGTTCAATCAGCGCAACTGGCGCTAAGACCCTAAGATCAAAACATGAAGTCAGAAATTTCGAAAAAAAAACCTATTTATTATCAATGATTTTTATATCGATACCACATTCTGGTTGTTCAAAGAGTCAAAAACCCTAACACATTTACCACTTATACATGTACAAGCATATCTGAAGATAAGCTTGTACTCCGTAATAGTTTTCACGGGTGAATAGGCTTTCAATAGCTTTTGTGTGTATCAGCAGGCCTTTCTTCCAATCTAGATATCATTCATACATGAGAGGAAAATAATTATTTAAAATTTCACTTTCAACTCTGAATCCCCAAATTTGTGGCACAGTAAGAGTTGAAGAGTCCCTGAATCAGGTAATCTAGCAAATTTAAGAAACTTAAATCTTGCTTACAGCAATTTTGTTGTCTGTTTTTGACTGCTGCAACAGTGAATGTTGGACAAAGTCCCATAGGCAAGGGCCTAGAGTGTTCATTACATGTTTCTTGAACGTTACAACTGGTGCCCCTTCTTTGATGACGAGGATATAACAGCCCCTCCCAAAGCCTCGTGGTTAACATTCCTAAAAGAACTTACTTTAATGTCAAGTGACAAGTGATGTCTCTTGCAAAGCAATATGACCGGCAGTGAGCTAGGTATAGAGTCAGTGTTGCGTGATGAAATTCAATGACTTTTATTTTTTTTGTAAACAAAACGGTGCTTGTAGGGAGCTACACCTCACAAGTTTTATTACCTGAACATTTTTAGCAGTTTCCTTTTCTAATCTTATCAAATGTGTTGTGGTCTAGTGGATAAGTCACTGGAATCACTGTGTCATCGCCATTTATTGTGGATCTTCGTTCATGGTCCAATCTCCAAAATAGTCCCATATGTCATCAATAATAGAAGTGTACTGTAAAATTACAGAAATCTGATGTCAGAAGAGTTGCCAGAAATTTGCTGTAAAAATACAAGCTGTATGTAATTTTATCATACATTTCCAGATCTGTAATTCAGATAACAGGTTCTTATGTAATTGCCTTGGAACCCGAGTCCTAAAATACATTAAAGTAATAAAATTAAACTGTAAAATTACACAAAAAACTTTATCAAAAACCCATTTTGCCTTAAAATCACAAGTTTATGATGTAACTCAGTTTCGCAATTACAAATGAGGTACTTTTACGGGAAACATGTAAAAATAACATCACAACTGCTGTATTTATAATAAACAGAACAAATCTGTATTTTCCCCCTGTAAAAATACAAATATTTTTTACAGTGTATGATTGTGAACGTAAATTGACTAAAAAAAAACCCACATCATTTTACTTGATATTTTGTCCTATAAATTCAAGGAGGGCTATAAACCTTACAAAATGATCGGAGCCCCGTTTCATAAAACTTGTTATCAGTAACAACTGCTCCATTTCTATGACAAATTTGGTCTCAGCCAATCAGATGCAAGGATTTTAGTACCTTATGAGCCCTTTCACACTCACTTCGTTAGAGCGCTCTAACTAAGAACGGTTCCTCTGGAGCGGTTCCCAGGTGAGTGTGAATGCTCAAGTGGTCCAGGAAGCGTACTTCTGGAGCGCTCCAGAAGACCACCTCGCGAGGTGGTCTTGAGGAACGGTTCCTCGTTAGAGCGCTCCAACGTGTCAGTGTGAAAGCAAAGCGATCCTAAAGCGTACTTCAACCGGAAGTGAGTGTGTGTGGCGCGGGAAATCAATGGGTGATTTGATACATTGATACGACAGACCGACCGGGCAGCGGCACAGCGCATTATACGGTTTGAAATTCCGCGCGAAAAATTTGAGCCGCTGATCTGAGCTGCCATAGCAACAAGACCACTTTGACTCGTTGAGCGATTCGAGACATAAAAAATGCGGTGAGTGTGAAAGCAAACGAAGCGTTCTTCAAGAACCGTTCCTCTGGAGCGCTCTAACTTGGAGCGGTCCAGAAGTGAGTGTGAAAGGCCTCTATAACAGTGATTGCAACATGTTATTGATAACAAGCTTTATGAAACAGGGCCCAGTTATGCAAAAATTGTTGATGTGGTCGGTAATGTCCGAGACAAAATAAAGAGCTTCGACTTGTCCGTATACCGTTATGAAAAAATGGCGAGAGCTTTCAAGTAAAAACATACCTGTCAACAACGGAAGGCTAATGACCGCTTGTCAATTAAAAAGACGTAACAATCAAGGATACCTTAATTTTGATCATAATCTCATTAACCTAGATACTTTATATCACCAGTGTTACAGGGCAAAGTGGAGTAGGATGGAGTAAAATTTTGCCTGATTTTACATTTTCGGAACTTTCGGAACCTCAAGACTTTTAATTGTTTCTATGATTATATAAACCAAGGGTGGCAGCTTTTTATAAAGCTCGTTGCTTTTCTTGCTGTCTCCTCTATCTTGTAATTGATATTTTGTTCCTATTTGTATTTGTATGTATTTTTAAACTATGGATGGAAATAAATAAATAAAATGAAAAGAAAATGAATGAAATGAAAATGAAATGTCATTCAACATAAACCTTCTCTTCCCACACTGTATGTGTGAGTTTGTGCGTGTGTGTGTGTGTGTGTGTGTGTGTGGGCGTGTTTAGCCGTATGTCCGAGGACATTTTCGGACAGAGAACAAAAAAAAAATCATGAGAACAATAGTCCTCGGAAGCCGGACAATAGTCCTCGAACGTCGAACAATGAATGACGGAGGAACAATAGAGGAAAAAATACTTGTCCTCGGAAGTAAAGCAATACAAGACGGTGTGTATGTGTGTGTGTGTGTGTGTGTTTCTCTCTCGCTCTCTCTAAGTTTCTCTTTATCTCTCTATCTCTCTGACTCTTTTCTCTCCCCCCACCCTTCATGCACGCCCCCTATTTCCTCTACCCAATATCCCCTCTCCACCCTTCTCTCTGCCCCTTTCTTTACCAAAACGTCCCTTTCTCGCTCTCTCTGAACTTCATGTTCATACTTTCTCAGGCGACAAGTTCCCAGAAAATTGAATTCTTACCACCAATGTCCCCGTATAGACATTTAGACAGTATAGACAAGTGCCGACAGTCCCAGGGATACCAATTAGTCATAGCCATGTGAACTTGTGAACACTACCGTAGCTGTTCAAGACAATGGCGGATCTCTTGCGGAGTGGGAAGGGGGGGGGGGGGGGGGGGGGGGTGGAGGGAGGGAAACAAGTCCGAAAAATCTCTGACAAGATCCACTCCCCGACCACCCAAAAGGTTACCGCATTTTTCAAGTGCCCTTTTGTGCCACTAGAAGATATACGCGTTCTTCTGGCAAAAATCTTCTTGTAGCACAAAGAACAAATTCATCTCTTGCTTATTGTATATAAGGCGCTTCATGGTCAAGCTCCTATGTACATCAGAGAATTGCTGAATTTCAGAGTCAATCAACATAGTCGAAACCTGCGCAGTTCCCAAGATACTCTGCTTCTCCAAATTCCATTCGTAAAAACAAAAGTAACACTGGGTGATCGTTCATTTGCTTGTGCAGCCCCTAAACTCTGGAATAACTTGCCATTGGAAGTCAGGAAATCCCCATCTGTGAATATGTTTAAATCAAAACTCAAAGCGTATCTATTCAATTAATAACAAGCATATCAGGAGCTCATGCAGCGCAGTAGAATATATACAAATTGTTGGATAGTTACTGCGCTTTATAAATGTATTATTATTATTATTATTATTATTATCTCTTGGTTACCCTGCCTTCATAGCTGCGCGCCACGTTTATTGAACCAGTTAAAAACGGTCCTTGTTTCTAAAGCACACAGAGAAATGTAATTCAACACAGATTTGTAGTATTCTTCAGTCCATTCTTTTTCTACCCATTTGCTTCTCTCATTTTCATCATAGTTGATAGTTATACTATTTAAACTAGATAGATGGTGCAATATAAGTGCGTTGTATTATTCCTGTTATTATTATTAGTAGTAGTAGTAAAGTATTATTATTATTATTATTATTATCGATATTTGTAGTAGTAGTAGTAATAGTAGTAGTAGTAGTAGTAGTAGTAGTCCAAAATCATATAACAAGCAAGGGGGGGGGGGGAGAAATGCAATAAAATGATAATAATAAGGGTCATTACATATCAAAGTGCCCGTTTTGTTCCTTCAAAATATTTACTGGTGTCACACTAACACCATTTGGTGCACAGTTTTTTTCCCATTCTCTTTCGTTAGTGTGCCTGATTAAGTTTTGCCGGGGTGGTGGAGAGAACCAACGTGCCCCTGGATCTACTAGTGCTGCTAAAAATGGTATAACTCTAAGCCCCTTTAGCATGTTCAGGGAAAAACGGATCCAGCCAATAACTATTTTATAATATAAGTGATAATAAGAGGAGGGTCTAAAGTGATAGGGGAGATTAAAAAAGGGTCTGGGGGATTATGCTGTCTGAGCCACAAGTTTGGCAAGTACGTGTTTGAAACAAACGGCTCGTTCTGATCGCTCTTTTTCTGTTTTGGGGGCATAATGAAGGCTAAACGTTCATACGAGTCGGAGGCACATTTAAGACCATATTTGTCTAATTTATGTTATCATTGGAATGGATGTTAATTTGGTACAAAATATGTATACACAATGCATAATATTCTACTAAGTAGATTATACTCACTATTAATGCTAAAATGGTATTTAGTTGTTGGAAAGTGGTCTGAAATATGTCTAAAGTGAAATATTACAGTTATTTTAAATTTCAGTGAAAAGACATGTATGTTAAGACATATTCAGGGTAGAAAAGAATGGACTTTCACATGGAGACATCGAAATAATCAAGAAAACACAACAATAAGATGAGTAAAGTATTTGATTTGTAGGTAATTTTTGCCCTCCCCCAAAAGCGCTTACGAAACAAGCTTGGAACAAAATGGTAAAGAAGCAAAATCTTTAATCACGATGTTAACGACAAACCTGTGACCTTTAACATTCAAATATACTTTAGGATTAATCTAAAAGTAACTTACATTATATTTCAAATTCCTCTATATACGTTTTGTCAGTAAAATGAATTATGTACCTTTAAGAGGACTTCCTCTGGGATAAATTATCCTCTCTACCACCTGTCATATCATTAGATAATGCATTGAACAAAAGCATTTTGTAAAAGTACAAGAACCGTACGACCTGTCAGAGCAAAATTCAAGTTTTGTTAACATACAAGTAGGCCCTATTGACTTAACTCATTTCTGGTAATTACTCTCACGGCAAAGTGAGCGAGCCCAAAAACGAAACAACATTGAGAAGGTGATGTGAAAGGCACATGTCAGGTTCGTGTTATGAGGTATACAGACTTTCCCTATGATATTTGTAGAGGGAGGAAGTGTAGCGACCTTAAAGGGAAAGTCTACCCTGAATAAAAGATTCTAAAAAACGCAGAAACATTAAAGAAACAGATCAGTGAAGGTTTGAGCAAAATTCGATAAGAAATAAGAAAGTTATGAAGTTTTGAAGTTGTAATCAATCAAACACAAATCGGAAACTCCGTGACGTATCTTGCGAGCTCCTCTCCCATTTGCCCTGTATCCCAAAATCATTAATTTCCATTTTCTCTAACTAAACTATTCAATGATGCATGCATCTTAGATATAATCATTGCTTATATGTTTTCACACAAAACCTGTATGAAACATATCAATTCCTTCATCAAAAACTAAGAAAATAAGAATTTATGAGATTTTCTGTATTAAGCAAATAGGAGAGGAGCTCGCAAGATACGCCACGGAGTTGCCAATTTGTGTTTGATTGATTATTTAAGTCAACTTGAAATACCAGGGTGGACTTTCCCTTTAATGCCCGTTGTACACGATTCGTCATTTACTGACGCAGGACTGCGTCAGCGACTTTCGCGTCTTTGACGGCGCCATTTGAGAGTGACGTAAGAAAAAAGTGAATGCAAAATGAATAGTGAAAACATTGCTTTGAATCACGAACTTATAGGCTGATTCCTTCACAGTTCTGAGGCATGTAATAACGCAATAGAAATGACCTCTCGTGTGCAATGGACATTACGCTAGCCATTAATCAAGCTCGTTGCACACGAAGCGTTATTTACCTAACGTAGGGCGGCGCCAAATGAGAGCGATATCGTTTCAAGTGAATGCAAAATGAAATAGCTGAGCTATATGGGCTAATTTCCTGCACACACTAGGTAATAACGCCTCGGGTATAACTAGCACTAATGCCCATTGCACACTAATCTTAAGCGTCATTTGACTGACGTAGAATGGTGTCAGTGACTGTGACCTGTGCGGTCTTTGACGTGACACGAGAGAGTGATATGATGGCAAAATGAACAATGCCATTATTGCGTTGAGTTACCGACATATGAGCTAAATAATTTTACAGGCTGGAATAGCGCAGGCAATAACGCAACAGAAATGACGCAACAGAAATGACGCAACAGGCATAAAACATCTTGCAATCGACGTAGTCTTTGACGTGCCATGCCATTGCACAATGAATAGTACAAAAAATTGCATTGAATTACTTATGAGCTAATTAATTGCTAATTGGCTTGAAAAGCGTAGACAATAACGCAGTATATAGGACGTCTCGTGTCATGGGAGTCGGATGGAAAAAGTGAACTACATTAATTTGTTCGAAGCACGTAAAATTCTCGTTCTGTCCTTCTTATACATGAATCTTTCATCAAAGAGTTTCAGAAGAACAAGGGCAGGGGAAATTAGAACATCCTTTCACTTTTCCGCTTCTTGAATGATCCACTTATCTAGACCATGTTTCGGGACCATGTTACTTGCATTTCGTAGATTTTTTTTCAAAATGTACTTGCTTTTTCCTTTGCTTTATTTTCATAGCTGTGTTTAAAAGGACTTGTAATTATTTACCCTCATTAAAAAAAGAAAGAAGTAAGTTGACATAACTATTAATTTAGTTGTACATGTTTTAATGAATTATATTGTGTAAGCTTTAAGAAAACTATTTGTTATGCAACATGAATCCTCAAAATATTGAAATTATTAAGAATCAAGGAAAATCATTCTTTACCACATAGACTCACAAAACCAACGGCCATGGGACCGACAGCCCACAAACCGATATACTTCCTTATATATTTTTTTGTTTGGTCGGTCTCGTGGTCGTGGACCAGCGGTCTCATTGACATTCTTTAATTTTTAGTCTAGCGGGCTGTCCGGTAGTCTATTAAAGAGTACCTATGTATTTATATGAATGAAGTGCATTTGAATTTCAGTAATCTGTTATCAATCATAATAATCTTTATACTTTAGGTGCGTTTCTCATACCCTATTTCCTGAGTGTATTCTGTGCGGGGATTCCCCTTCTGGTCATTGAGATTGGTCTAGGGCAGTTTACGGGGCAAGGACCTGTAACAGCATGGGGGATGATCAGCCCTCTCTTCAAAGGTAAGTTTAATATTCCCGATTTCTTAATACCCCAGTAATACTGGCTAATTTAAAAGGCGGGCAGAACGTACCGGCCCCTGCCCCCTTTAAAGATAAAGTTAGTTATGGTCAAGCGGATCCATTGTGAAAGAAACTGTTTGGAAGCAATAGGGAAAGGTTGATCATGTCTAAATAAGGATTGGTGTATTCTGTGAGGTTTTGGAATCATCAATCATCAATGACGTGAAATCAACCCAAACTCGCTCAAAAGCACATGCACCGCACACAGAATTGGGTATATGGGACTGCACACACACACACACACACACATGTGGCATGCATGTTCGGCCCGAACACTTCAGATATTTTTCGTCATATTTCGAATATAAAAGCATTTGAAGAGACAATATTATAGTAACCTCTTCTTCATTAACAAGAACAATACTTGTAAAACATGGAAAACCATTAATGAGTTACTGTATAGTGAAAAAGATATGAATAAAGGGACCAATGTAGAAAAATTGACAATATCTGACCATGGACAAAATAGAGTGATAACTTGTGATAGTGACATAGCTAATGAATTTAACAATTTTTTTGTAAATATAGGTCCAAAGCTGGCCAATGAAATACCAACTGTTCATTCTGACTTTACAGAATACTTAGGAAACAAAGCAGAAAGCTCACTATTTTTAAAACCAGTTGTTGAAAATGAAGTAAAATGTCACCTGCAGACTTTAGATAGCAAAAAAGCATGTGGCTATGATAATTTACCTACAAGGTTGTTGAAAGATGCTTCACAATATATCTCAAGTCCATTAACACATATTTTTAATCTTTCTATAGAAAAAGGTAAATTTCCAGAAGCTTTGAAAGTGGCAAAGGTGACACCAATTTACAAGAAGGGACAAAAACATTTACCAGGCAATTACAGACCTATTTCCGTCCTACCAGTGCTGGGAAAAATCTTTGAAAAAATGATAAATAAACGTGTAATTGATTTCTTGGAAGCGAATAATCAGTATGGTTTTCGTAAAAAGCATAGCACTAAATTGTCTTTGATTAATCTCGCAAACACATTATTGCAATACTTAGATGAAGGTAGAGTAACATTTGGTATCTTTATTGACTTTCAAAAGGCCTTTGATACTATTAACCATAGAATTCTCCTTTAAAAAATGTCACATTATGGAATCCGTGGAATAACTTTGAAATGGTTTGAAGACTATTTGTACAAACGATCCCAGTTTATACAATACAAGGATGAGATGTCTTTAAATTTGAATATAACATGTGGTGTCCCTCAGGGCTCTGTTCTTGGTCCGACATTATTTCTAATTTATATGAATGATTTACCTAACTCCACAAACTTTTTCAATTTCAGATTATTTGCTGATGAATCAAACCTGTTTCATACCTTTGACACTAAACAAAAGGAAATTGACTTAGAACTGATAAGTGAAAATTTAGAGAAGGTCCAGGAATGGTGTAATGCAAATCAAGTCATAATTAACTTACAGAAAAAAAAATTACATGGTTATTAAATCAAAAGGTCGTGCAATACATCAGAAAGGATCTGTGAGAATATCAGGGTCAGACATTAGTGAGGTATCTGTTGCACCATTTGTAGGCATTCAAATTGATTGCCACCTTTCATGGAAAGAACATATTCAGAAAATAAACAAGTGCATACGCAAAAAAGTAGGCATTCTGTTTAAGTTAAGACATTTTGTACCAAAGCATATACTTGTGTTATTATACAAGACTTTTATACAGCCTCACATCTCTTATGGAATAGAGGTGTGGGGGAGTACTTACAAAAGTAATCTAAATTGTATATATATTTGTCAAAAAATGGCAATGAGGGCAATCACTTTTAGTCCGATTAGAACAGACTCAAAACCTCTTTTCCAAAGCCTAGGAATACTCAATATTTTTCAACTCCATGAACTTTACGTATCAACATTTATGTATGACCTGGTGAAAGGTAAATTACCACACTCACTAGTAGAATATTGTCAGATCATACAGCACAGATATGCAACAAGAGGGAAGGAAAATGGGTTACTCTGTGTACCAAAATGTAAGACAAGGCAAGGACAGTTTAGCATTTCGTTTGTTGGAACAAAGCTGTGGAATAGTCTTCCACATGAAATCAGATTTACATCTTCAAGGTCAACCTTTCGTAGACAACTATCAAGCAACCTTCAATGTAATTGATGTTGTGAGCTTAAAACTCAACTGTTTTTTATGTACTCCATTTATCATATACATGTATTTGATGATCTTTATAGCTTAGGATTAAGCTTTAATGTTTGTTTAATTGCATCTCTTTTTATTTTTTCTTTTTTTTAATTTATCTATTCATGTATTACTTGTAATCTGTAATATTACATTTGCTAAACATTTTTTTCAATTTTCACTCTACTGTATACTTCATACATCTGATAGTGAATCTTATTTGTGTAAAAATAGATTCTTTTTTTTAATCAAACGTTATTTCTGTAATTATAATTTGAAAAAGAGAATTCACTGCTTGTGATATTTTCTCTCCTCAAGAAATGTAAACTATACTGTATTGTCTTTTAATATTTGTGAATACAAGATGAAACTAAAATGTTGATATAAAGAAAATAAAGCAAGCATCTTGCCAAAAGAATGGAACTAGGCTCGACTAGCACTTCCAATTAGCAACTATATCTTAGTATAAATAGTGCAACTGTATGACATTCAGTTAAGTGTAATCACGTACTTGATTATTCATTGATCTACACACATGACTACATATTATTGTAAATCCATTTATATAAATTTCATGTAGATAAGTACTTTTTTATGTATATGTATTCATGTAATATTATTACTCTTTATATTAATGATTATACTGTCATTCATGTGATGTGTTGTTAATAAACTCAAACTCAAACTCAAACTCAAACTCCTTTTCAGGGGATATTTCTACTATGATAATCATGATGTTCTTCCAAACTGACATAAAATGAATGAGAAAGTTCACAAAATATTTTTCACCTCTCCCAGAACTCAACCTTCCCTGTAAACCCTATCTGGCATTTTTTATGTACATAAAAATAACCCTTTTGCTTGTCAGAGGTTTATCGCATTTGCGCCCCCATTGGAATATCTTAGGGGGCAGAGAGGGGTAGGTGCCTCCGGCTAAGGGGGGGGGGGGGGCGCAAAATCCACAAATGAGAGAAGGAAAAGGGGAGAAGGGGATCAAAATTATGATAAATGATGTACATAAAAATAACCCTTTTGCTTGTCAGAGGTTTGTCGCATTTGCGCCCCCATTGGAATATCTTAGGGGGCAGAGAGGGGTAGGTGCCTCCGGCTAAGGGGGCGCAAAATCCACAAATGAGAGTAGGAAAAGGGGAGAAGGGGATCAAAATTATGATAAATGATGTACATAAAAATAACCCTTTTGCTTGTCAGAGGTTTATCGCATTTGCGCCCCCATTGGAATATCTTAGGGGGCAGAGAGGGGTAGGTGCCTCCGGCTAAGGGGGCGCAAAATCCACAAATGAGAGACGGAAAAGGGGAGAGCGGGAGCAAAATTATGATAAGTGAGGATAATATCAGCCCCCAGTCAGGAGTCAAGTGCATAAGAAATAGTATTGTCATAGGCTTTGAAATGAAGAATTAAAAAAAAAAAAAAACTCGGTCGCTTTTCTACCTCGCTTTAATATGTTTTTTCGCTCCCCCAATATAGCGCATTGCGCCCAAATGTAAAAAACAGATTTAACTGTCGAAAAAAAATTAACTATCGTTGCTTTGTCCCCTATGGCATTACGTATTTGTCAGGATCTTGTTAAATATTATGCACCCTGGAAAAGGATACAGTGCATGAAAGAACACTTCCATAGATTAAAAAAACCTAATATATAATTTATCATAGATTTTTACTTTTGAATGCTCCAGGCATTGGTTGTGCCGGTCTCGTCATCCAAGTATTCCTCGATACCTACTACGTCGTCATCATGGCGTGGGGCTTATACTATCTTCTCTTCTCCTTCAACACCGTCTTACCTTACTCAACGTGCACCAACGACTGGAACACGCCGTGCTGCTTCGCGGGGGCGGCGAAGGAACCCGTGGTCGACGTCGCGAACGGCAGCATGACCACGGATATGATGACGGAGTTTAATGGGACGATGACGACTATGATGTCGGGCTCGTTTTATGATTGGAGTGAAGAATGTCCGAATGGGACGACCTCTCCAACTGTCGAGTTTTGGAAGTAAGGGTTATTTCTATTGCAATACATTGTATCGTGTAGATATGCAGTTCTTGGACCAGGGAGCGTCGATGAAGAAGAGACGGGGTTGGGGTGGGGACAGGCTTCCCGGTAGAAGATCGTTTACACTTGGTCCCAGTTTGAGGAATCCCAGGGATTTGTTTCGACCAAAGCAATTTTGCATGTTGAAAGTATGCAGTAACATCCTTATTGTTCCAAACTGAGTGATATAATAGACTTTTGGCATCCCGGGGAGCTAGTCTGGGGGACCAAAACAATATTGGAGGTTGAATATGAATTGGCATATTCATTAACCCTCGTAGGTACCCTTGTCAAGAGAGAATTTACCTTTGCCCTTTCTTTTTGAAGTCCACTACTCTTGGGGTTTTTTCTGCGTTTATTCAATGAAAATATAATCACAATATTTACAAAAAATGAAAAGATTGACATGAATAGAACCAGATCAAACATAAATTAAAAAAAAAACAAAAAAAAAAACACATAAAAAGTGCAGCGATATATGTATATACTATAAGCTAAGAGTTAACGCCCGATTATATATATATATTTCTTTTTTTTAATGGGTACCGTACGCTTGGGTTTTAGCAACTAAGGGTGTAATTCACTGGCGAGAACGTGGCTGTGGGTAATAGTAGACCA
This sequence comes from Heliocidaris erythrogramma, assembly GCA_025617745.1. Lineage (NCBI taxonomy): Eukaryota > Metazoa > Echinodermata > Echinoidea > Camarodonta > Echinometridae > Heliocidaris > Heliocidaris erythrogramma. The sequence goes on along the minus strand of CM046871.1, from coordinate 32,453,943 downwards.
GCCAAACATCCAAAAAGGCTCTAGAAAGAGATTCGACGGCATTTTGGGGTAATGCTCGGCATCCATGCTTAAAGTCTTGCAAAAATACTGTCGAATAAGGTACGGGCGGATGCCACGCGCATTTTTGCCTAAAAATGACATTTTTGGCTCAAAATTTGAACTGTCAAAAATCACAATTTTTTATTCTTTGACCTAATATGTAATATCTGATTAAGACTTTTCAAGTGATATCAGATTTATTTTGAGTTTCAAGTTATAAACCCTATTAATATACAATTGAAAGTTGGATATTACACACACATGTATGGCGTAATGAAACATAAAACTGTGATTTACTCAAAATAATACGTTGTGAAAACTACCAATATTTCAAAGTTTTTTACCCAACGTAAATTTGTCATTTTAAACACTTTTTCTTGATTAAACGAATCATCTATATTGTCATGCCACACACAGAAAAGAAATTATCCGATAAGGTGATAGATAACTCATTTTATGTTATCCCAAATGGAACGATGTATTTTTACTGGATGCGCATTTTGACTGAAAAACTCTATTTGAAGGTACTTCTAGATTGTACATGTACAAAAGCAATTATCCCATGTGTTATCAGTATAGGCTATGGGCCAAAAACTAAAAATGTCCCCACCTCCTTAGAAATAATCTTAAATGATTTTTATTTTCTGTTAGATGGGACCATTAACTCTCAAAATGTGCTTCTTTGCCCTAAATTAAAAGGTGGGCGTGGCCACAAGGGCTATTACCATGGCAACAGATCAAAAACAATAGAATTTAAGAAATTGTCATGTATTCGTGATTAAGAAAGTACAAAAACATAATAACATTTTAAAATCAAAGTTTCTCACTTGATTAAAACCCAAATAAGAGTTATAAAAAGTGTCCATCGTGTTTGAAAATGGAAACAGTAAGAATAAACTGATATTTGAGCAAAATCCCTTGATGCCACCTAAAAAAGAGGTAAGTATTGATATTGCCCATTATCATTTTCTCTTTTACAGGACACTACTGCATGTGTAATCCGTTACCATGGTAACAAATATATTATTATTATATTTCTAACAAATTACTATGGTTGTTTTCAACATGAAATAATGGTAAACATCTAATAACTTTTGCCGTCTGTTTGATTATATTAAAATTTTTAGTTAATTGGAGTAGAGCTAAATTTGATTTATAAAAACTGTTGCCATGGAAACAGAATGTTAATGAATATGACATCTTTCAAAGAAAAAAATGTGACCTTCCAATACAAAATAAATGTTAAACAAACTGAATTTCAACAATATCAAATGAAACTTATATTATTTTTCACCGTAGCTATCAGAATCAGCTTGTTTGTCTTAAAGGCCAAATCCACCCAAATAATGAGTTGAGTTGAATTAAATAAACGAAACAGTAAAAAATATCAAAATCGGATAAAAATAAGAAATTTACGGCATTTTGAAGTTTTGCATTGTTTCGTAAAACATTGATATGCATAACATGGGCTGTATGCAAATTAGTGATCCGACGATGTCATGAGCTCACTTTTCCTTTTGTATTTTATGATATGAAATTTCAAATATTTCATTTTTTTCATAGATGTTTATAAAGATTCTCTTCATTGTATCACAATAAGTTATAATAATGATGATCGTACCGTACTCATTCTACGAGGAGTCAAACTTTGTTTTACATTTTTGGAGAAGAAAACTGAAATATTTGAAATTTCATATAATAAAATACAAAAGGAAAAGTGAGCTTATGGCATCATCGGTTCAATAATTTGCATACAGCCCTCGTTATGCATATCATTGTTTCATGAAACAATGCAAAACATTAAAATGCCATAAATGTCTCGTTTTTTATCCGATTTTGATGAATTTTAACCTTTTTTTGGTTTAATTTAATGTCATTGATTTAAATCAATTTGAGGGGGGGGGGGTGAACTTGGCCTTTCAAGTTAGTTACGGATGTGTTCCTCATGGACGTTGTCATGGTTAATAATGAGTTGCACGTCACGAAACTATTGGAATTTGAAATTATCACACATTCCTAATTGTCTATTATTCTGAGCTTTCACTTCAAATCTTTCTAGATATTAGAAAGAAGTGTTTTGACTAAACAGTGTCAAAATTGTTGCTCGCTCACAAACTTTAAAAGCTTTAAAGCTGATTTTGAGCTATACAGATTATTAACACCCACCCCATCTCTTTTAACATGTTATGTATGCAGGTTGATGCTAATGTGAAGCTTATTATCAGAGCAACAAAATACTGTCGAAGTACACTAATACATCAAGTTCAAAAAATAAATGAATAAATAATAAATTAAAGTCTACAAATGAAATGATTATACTCATTATGCAAAATTATTCAAGGATTATTCATCAGTTTTTAACATTATACTTATTATTTAAATAATGCTGAATCATATTTACTGCAATAAATCATATATACCTACCTATTATGCTAGTCTCTTGACTACGCAAACCCGTTCGAGAACTTAACACAAATGTGTCACAATATTGTGCGCACCCCCATAATCCTATTGTTCTCCCCTTCGCCACACATCCGCAGCAATACGCAGCGGCCATCTTCCTCTTTCTTGCTCGCCCCCGTCGAGTTAGGATGTAGAGTCACGGCGCTCCTAAAATCAGGTCTTTTTGTATCTTTTCAGCGCGCTTTCTCGCTCTTTAAAGCACTTTCTGTACTTATTTTCGTCTAAGATTATAGTACTCTTGTGTTTTTATGTCACTCTTGCCGATTGCAAGGGATATTTTTGATTCCTTTCCAGGCAAGTTATTTTCATTTTCACTGCCAGCCCCACGTAGTTATTTCTGTGTGTCTTGCTGGTGTTTCCGTTTGACCCGATCTGTTTTCGGTTCGGTGTTTGTTTTATACGGTTTTTGTCTGAAATTTGCATGTATCCCCAAATTTATTATTATGTCACAGTGGTGGCTTATATCAATCGGCAGGGAGGCACTCGTTCTGCCACCCTGAATGCCTTAGCAGCGCAGCTGTGGAGGTGGTGTCGCACATGGCGATCATGCCCGTTGCCTCTTTCATCCCCGGTCAGGAAAACCTCATTGCGGATTTTCTATCCCGGGGCAGGTGTCTTCCATCAGAATGGAAGCTCCATCCAGAGGTCTTTTCCCGCATTTGCAGTTGCCTGGGCCCACTGGAGGTGGGCCTGTTTGCGTCAGCTCTGAACCACCAGCTTCCGAAGTACTGCTCCCGTGTTCGCGACCGGGAGGCTTGGGCTCTGGATGTTTTCTCTCTCAGTTGGGAGAATCTTCGAGGGTTTGCCTTTCCTCCCTTCCAGCTGATCCTGCGAGTCTTACAGAAGATCAGGGAAGATCGGGCTCGGGTGCTTGTAATAGCTCCCTTTTGGCCCAGGAGGATTTGGTTCCCGGAGTTAGTGAGCCTTCTGGTGGCTCAACCGTTCCTCTTTCCGCTCAGAGCGGATCTGGTGTCGCAACCCCTCTCGGGGATTCTTCACCACAGTCCGGCGTCCCTTCATTTGACTGCTTGGCCCCTGTCGGGGAATCTGCAAGATAGTCAGGTCTCTCTGAAAGGGCCGCTGACTTTTTAATGTCCAGTCGTAGAGTCTCTACTAGGGAAATTTATAATTCCCGTCTTTCAGTCTTTTATTAATCAATTCAATCAATCAAACCCCGTCTAAGGCTCCTATTGGTTCAATCGCGGATTTTCTAATCTCGCTGTTTGACAAAGGGAGGTCCATCTCTACTATCCGAGGCTACCGGTGTGCGATCGGCGCCATTCATTCGGGGTTTTTCGGATGGCTCGGGGATTTCTAAGTTGAGTGGATTGATTCGGTCTTTCTTTCTGAAACGTCCCCCTCGTTCTCAGTTGGTCCCGTCTTGGAGTTTGCCTCGGGTCCTAGAAGCCCTAGCCAAGCCTCCTTTCGAACCGTTAGGTGAAGCTTCGCTTCACCATCTTACGGTAAAGACGCTCTTCCTGATAGCCATTGCCTCTGGTCAGAGGCGCAGTACCCTTCATGCCCTCTGTCTTACTCCTGGCCATGTTTGTTGGGAGAGAAAAGGCGTTAAATTGATTCCTAAGCTTCTTTCATTGCCAAGAATCAGATGGCTTCTTCTGGCCCTGTTGAGATTTTTCTTTGTCCGCTATCTGAATTTTCGTCAGTGCGTGAGGACAAGGTTTGGTGTCCTGTTAGAGCTCTCAAATGGTATATTGATAAGACTAAGTCTTGTCGTAATGATGATCAGTTGTTCCTGATCACTCGAGAGCCTTTTTCTCCTGCTTCTCTTGTTTCCATTTCTAGATGGATTGTCGAGGCTATTCGGGCCGCCGGCACAGAGGCCCTCTTGTCAGATAGTAAGCCCCATGCTCATGACACTCGCAGTGTCAGCTTCTCTTGGGCTCTGTTTCAAGGTGTGACGCTTAAGGATATTTTGAAGGCTGCCTATTGGCGTTCGCCCAATTCCTTCATTTCTTGCTACCTTAGGGATGTCTCTGCAGGTGAGGCAATTTTTTGCGTCAGCTACCTTGAAGGCCGCTGTGTCTTCTTTGTAATCCTGTTCCCTTCTTCTCTTAAAACATGCCACCCGGTTTTTGAATGGGTGCTAGTCTAGCATAATAGGTAGGTATATATGATTTATTGCAGTAAATTTGTAAAATCAGCATTGATTTTCTTATTTACTATATAAATCTATATACCTACCTATTATGCTAGTCTCTTGACTACGCAAACCCGTTCGAGAACTTAACACAAATGTGTCACAATATTGTGCGCATCCCCCGTAATCCTATTGTTCTCCCCTTCGCCACACATCCGCAGCAATACTCAACGGCCATCTTCCTCTTTTGCGAGCAACCACAAGTAGAAAAACATGTTGCTTGCAAGGCGAGGGGAAGGAGGGAGGGTCATAGGTAGGTTTATAGATTTATATAGTAAATAAGAAAATCAATGCTGATTTTACAAATTTACCCCAAAATTGTAAATTACAATTTGCGATATTGCATACTACTTCAATGGTTGAACAATTTTTTGATATCTCGGTTTTTCTTTTAATTTGTCGACCCAAACTTTATTTCATTTTTATAATATAAGTTATCGTTAACTATAACTGGAAAAATGCTATACGTTATATGAACATTATAACGTTAATACATATCATTATGTTTCATTATAAATTCACTGTGCGGTCCACCAGGAGGTGGAACATCATATATTATCAGAAAGTGAGAGAAATAAACAACAATATTCAGTGATGATGTGTCATGTATCCATATAGAGATAATGGAATTATACTCTTGGGAAGAGCAGACTTAAGTATTAAGAGGGTTATGTGAAGACAATACTCTGTATGATATTGTGTATTTTATTATGTAAACACAGTAACACAACCAGGACTCTAGTGGAGTAATGTACATTTATCCTAATATGGAAGTCAATGAATGTGCAAATCTGTTCAAAAAGAATTACCACACAGTCAGCACATTTAATCTTTGTTGGGATATGATTTTATATTTTCATAATGAAAGACAGAGATGATTTTTATCTTGTAATAGATTGTATATATTATAAAAATAAATCCTTAGTTGTATACATGGAATTTAATTTAAGGTCATTTATTATAACTTTCCTTGGGAACAGGGGTGTCGATCTGTGTTCATGATTGGGGGATGACCGGCGATAGGAAGGTGTGGGAGGGGGTATCCCCCTCCCACACCAAGGACTTTTTCAAATATCTGTCTATAAAACTTGCATTTTAGAGCATCCCGAAATGGTTTTCTGTATGATTAAATGCTGTTAAATAATGAATTTGGATAATTATTAGTTTTAAGTTAATGTATCGTAATTCTCACATCCAAAAATATTGGGGGGGGGGGATTATACAGGCCATCCCCCACCTCAAATTTCAGGGGGAATATATATAACCCCAAGCCCCCCCCCCCCACCCGCCCGAGATCGACATCCATGTTTGGGAATCTCGATACCACTCTCTTCCCTTTACGTGAAAAATCCCTGATAATTGTTCCATGTTCTAACCAATGTTGTACATCTGACAGTCGGAGACATGCAAAAATGGTACGTTCTGGGCGTTTCTCATACTCATTTCTCATTTTAAAAGTATCTCCAAAGTACCCCTTTTAGTTAGGAAAAATGAACCCTTTTACTTCAGAAAGTGTCACCTTTTCTTTCTAACCGGTGCCAGTTCCGCATTATTATCAAAGTCTCCCTTACCACCTATGATAAAAGCCACCCTTAACTGGGATTACTACCCTATTCAAATCAAACAGGTGCTACATTCACTCTTGCAAGTATCCCCCAATAGTTTCTTTATAATGTGTGTTTATTCGATAGAATTGTTGAGAGTTCTGTTACATTACATCACAGCACAGCAGAATAACTAATATAGTAGCTATATAAATTTATCTAATTATTAATAAATGTTCCCTTTTCACCTCTAAAATTGTCCCTTTTGTAAATATACGTTCCTTTCTTTATAAAACCCCTATTCAAATCTGATACGTGCCCCTTTTCCTTCGATAAGTGCTTCTTTTCCTTTGCAACAACATTTTTCTTTTCATTCTCATAAGCTGATAAGTACTCCTTCATCTATTATTATTCCCCTATAAATTCTGAGAGTTACCTGTTTTACTTAGACGAGTACGCCCATTCCTTTTTTTTCAATAAAGTGATCCTTTTCATCCCTGTTGAGTGAAATATTTATCCTCAATATTATTGCCCCTTTCATTCTGATACATGGCGTTTTTCTTCCATCAAGTGCCCTTTTGACCCCTCAAAAGAGTCATTTATTTTATAAAATATCTTATCCTTTTAATAATTGCACTAGTTATCCGGGGGTAGTTGTTCTAGAGTCGGTCATAAGGCATTTTATGTCAGAACTTAAAACTTCCGTTAAAAAAACAAAACATAAAAACAAATAAACATTCCCTTGTAAATAAAATCAACTTTCCCTTACTGAATACGATTGTGCCCGCTCCGCTTCGGAGAAAGAAGATCCCGTTTATGCTATCCAATAATTTTTTTTTTTTAAAGTTTAAATAAAAATTGGATTCCCTTAAATACGATTGTGCCCCCCCCCCACTTCGTAGAAAGGGGATCCCGTTTATGCTATACATTATTATCAAAAGAGAAGTGTCAACAAAGTTTGATCGGTCGCTACGCTCGCTCGCCTAATCAAAATTAACACTCCCTTAAATACGATTGTGCCCGCCCTGCCCCTTGCCAAGAAGATTCCTTTTATACTGCCAATTTCTTTCAATGAGAAGTATTACTATTTTTTCCGCTCGCTATCTACACTCGCTCGCCCAGCAAAACATAACATTCCCTTAAATATGATAATTATTAAAATCGAAAATTAAAAGGGGCTCGCTCGCGAATATGAAATTAACACTCATTTAATGTGGAAAAATTGATAGTAGGTGGTGCTTTAATAAGAAATTGGCAAGGAAAAAAATTTATTCGAATTAGATTTATCAAATAGAGGTGTCGTGGTCTAGTGGATACGTCACCGGACTGTGGATCTCATGGTTCGAGTCCCGCCACGGCACGAATGTCCTTTGGCAAGACATTCATCAACATTCGCCAATCTCCACCCAGGTGTAGTAAATGGGTATATGGTAGGAATTCATTCCTTGACTGCTTTCAGGCAGCTGGGCTAAAGCCAGGGTAATAATAAATGTTATGTATTATTATTCATCATTAAATGAAAATAGACTCACGGTTGATATAGGTTGAGAACAAATTATTCTATTACTTGCTTCTGCACATGCCCCTCCCCCCAAAAAAATAATGTTGTCGTTCACAAACAAATGTTTATTGGTTATCGGTGGCACACAGACTCGGGTTCGTCGGTAAATTAGTGATTTCGACACCCCCCCCCCCCCCACCTCCTAGCGACGCCCACGGGTATATCCAGTGTTTTATGATGACATTGTACTTTGAACCCCACTAGGATTACTATTTTCCTCTTCATAGGAATCTGATGTCACCGGCGGATCCATGATTTTTCAAGGGGGGGGGGGGGGGGAGTCTCGATGTGAAAGAGAGATACACGAAAAAAAACGAAAGAAAAAAGGAAAGGCCTCTGTCACGAAAATAGGGGGCCGAAGTCCTAGATGTCAATCAGTGATAATTTTAAAAAGCTCCGCCAAAAGCCCCCGATCCACCACTGGGTGTAACAGCCCGCTATGCTCGATTGGAAATTAAAGGAATATACAGACCCTCACACTCAACTGCACACTGTGATGTAAAGAGAGAAACAAATAGGATTATTTTAATCTTTCCCGAGATGGCTTCAAAATGTAGGGTATATAATTCCCACCCTCGTGGAAATAAATACATTGTGAAAGAAATTGCGAGAATAACGTTATATATAGGATATAGGAAGGATATATATACATATTCATATATATATATATATATATATATATATATATATATATATATCGTAAAGTGTTTACAGGAACAAAGTTCCGACAAAGTGCAGTGTTAAAATATGTAGAAAAATAAAGTTCACAACATCATATAGAATACACACACAAGAAGCATGTTTTTATAAAAATTCACAAGCGCTTTCGATTTAATCTCTTCAGGTGAATGAGCCATTGATAGTTTTGACATGCTTTTATATACACGTATAGTACAGTAATATGCAAATGGACAATGTGTGTGGTATTGTCCAGTAGTTCTTTTGACGGCTTAATAAGTCTTTGTTTAAATCTTAGACTAAGCGTTGTACGGTGAGAACTCTAAAATGTTAGGATTCTCAGAGAATCCTATAATCCGTACAATCCAAATCTTTGTAAAGTCACACAAAGATCATCGTATAATGATTCACGAGGCCTACACATGATAATAGTAAGCGAGGATGGGTATTTGTAAAACACATAATGAAATTCAGAAAAAGGTTTGCGGTACAACCATGTGAGTTGGAATAACTCCACGTTCCGGTCAGAATGCTCTGGCCGTCGTCAGGAGAATGAGAAGAGCGAATAAATCAGCAGAATTTATATATGAAGCAGCAATTCACTTAATAAAAATGGATGCAAACAAATAACTTAGAGAGAAATAGTAACAGTAATATCAAAGTACCTACATTGAAAGGATAAATAACATCAAGGTACCTGCATTGAAAGGATAAGTGACATCAAACGAATCCTGCGTTGAAAAGAAAACAATGAAAACAAGTGAACAATAGGACTAAGAAATCAATTAACCGTCTGGATAAGCTGGAAACAAAAGGGAGATTGGGACCGTAGGTAATCTGTGGAGAGAAACATGGCATCCTGTTGAGGAAAGAAATTAAGGTTAAAGGAGAATTACGCTCAAAAATAAAGACGATAGTGTTCAAAGGTGTCATTAATTCCTACTTGTTAAACTATATGGCTTCGCGTCAAAATATACGAGATCGATACGAATCAAATTTTTCTGAGCAAAATTTACCATCTGCTAGCAATATGTATCGTCTGCTAGCAGCACATGGGAGCTGCCATTTTGTTTATGTGTACAAGAAGATTTTCTTAATACAAATGCTCAATTGCCTTTTTCAAAATTAAAAACCCATTTGAGATTAAAAATATAGAATAGATACGTAAATTTATTTTTAAACTGAAGATTTCCTTATATATTTCTGTTGAAAATCGATATTCGCTTAATAGGAATCTATTTTCTCGATACTGGACGTATGGGACGGAGCAAATTAATTCAAATTTTATGGATGCTTCTTCCCTGAGCATCTATAGCGGCAAACTATGCATTCACCTGCTTTCGGATAATGGACTTGAAAAGTCAGAATGCATGCTGCATATATTATGTTCTGCTCTGTTTGGCAAACCCGCGAAAATATATTTTTGTTAAGCAAAACCAGACAATTTAAAAGTATCATTATAAAGATTTAATTTTTATAATACATGTAAACACCCACTTTATATTTTCCGTCACATATGGGATTTTAGGTAATGAAGAAAATCAATTTAGGATTTGGATTCAAAATATCTTCCTGACTGGAACATTTCTCAATGGTTCATGTACAACTCCATATCAGCAAGAAAATGGCAGCCCCCATTTAAATGAGTAGGAGACGATACCGGGTGCTGGAATACCTTTATTTATACCCTTTTCTGATATCTTATTAGAAAATGATTTAGGCCAATAAGTAGGAATATATTACACCTTCCAATATAAGTAAATTTGTCATCAGGGCTTAATTCTCCTTTAAAACATACATATGGAAAAGGTGAAATATTGACAACAGAATACTAATAAGTATACTAAGTATACTAATAATAAATGTTGTGAAAGGCTGTGGAGAGAAAAAAAAAAACAATGATAATGAACAAATTGAGGAGAGAAACATGAAATCCTGTTGGAGATAATCTGTGGAGAGAAACAAGTCATCCTGTTGAGGAAAGATATTAAATTTAAAACATACATGTGGAAAAAGGGTGAAATAATGACATCAGAATGAGTATCCTAATGATGAATATAATGAATGTTATGAATGAAACAACAAAACAAAGGTAATGAACAAGTTGAGGAGAGAAACATGAAATCCTGTTGAGGGAAGCAATTGTGGTTAAAATACATAAAAATTATAACACTAGTTATTATTGGAAGAGTGAAAACCAAATGTCGCTGATCTGTAAACCCTTGTCCTGTGTAACTGTGTCATGTTTGTGAATCTCGATGGCTTCACGGACCCTCCTGGTATACCAGTTGGAAGCGGGGGCTACAAGTTTGGTGTCTTCCCAGTTAATCTGGTGATCACGAGTGACAGAATGATTGATAATGGCAGATCGGTCGTAGTGACCAAGTCTCCCATGGGCACGGTGTTCCTTGATGCGAGATTTGATGTCCCTCCCAGTCTCTCCGATGTAGACCTGACCACAGGAACATGGTATGCGGTACACTCCTGGTTTGCTGTCGGGAGAAGCTGTGTCTGTGTAGAGAGACTTGTGAAGTTTGTGTTTAGAACTGAAGAAAACCCGTATGTTGGCCTTCTGCAGGACTCGTTGAATGCGGTGAGAGACATGACCTGTGAAGGGAATAGTGCAGGACGAGATGTGTCTGGTTGGTGGGGTAGCATAATGAAATGTAGGCTTTAAGGAATAGTTTTGTTACAAGTATGGTACAATGATATTCTTAGGACAAGTTTGAAACATTGTCCTGTATCTGTTTTACGACGTATTGAATCTTAGTTCTAATCTCATATTAAATGATGCAAGTAGGAAGTTCTTGTTGCCAGTTTCTTTGGAAGTCTTAATCTGTACAACTCAACAAATCATAAAGTTATATAACAATTCTTATTAATCTGTGACCGTGGGAAAGGCAAATAAAAATGGGAGTCAGTAGAGAAAGAAAATGGAATAAACTAATATATTGACAGGTGTCGAGGATGCAGTGTCTTAAGGGAGAGGGAGAGAGATATATTGAAATACTTGTACACAAAGAGATAGAGTAGGATGGGGGGGGGGGGGGGTTGTTGTTTGGAGTTTTGGGGGATAATGGTAAATGTGGATGTGGGTGAGAAGGAGTAGTAGGAGAAGCAGTTTTCCTACAAAGCATTCAGAGAAGGCATAAATTTTGAAATGAAGTGTTTTTCTTTCAGACATCTTTTAATTTTGTTGTCTTCTTTCATTTTGTAAAAGGGTATTATATCGAAATTTGGTTCCTTTGAGCCCGCACAACAATCGATGTGAGCGCTCACTTTAAGTTGTCGATATTCTTTATGGCGTATTTGTTGCCTATGCACAGTGAGTCTGTGTCGGAGTGTGTCCCTGTTTCGCCAATATATTGTTCCCCACAGCCATGGCAAATTAAACAATATATGAGATTCTTTGTAGTGCATGTAAATGGAAAATGTATTTGAAAAGTTTCACTTTTGTGTTTGAAGATGATATGATTAGTTTCTTTCATATACGGGCAAGTTTTGCATCTTTTGTCGGTACATTTTTTAACACCATTTTTTATATCGAGTTGTGCTTTAGGGGCTGCTCGGGTTAACAATCGTTTTAGATTCGGGCTTTGGCGTTTACTGGATATCAAATGCACTGCTTTAAACTTTTGCTTTAATTCTCTGTCATTTGACAGGACGGTAATTGTGTCTTTTATCAGTTTGGAGATATTGGGATTATTAGGATTATGCGTGTGAATAAAAGATATAGATTCAGTATTTTCATTTTTTTGCTTACATGATCTTAGTTCTTCGAGAGACAACTTTTCAGCTTTCACAATCCCATTCTGGATGATTTCCTCAGGATATTCTCTGGCTTTTAACATGTGTTTTAATTCTAATAATCGTTTCTTACGAATATCGATATCTGATACTATTGTGCAAATACGTCTTGCTAAATTGTAAGGAACATTTGTTTTACAGTGTCTTGGGTGACAAGATTTAAAGTGTAAGTACTGGTGTGTGTCTGTAATCTTATAGAATATATCTGTTTTAATTTTGTTCAAATTGTTTATAACCACTATGTCAAGAAACGCTATTTTCTCATTACTAGTTTCAAACTTAAAAGTGATACTCGGGTGAAGCTGTTGAAGGATATCGTTGAATTGGGTTATATCTCCAAAATCTGCCTTCCAAATAATGAAACAGTCATCAAGATATCTAAGCCAATTTTCCTTTAGATAGGATGTAACTCTAGTGTTGAAGGTCTGTTCGACTTGAGCGTATAGTTTCATTTCCAGATAGCCCATGAATAATGTGGCATATGTAGGGGCCATTTTGGTTCCCATGGCTGTTCCTCTAATTTGTAAATAAAATTCATTATCAAAGCAAAAAGAATTATTAGTCAGAATAAATTTTACAGCATCGATTATGAACTCCTTAGTAAAACGTGAATCAATAACATCCCTATGTTTTTCTAACCAAAAAGTTATGCCTTCTATTCCTGCGTCGTGAGGAATATTGGTATAAAGACTATTCACGTCATATGTGACAAGGATTGAGTTTTCATCTACTGATTCAGGTAGGTGGTTCAGAAAGTCTAAATCGTCCCTAACAAAGCTTGGAACATACTTTGTAAGGGCTTTCAATATGATATCTATGAAATTACTTAGTCTATGTGTAGGACATATTGGGCCGGCGATGATTGGTCTCATTTTAAGTTTATCCGGCATTTTACATTGAATATAAGGAGAATGAATATTTTTTATTTCATCCTGTATATCTTTGCACTGATGTACTTTTGGTAATCCGTACAGGTTACTACTTCTAAATTCGAAATTAGTCAGAAAGTCTACCTCATCTTTAGTTAAGCAGTGTTCGTATTTGTTTATCAATTTCTTCATCTTGTTCATAATTTTGGTATCTATATTCTCGTCTAGTTTCAAATATGTTGATTGGTCTTGTAGTTGGTCCTTCATTTTTGAAATATAAAAATCTTCATCCATTATTACAAAAGCACCTCCCTTGTCAGCCTGTTTTAATATTATGCCAGGTTTGTCTTTCAGACTCTGAAGGCTTTTCCATTCTTGTTTAGATATATTACATTTCTGTTTGGTTTTTGCACGGTTTTCAAACTCTACTGCTCTTTTAAAAAAATCAATGTAATTATCCAATGTACGATTCCTATTGGGCTGAGGAAGAAATTTACTCTTATTCTTTACAATGCTTTCATTTCTAGCTGAAAAATCCGTATTATCACAATCACTTTCTTCTTTACTGAAATATTCCTTCAATCTGAGTTTACGACAAAAACTATATACATCTTGTTTAAGGTCATTAACATTTCTAGTTGGAGTTGGAGTAAATTTCGGACCTTTCATTAACAGTGCTATCTCTCCATCATTTAAATCAACATTCGATATATTGATTACCTTAGGTTCTACTTTTAGATCAGGTACTTTTTTAGTTTCACAGTCAGTATTAGGAGGGTTGGGTTGGGGTTCTTCATATCTGTTGTTAATAGTACATGTAGGCAGATGATCTTTATCATTATCAATATATAAACTATCGAAACGGTTACTTAATGGGATGTTTTGGGGGATTACCGCTTGTGGTATGGGTTTCGACCCTCTTGAAAATGGCGATGTCCATCACGTTTCTTGGAGTTTTGACGCCAGCCCGTGGAAGATGATGGCTGTTGCCTTACTGCATCCGCATAACTGCTATACCTGCCATCAGCTGGTTGCTGGGCAGCGGATGCGTTGCGATGTTGGTAGCGGTTTCTGTCTTCTTGGAAATGGCGATGCCCACCACGTCTATAGCTTTGGCGTCGGCCTGTGGACGATGACGGTTGTTGTCTCCCTCCATCTGCAAACCTATCATCGACTCGTTGCTTGGTAGAAGATTTGTCGTTGCGGCGGTCGTAGTTGTTGGCCCTATGGAAGTTGCTGGCATGGGGGTTCCAATTTTGATAGGTGTCGGTGGTCTTCCTACTTGCATCATTTAATATGAGATTAGAACTAAGATTCAATACGTCGTAAAACAGATACAGGACAATGTTTCAAACTTGTCCTAAGAATATCATTGTACCATACTTGTAACAAAACTATTCCTTAAAGCCTACATTTCATTATGTGTTTTACAAATACCCATCCTCGCTTACTATTATCATGTGTAGGCCTCGTGAATCATTATACGATGATCTTTGTGTGACTTTACATAGATTTGGATTGTACGGATTATAGGATTCTCTGAGAATCCTAACATTTTAGAGTTCTCACCGTACAACGCTTAGTCTAAGATTTAAACAAAGACTTATTAAGCCGTCAAAAGAACTACTGGACAATACCACACACATTGTCCATTTGCATATTACTGTACTATACGTGTATATAAAAGCATGTCAAAACTATCAATGGCTCATTCACCTGAAGAGATTAAATCGAAAGCGCTTGTGAATTTTTATAAAAACATGCTTCTTGTGTGTGTATTCTATATGATGTTGTGAACTTTATTTTTCTACATATATATATATATATATATATATATATATATAGAATAAATTACTCCGTTAGACACAAAGGGTTCAATATTTCGCCTATAAGGCTTCTTCAGGAAATGATACCAAGTACAAAAAATGCACCAAGGATGTAGTTAGTGCATAGCGCGTAATTATTGTCAAAACAACAAGCGTAAATAAACAACAGAGTTGTTTATTGTTTATTTATCTGTTGTTGTTTATTTACGCTTGTTGTTTTGACAATAATTACGCGCTATGCACTAACTACATCCTTGGTGCATTTTTTGTACTTGGTATTATTTCCTGAAGAAGCCTTATAGGCGAAATATTGAACCCTTTGTGTCTAACGGAGTAATTTATTCTGTGTCTCTGTCTACTTATTAAACTCCGTCGTAGAACTTTTGAACTTTATATATATATATATGTGTGTGTGTATGTATATGATCTTTGTGTGACTTTCAAAAATAAATTTCTAAAGTACTCTGACTTTTTACGGTTCTCATTTAGATGACAATCCACAAAGTTACAGGAACTATGTATGGGATATTTATTAAATACAGGTCATGTTTTTGTTTTTGTAATACTGTAGTCTCATTAGTACGTTGATGTTATCCACATCCCACATTAGGCTTAACCATACATAATATACTCAATTGGTTAGTTTTGAAATATTCATAGCCGTTTATTTTTGTTGTTTTTACTTGTTGAGTTAATTTTAATTATTAATTATGTAACTATATTACTTGTATTTTCTTATACACTTGTTACCAATTTATGCTATAACTTTAATATTGTTTATTCCTGTTGCATCAGGAACATGATGCAAAACAGCTTTATACTGATCATGCTTTTATCCTGTATGAATAAGTTCAAATAAATAAATAAATGGATACATATATACGGTGCGTATCAAAAAAAGTACGCACAAGTCTGGTAGCTTCTAATTAAAATGTTGTAATCGATGTGACTTTGAAATTTATTTCATGGTGAAGAATGGCTTATTGTCTGTCTATTGTTACCTCATTCATGACATTTCTGCCATGGATGACTGAGCACCAGGGTTTTTAAAAAGAGTAAAAATATCAAAATCTCCTTGTTCCAAGTGTGGGCGGACGCTGATGCAACGAATGTGAGTCAAGCCATATGAATGTGCTACTTTAGTCTAAAATAATTTTAAAAAGTTAAATCCTCCTTTGTTCTTCAATGCTTCATTGTTTAAAGTGATCTAAGCTTCCATATGACCTTGTTTCAGTCCACATGACAATATTTAATTTATTTCAATAGCCTTCTAACTTCTTGTCCCGTGATAACTAAAAACTGTCTGCTCATTCGTCAACAGCACCATTTCGCCTGCATACCGTGCACACGGTGTTTTTTGCGAATTACACATGAACTGAAAGGTTTACTGACCTTAAAGACTAAAAAGAAGAAAAGGAAGGATACGCGTTGAGAATTAACAACGAGCAGATTTTAATCGCTGACGGCGTTTGTTAATGTAATTGCTATATATTTTATATTGGTTAGTTACATTTCCTTCTTTAGTTGAAAGATGTCATCTTCATTAATTCTGTTTCCATGGCAACAGATTTTTTGTATAAATCAAATTTAGCTCTATACCAAACTAAACTTTTGAATATAATCAAACAGGCGGTAAACAATATTAGGTGTTTACCATTATTTCATGTTGAAAACAAATATAGTTCTGTATTTCATTAGAAATGCAATAAATTTATTTGTTACCATGGTAACAGCCTACACATTTAGTGGTCTCCTCCATTTACTTAAAAACAAATTGATAAGTGAGCGTCCTGTAAAAGAGAAGATAATCATGTACAATACAAATGTATTAATATTTACTTTTTCGGTAGCATCATGGGGTTTTGGGTTCAAATATGTTTTTTTTTCTTACTGTTTCCATAGCAACAGCCATTTTCAAACATGATGGACACCTTTTTAAAATCTTATTTGAGTTTTATATCAAGTGAGAAACTTTTGATACATTATTTTAAAATGTTACAATGTGTTTTTGTCCTTTCTTAATCACGAATACATGACATTTTCTTAAAATTCTACTGTTCTTGATCCGTTGCCATGGTAATAGCCCTTGTGGCCACGCCCACCTCTTAATTTAGGGCAAAGAAGCATATTCTGATAGTTAATGGTCCCATCTAACAGGAAAAAAAAATCATTTAAGATTATTTCTAAGGGGGTGGAGACATTTCAGTTTTGGCCCATAGACTATACTGATAAACATGGGATAATTGCCTTATGTACATACACTCTAGATGTACCTTCAAATAGTGTTTTTCAGTCAAAAGACATCGTTCCATTTGGGATAACATAAAATGAGTTATCTATCACCTTATCGGATAATTTCTTTTCTGTGTGTGACATGACAATATACATGATGTGTCTAATCAAGAAAAAGTGTTTAAAATGAGAAATTTACGCTGGGTAAAAAACTTTGAAATATTGGTAGTTTTCACAACGTATTATTTTGAGCAAATCACAGTTTTATGTTTCATTACGCCATACATGTGTGTGTAATGTCCTACTTTCAATTGTGTATTAATCAGGTTTATAACGTGAAACTCAAATAAATCTGATATCAATTGAAAAGTCTTAATCAGGTATTACATATTAGGTCAAAAAATTAAAAATCGTGATTTTTGACATTCTTTCAAATTTTGAGCAAAAATTGGCATTTTTGGCAAAAATGCGCGTGGCATCCGCCCGTACGTTATTTGTCAGTATTTTTGCAAGAGTTTAAGCATGAACACCAAGCATTACCCAAAAATGCCGTCCAAAGTAAAAAAGAAATCTTCTTGGCTGGTCTACTATAAGGTGATCAGAATCATACATGCAAAGGATACGCATTGAACTAGTCGGGAACGACTGTATCCGATACATGGGTGGATCCAGGGCTGGGGGGGGGGGGGGGGGGGGGGCGAAACAGCCGCGGCCCCGTATCATACCTATTTAGACCATTTTTAGGGGGCGGTATAAAAAAAAATGCATGCTGTGGAGATTCCCCCCTGCCCCCTTGTTGTTGTTGTTGTTATTTTGTTGGCGATATCCATCGATTTCGATGATTGACGCCAGGCTAGTTGTAAGAGGGCCACATTGCCCTCTTATCTGTTCATGCTCTCTCGTTATATGATTCTGATACCTTTGTTAGTTATTTGTCCCTGTGTCCCTGTGTCTCAGTATCTATGCCACTCTTAACAATAATATCACTTGAATATGGGGGGGGGGGGGAATACATTTCCCCGTAATTTTAGTGTAAGAATTCGCTCAATTTTGTGTGTAAATGGCTAAACAGAATGAGATGTGAGATAGGGACGGGTGGATAGCAGAATATATATCTTTTTGTTATATTATTCTTGTTAAAGCGCAGGAAATTTCAAACCTGTAAGATATTGCTCACATGTGTCATAGCACTTCCCTGACAAAATTACCATGCCTAAATCACGTGATACTTATAGTTCTTATGCATTTCGAGAAGCTCAGTGGATCAGACAGACAGCGAACAGGAACACTTACTTTAGAGATGTTTTTTCAGGCATGCTCTTTTCGCATCCGGGTTCGAAACTCCTACTGACTGATTGACTGAGATAGTGATCTCTGTATCCTCGTCCATGTTGTCATGTTACATGACGATGATTCATGGTGGCACATACAGATATATATATTTTTTAATAAAGGGGTGGGGTGCAGGCCCTAGCCCGCGAAAGTGTGTGCTGGGGGTGTTTCATAAAGCTGTATACGCATGACTTTACGAGTGACTTAATTATGACAAGCCAAATGGGATGCGCAATCATTTTTAACTGCATCAACAGTAAAGTTGAACTGTGCAGATGTAGATTAACAGTCTTGTTATAAGAAATATTTTGAATGCAAAGTATATTTTTGACCATTATTTAATTGAGATTATTGGAAATACAGTCACACTTAGTTAAAACATCAGGAAAAACTTTGGGCATCCTATCTTTGCGAGCAGCTTTATGAAACACCCCCCCCCCCCGGTCTGATATGTCTGAGTGCATAGTTGGACTTGGCTTAAAGTCGAGCAGATTCAAGAAAACAAAAAAAAAATCTAACAGGGGATACTTTGGGGATTGGTCATAAAATAGAGGAGGCACACGTTTCCTGTGCCCCCTCCTTGACCCTCACACCTAGGTTCATCCCCCAGCATTAAATGTGGACTCTTTTAAACCACATTACTGTCCCCGAAATGAACTTTCTGACTGTCTGGACGGAAATGTTTGGCTGTTTATATTTTCATTTGTGATGTTATTCGAGAATGCAGTCAAAATACATACCTTATAATTCATTTGTCGAGTGTGGGTAACTGGGTAATAAACTTCTGGGGGGGGGGGGGGGGCCCAGATTTTCCAAGACAATGCAACAAGAGGGATCCTTGATAGAATTTGATAAACATGGTTGCCTCTTTCTGAGCATGTTCCGCATGACCATCAACCCAGATATGTCATCCCTCTTTCCCTCCCCCTCTCCTCTCTCTCCTTTTCTCTCTTTCTGAACTCTCCTCCCCATCTCTCTATATCCGAACCCTCCTCTCGCCCTCTCTCTGTCTATCTCTCTCTCTCTCTCTTTCTGAACTTTCCTCCCCCCCCCTCTCTCTCTCTTTCTCGCTCTTTCTCTTTGAACCACCCTCCTCTCGCCTTCTCTCGGTCTATCTATCTATCTCTCTTTCTATCTCTCCCTCTCTCTCTCTGAACTCTCCTCTCCTCTCTCTCTGAACTCTCCTCTCCTCTCTCTCTCTCTCTTTCTCGCTCTTTCTCTTTGAACCCTCCTCTCTCCCTCTCTACCTGAACCCCTTTCCCCCTCTCTCTGACCGTTTGTCTGTTTGTCTTTCTGTCTGTTTATCTGTCACTTTCTCCGTTTATGTTTCTATCGATACCACTTTACTTTTTCTCTTCTCTTATTTCCTTTACTTTCATTCTCTTATATACTTCCTTTCACGTTGATTCTTTTTTTCAGTTCAAATCATGTTCTTCTCTCCTTTTTTTTCGTCTTTTCTCTTAATTGCCTATAGTCGTAAGGTTCTTCAGATCCACCGATCAGAGGGGATCCATGATGTTGGAGCAGTCAGCTGGCAGCTCTTTCTCTGTCTTACATTCGCCTGGTTCCTCATCTACCTCTGTATATGCAAGGGAGTCAAGTCATCGGGAAAGGTAATCTGGCCATTTTATTTAGATCTGCCACTCCGTACAGAGGAGAGAAAATGGGTCGGGGGCCCTCCTCTTTAATAAGAAGAGTTGCGACTGATTATGAATCTTACTAATCCGGTAAAACGTCGTGAATTAGAGCAAAAGTTTTCCTTTTGAAATAAGTAATCTGAATGTAAATGTAAGTTATTGCTAGTGCATGGAAACAATTGCTAGTCCATGGAAACAATTGCTAACAACAAAAGTTGTAGCTCCTTCTTGCTAGCAAATGCTTGGTTAGAATTATATGAAGATGCCAATAGAAACCTAGAAAAAGCAATTGCAAGGCTTTAGAACCTTTTACATATACAGTTCGTCGTGTCGAGCCATTTGAAAGTACATGCCATCTGGGGAGCGTTTCATCAAGTCTTTTGTCCGTGATTTTTACGGACAAATATGCTCTCAGTCAATCAGATGCAAGGATTTCAGTAGCTTATAACAACTGTCGGTAAAAATCACTGACAAAACACTTGATGAAACCTCCCCAGGAATTCTCACTTTGATAGAAGTCATGTGACGGTTCCGTTCCCATATGTCGTCACGATCCTACTTATTCGTGATGTGACTTTAAAAAAAACTAACAATTTTCCTTTTGATACAGGTGGTGTATGTGACGGTTCCGTTCCCATATATCCTTCTGACCATCTTGCTTGTTCGTGCGGTCACTTTACCCAATGCTCGGGAAGGGATCATCTACTATCTCAAACCCGATGTATCCAAACTAAGGGATAGTCAGGTAAATAATAATAATAGTATCAGTTTATATTTATTTTATACAAATGTTGACTGCTTTGAGGGGCACGGTAAAAAATATGGCCCGAGGTGAGCTCGCAACTGTGCTATGCCCCGAGACGACAGTCGATGGGCATAGCACAGTTGCAAGATCACCGAGGGCCATGGTGTTAAGCGTGACGCGAAAAAGAAGCAGTCAACATTTGTTTTATACACCGCATCCTTCTTTAGCTCAGAAATTCATTTCAAAGACAGATGAAAAATAATACGGTATAAAGTAATTCTCATCGATCGTTCTTTCGAAATTTCGTTAGGTGTATGGTTGGACCTACCCCTTATCGACCGCCTAATGTTAAAATCACGATATCTACAAAACTATTTATCAAATTTACCTACAATTGATCTATCTTGGACGAAAATCCCGCAGATTCACGTCATTCCACAACGATGACGGGTTGGGTCCTACCAGTGCGGCGCGCGCGACGTAAACAAACGCATGTTTTTTTCTGTGCGCTAAATAAGCCCTTTTTATGAACCGACCACCAGTGGCGGCACCATGATTTTTAAAGTGGGGGGGGGGGGGGGGGGGGGTGGGGGCAAATGGGGGGCAAAAGAAAATGGGGGGGGGGGCAAGGGCGGACAAAAAAAATTGCGTGTACATCGCAAAATGAAGCCTAACCCTAACCCCCACCTTGATGCCGCCACTGCTTTCCAAGTTTCCGTTTTCTTTCTTTTTCCTTCTTTTCTCCATTCCTTTTTCACTTTTTTCTTTTCTTTTCTTTTCTTTCTCATTTTCCACCCTTTTATTTTTTTTCACTCCGAAAATTATTTGGGGGGGGGGGGGGCAAAGCATCTGACTTGGGGGGGGGGGGGAGGCAAATGCCCCCCCCCCCCCACCCCTGCCGACCACCCGCCCTCTACTGATTATACACGCAAAGTGAATCCACTGGATGCAACCACTGACCTCTACCACCAGGTCAGTGGATGCAACAATAACGGGATTCGTTTTCTTATATTTTTCCCGAAAACTGCCGCTTATAAGCATACAGATTATTTATGACATATGAGCGTAGCTGGCGACATACAGAAAGCCGTATGACGTCATCATTATATAAGTAGATACTGTCGGCTACGGAACATTTATCGTCCGAAAATCGATGGAAATGTGTTCTAAAAACCACAAACAAGGATTTTTTTTTTATAAGGTAATCGAATAAAATAACATTATATATTTATGAATTTTATGAATTTCTTACCTGTTTCCTCCTCATTTTTCTTGAGCAAGTGAGTCTGGTTCGATTGGGTTGCGCATTGCGCTTAGTCTTATATATACGCGATGAGTCTATGGCAAGAAGGTGGTCGGTTTAAAAAAGGGTGGTCGATAAGTAGTGGACCTACGATACATGTATGGTGCCGGGCCGCGCGCCCGCGTATCTAAATTGCCATAGCTAAGCGCGCATTGCATTGTACACGCACTGTTTGCATTGCACGGTACCGCCGGCAGTTCGTATATAGTGAATTTCATGACAGCAAATTTGACCAATCAGAGGCCTAGAATCTAGACATGCGGTATATAAAGCGCCTTTTCCATTGGATACAAAGCGCTTTGAGATGTATTCCCTGGGTCGGCGATGGAGCTAAAATGTATACCAGTTACCAGGCAGTGACAGTGTGACAGTGACAGTGTAAAATTACATTACACCACTTACATTTGCCACACTGGACCTAGGTGTAGTACCGGGGGAGCGTTTCATCAAGCGTTTTGTCAGTGATTTTTACCGACATATTTGCTCTCGGCCAATCAGATGCAAGGATTTCAGTAGCTTATAACAGTTGTCGGTAATAAATCACTGACAAAACGCTTGATGAAACGCTCCCCTGGGGGGTGTTTCATAAAGCTGTTCGTAAGTACTGCACGACTGGTGATCAGTTCTTGTGCTAAATGATTGAGAATCTGATTAGTTTTGCACCCAAGAACATGTTACAGTCGTTCGTAAAGTCATGCCGACTAGTTTTGACGGAATAAACCGTATTATGAGCAATTTGACGCGATATGAATATTCATGAGCTCAGCTGCAGGATTGGTGCCTATATTGTGCTTACCGGAAAGGATATCCAAAGTCCTTTGGCAGCACATAGAGACGTTATATCATAAAGTGATCCTGTGGTCCAGCTGCCGGACTCAACAAGGTCAAAGGTTCCAATCCCTACCCCTTTCATCCATTAGGTTTGACTCCACTTTGCGAGTAAAGTGGCGTCCGTCAAGTACACCCAAGAAAACCTTACTTACCTGAAATATTGAGGATTGCCTGAATGACTATATATAAAAAGGAACATACCATTATAGGCGTAAAAGGAGGCGAGGTGGGCGCTGTAGCCCCTCCCCGATTTTGAAACTGTTCGTGCATCCATTACCTTTTATTCTAGCTGTGAGGTTGTGTCTTTGCAATTGTTCATTCCACCAGTTCAGAATAATTACTTGCCAATAATCAAAAGGGCTATATTTTTTTCCCCTCCAGGTATGGCTAGACGCCGCAACTCAGATCTTTTATTCTAACACTCTAGGCCAAGGTTTCCTGGTTGCTCTTGGAAGCTATAACAAGAGAAACCACAACTTTGTCAGGTAAGGCTTGCCAAACAAGGGGCGGTATAAAAACTTGTGTGTGGGTGTGTGTGTGTGTGTGTGTGTGTGTGTGTGTGGGTGTGCGCGCGCGTGGGGGGGGGGGGGGGCAGGCACCTGGGGTGGTATTCTGAGCAAAAAAAAATGGTCCTCAGCATTTTGGGTCTCTTTTTAAGTCCAAAAATGTCTGACAACCAAAAAAAAAAAAAAAAAAAAAGAAAAAGAAAAAAGGTCATCAGCGTGTTGGGGTCTCTTTTTAACTACTTTTTGGCTACAGCACCCCAGCACCCCCTACAGCACCTCCAGCATCCCCAGCCTTCGAGGGGCCGGGGGGTTGTCGGACCAGATATGCTGTTAACTTGTTTTTCCACAGAAAACACAATAATGTCAACACACCAATTGAATGAAGAAAAAGGGTTTAACAGATTTACAGTTCAATTTTTGGATTTATTTTTTCTAATAAAGGCATACAATTTGAAATATCATTTATTATAAATAATTTATTTTTTAATTTTATAAAATGTTATCATTATTTATTTATTTATTTATTCATTATTATTATATTTTTTTGAGGGGGGGGGGGGGGGGTGTAGAGCCCACAAATGTAAAAATTACCACAAATGTAAAAACATTGCACCAGCAAATGTCAAAATAACCACAAATGTCATAACATGTCAACCACAAATGTAAAAATAACCACAAATGTAATAAAATTCGCCCACGAATGTAAAAACCGGTTTAACCACAAATGTAAAAAAATTTCGCCTACCAATGTAAAAATTTCCATTTTTACCACATATGTCATAACATGTCGACCGCAAATGTAAAAAGCTCATTGCTTGCATGATGTACCCATGCAAGAAAAGTTATTATGAGATGTATGTGTTTGTGCGCGTGTATGCGTGTGTGAGAGGTTTTCCTGACGATTAAAATCCCTAAAATTTTGAAACACCCTTTACCACAAATGTCAAAACATGTCAACCGCAAATGTAAAAATTTATTAAACTAGTCGTTTACTAGTGGTTTCCCTCCATAATTCCCTGACAAGCAAAAAAAAGAAAAGAAAGGTATTCATTCTAAAAGGGGGGCACAATCGAGAAAATGGCGGATCGTCTATGGTCAAAATGCATACTTCACTTCCAAAAGGGGGGGGGGGGGGCACGGGCCGGAAGTGCCCCCCCCCGGATCCGCCAATGGACAAATGGACCAAATGATGTCTAGACCAAATGGGTATTAGACCAACTGGGTTTAGACCATTTGTTGATTATTTGATAATGGACCAAATGGTTATTAGATCAAATGGTTTTAGACCAAATGGCCGTTAGACGAATTGAAAATTAGACCAAATAGTAAATGGACGAAATGATGATTAGACCAATTGGTTATTAGACCAACTGGCTGTAGACAAAGTGGCAATAAACCTATATAACTATGACAGGCTAAAGTTTGTCTGTAGTATTAGACCAATGGATATTAGACCAAGTGAACATTAGACCAAACTGTTATTAGACGAACTGAGAATTGGACCAAACGATGATTAGCAAAAATGGTAATTAGACGAAGTGATGATTAGACGATGTGTGTATTACACCAATGGGGTGTTGCAAGAAAGTTGCAATCAATTGCAAATTGTAAAGCAAATTAGAACAACCATTCTGAATGGTTCAGGGTCTGCCCATTCAAGAAGATGCGCTTGCAACAATGATTTTGATTGGTCAGTACCGATCAGTTGCAACTTGCAATCAATCGCAACTTTCTTGCAACACCCAACAACTGGGTTTAGACAAAATGACTATTAGACAAAATGATGATTCGACCATTTGGTTATTAGACCAATTGTTTTAGCCGAAATAGATTGGACCAAGTGAACATTAGACGAACTGATAGTGGGTTTAGACCAAGTAAATCTGTCAAATACTCTGGTGTAACATTGTGGAATGCCACACCGACTGAAATTAAATAGTGCCCATCTCTTGCCTCTTTTAAACGAAAATATAGTCATTATCTCATGAATGAACTTTCAACTTAATCTTATTTAACCTGTATCAACACCCAATCCCACTAATTACCCATTTATTTCCCTTCCTTTCTTTTATTATAATTTACTTACTGTGGTTACGAGGAGCCCAGCCTTTGAAAGGCCAATGGCCTCTGCTGGCTCCTTCAAATTCTTGCATTTTATTTATGTATTTTATATCTGCATGACTTTTAATGTAACTGAATGTACCAATTCTTAATGTTTTAATGAGAATTTGAAAATAAATGAAATGAAATGAAAATGAAATGAATGAAATGAATGAAATGAATGAAATGAATGAAATGAATGAAATGACCAAATGGGTATTAAACCAAATAGGTTTCATAGACGAATTGGCTATAGACGAAGTGGTGATTAGACTAAGTGATTAAACTAATTATTAGATCAAATGGCTATTAGACGAAATGTAGATTAGACGAATTGGTGATGGACGAATAGACCGAATGATGTTCGACCATTTGCTTTTTAGACCAATTGGCATTAGACCAAGTGGCAATTTACCATAAAAACTTACATCGGTGCATTATTTGCAAGCAATGAGTTTTTACACTTGCGGTCGACGTGGTAAAAATGGAAATTTTTATATTTGTAGGCAAAATGTTTTTACATTTGTGGTTAAACAGATTTTTACATTTGTGGGCGATTTTTATTACATTTGTGGTTATTTTTACACTTGTGGTTGACATGTTATGACATTTGTGGTTATTTTGATATTTGCGGGTGCAATGTTTTGACATTTGTGGTAATTTTTACATTTGTGGTTGATTTTTACATTTGTGGGCTTTACAGGGGTACATCTGTCCCGTGTCTCTTTAGAAGTCTAAATTGCATCCTTTATGTAAACAATAACAAAATGCCCCCTTCATTGTAAAAAAAAGAATTGGAACTGTGCCTCCCCCCCCCCCCCCCCCCACTTTTTTAAGATCCTGGATCCTCCCATGATTTATGTACACCATTTCTTTCAGAAGAGTATGATTTTGATCCAATACTATCTTCTGTTTTCTTGTTTTTGCGCATCCAAACTTCATGTTATGCAAGGATATTTTTCCTGATATTCGTTGACAATTAACATGAACAGCGCCACCGGTCTGTATTCAGGGCACGCAATCTTAGCTGTACTCTGTTTTTGTTCAGTGTTTGTTCAACGTTCAATAACTGATTTGTTTTTTACCACCGCGCCAACCAAGGGCGGTACTAATTTCAGTCGATTCTGTCCCGATGTTTGTTTGCTTGTTTGTTTGCTTGTTTGCTTGTGTAACAAAAAAGGTCACTACTGCTTGGGCGTCATGTTTGAACTCATTTGAATGTCTCGCATTGTGACGTCACTTACATACAGGGGCGATATGTCACATCTCCCTTTTTCCAAAAAAACAATATTTTTTTTTTTTTTTTTTTTTGCTCATGAGATACTACCGGTTAATATACATTCAATACTAAATCGAACTGCAGTTAACTTCAGTGTCCATTTTCAGTAAAGATGAATGTTCCCTTGTTATGAGTCCATGAGTAAACAAAACAGTTCTTCAAAGTAATTTCAGCTTTCTGTGTTCATTATTGTCCTTTCCAATCTGCTCCGGGTTGTGATGTAAAGAATGGTTTCTGCTAAAATATCCATAAACCTACTGAATCCAAAACTTTCTTAAATTTCCAGCTTATTATTTCGCATCAAATCATCCTGCATCCTTACTGAGTAAAAATTAAATCCTTGTATAATTAAATTAGGAGACTTATAAGCTCTTTATATTTTACAAATCCATGCGAGCTGGCTTCTTACTGACACGACCGCTCCTTGTCACGTACGCTGAGCCTGATGGTCGCACAACTCCTGGAGTCGACTGTCGTGATGGCGATGGCGATGAATCCTCCGGAAGGGATCCAGATGGTGGCCTCTGCGATGTCGACGAGGACTCTCCTGTTGATCTGGGTGGAGGGCCAAACCTACCACTCTGCTCTGGTGTTTTAACCGTCTCCAGAGGTCGATCGAACCAGGGAGGATTTACCCCAGCTTCAGTGGTTGCACTGCACCTGCGGTTAGCCTCATGAGTAGATAGGCGTAGATGTCGACGATTTCGTCTGTACTTCCTTCCATTGTGGTCAATGACGTAGGACCGTGGTGTTCTATGGTGTTGTACCACAGTCCCCGGAAGCCACTGCTTTGACCCAGGCAATGGGGTCATTCTCACTGGATCTCCTGGCTTCAGTACAGGCAAGTTCTGATAGGCCTTCTTGTTGTAGTAAAAGGTCTGACGGACCTTTTCCTTGTTGAATCTCTCTTCACATCTGCTCGATTGTATGGCCTTGGTTCGAGCAGTTTTCTTGCTGTGGGTAGCTTGTTCCTTGTTGGTGACAAGTTACAACTGGCTAGTGGCGTTGTCCTGTAATCAAGAAGGGCCAGCTGTTTGTCTTTGCACTTCTTCCAGAGTCCCTTTACAGTTTGAACAGCTCTTACTGCTTCCCCGTTTGACTGTAGGTGTCGTGGTGAAGATGTTTCATGTTCAATCTGATAGTCTGCACAAAACGCTGCAAATTCTCTGGATACGTACTGAGAACCATTGTCTGTACGCAGCTTCTCTGGAATTCCATGCCGACAGAACTGTGCTTTTAGGGCTTTGATCACCGACTCAATAGTAATGGATGATAGTTCTTCCACCTCAGTGAACTTGGAGTAGTAGTCCACAGTCAATAGGTATTGGGACCTGCCATACTCGAACAAGTCAGAAGCAACTTCGGACCACGGGAGATCAGGATGTTTAGTGGGTAGCATTTCCTCTGCATGCTGGGCTTTCTGGGAGGTGCTGCATTCTGGACAACTCTCTACTATGTCCTCGATCTGCTGACTCATCCCCGGCCAATAGAGAGCTTCTCTTGCTCTTTGCTTGCTCTTGACAGTACCCTGAGTAACTGTGACTCAAGGATTTTGATCAAGAGTTCTTTCCTCATCGATGTAGGAACTACGATGCGCATTCCTTTGTAGATGATGCCATCAAGGACTGAGAGTTGATCTCGGACATTCCAGTATTCTCGAATGGAGTGAGGAACTTCTTGCTTTGTGTCCGGCCAGCCCTTCATGATCATGGTATGAAGCTCGTTCAACTCCCTTGCTGTGCATGTCTGAAATTGAGCATATCTTTCTGCTGTCACAGGTATATGCTCCATCATGTTCACTGACAATGGCTCCATGTCAGGCACTGTTTCTGGAAGGTTCATCCTGCTCAAGGCATCTCCGATCGGAACTTCCTTCCCGGGTTTGTATGTTACCTCCAGGCTGTATGGCTGGAGTCTCAGTAACATACCTTGCAATCTCATAGGGGCTGCTAACAAGGGTTTCTTGAAGATGGCTTGCAAGGGCTTGTGGTCAGACTCCACCCTGGTATCTTTGCCAAAGATGTAGTGGTGGAATTTGCGGCAGCAGTGTACTATGGCGAGCGTCTCCTTCTCTATCTGAGCGTACCTTGTCTCGGTTTCTGCCATTGCTCTTGAAGTTTATGCCACTGGATGACCCTCTTGTAATAGGACACCACCCAAGGCGTAACTGCTTGCGTCACACTGGATTGCAACGTCTTTCGATACGTCGTAGTAGGCTAGAACTGGGGCTTCTGTGATCAGGCGCTTCAGAGCATCAAACGCCGTCTGCTGTGGTTTGCCCCAAGTGAACACTGTGTCTTTCAATGTCAGATCCCTCAGCGGTTTGTCAATTTCACTGAGTCCTGGTTTGTTTGTTTGCTTGTTTGCTTGTGTAACAAAAAAGGTCACTACTGCTTGGGCGTCATGTTTGAACTCATTTGAATGTCTCGCATTGTGACGTCACTTACATACAGGGGCGATATGTCACATCTCCCTTTTTCCAAAAAAACAATATTTTTTTTTTTTTTTTTTTTTGCTCATGAGATACTACCGGTTAATATACATTCAATACTAAATCGAACTGCAGTTAACTTCAGTGTCCATTTTCAGTAAAGATGAATGTTCCCTTGTTATGAGTCCATGAGTAAACAAAACAGTTCTTCAAAGTAATTTCAGCTTTCTGTGTTCATTATTGTCCTTTCCAATCTGCTCCGGGTTGTGATGTAAAGAATGGTTTCTGCTAAAATATCCATAAACCTACTGAATCCAAAACTTTCTTAAATTTCCAGCTTATTATTTCGCATCAAATCATCCTGCATCCTTACTGAGTCCAATGTTCTTCTATAATTATATTTAAAATCACTTTCCTCATGTAAAAATTAAATCCTTGTATAATTAAATTAGGAGACTTATAAGCTCTTTATACTTTACAAATCCATGCGAGCTGGCTTCTTACTGACACGACCGCTCCTTGTCACGTACGCTGAGCCTGATGGTCGCACAACTCCTGGAGTCGACTGTCGTGATGGCGATGGCGATGAATCCTCCGGAAGGGATCCAGATGGTGGCCTCTGCGATGTCGACGAGGACTCTCCTGTTGATCTGGGTGGAGGGCCAAACCTACCACTCTGCTCTGGTGTTTTAACCGTCTCCAGAGGTCGATCGAACCAGGGAGGATTTACCCCAGCTTCAGTGGTTGCACTGCACCTGCGGTTAGCCTCATGAGTAGATAGGCGTAGATGTCGACGATTTCGTCTGTACTTCCTTCCATTGTGGTCAATGACGTAGGACCGTGGTGTTCTATGGTGTTGTACCACAGTCCCCGGAAGCCACTGCTTTGACCCAGGCAATGGGGTCATTCTCACTGGATCTCCTGGCTTCAGTACAGGCAAGTTCTGATAGGCCTTCTTGTTGTAGTAAAAGGTCTGACGGACCTTTTCCTTGTTGAATCTCTCCTTCACATCTGCTCGATTGTATGGCCTTGGTTCGAGCAGTTTTCTTGCTGTGGGTAGCTTGTTCCTTGTTGGTGACAAGTTACAACTGGCTAGTGGCGTTGTCCTGTAATCAAGAAGGGCCAGCTGTTTGTCTTTGCACTTCTTCCAGAGTCCCTTTACAGTTTGAACAGCTCTTACTGCTTCCCCGTTTGACTGTAGGTGTCGTGGTGAAGATGTTTCATGTTCAATCTGATAGTCTGCACAAAACGCTGCAAATTCTCTGGATACGTACTGAGAACCATTGTCTGTACGCAGCTTCTCTGGAATTCCATGCCGACAGAACTGTGCTTTTAGGGCTTTGATCACCGACTCAATAGTAATGGATGATAGTTCTTCCACCTCAGTGAACTTGGAGTAGTAGTCCACAGTCAATAGGTATTGGGACCTGCCATACTCGAACAAGTCAGAAGCAACTTCGGACCACGGGAGATCAGGATGTTTAGTGGGTAGCATTTCCTCTGCATGCTGGGCTTTCTGGGAGGTGCTGCATTCTGGACAACTCTCTACTATGTCCTCGATCTGCTGACTCATCCCCGGCCAATAGAGAGCTTCTCTTGCTCTTTGCTTGCTCTTGACAGTACCCTGATGTGACTCAAGGATTTTGATCAAGAGTTCTTTCCTCATCGATGTAGGAACTACGATGCGCATTCCTTTGTAGATGATGCCATCAAGGACTGAGAGTTGATCTCGGACATTCCAGTATTCTCGAATGGAGTGAGGAACTTCTTGCTTTGTGTCCGGCCAGCCCTTCATGATCATGGTATGAAGCTCGTTCAACTCCCTTGCTGTGCATGTCTGAAATTGAGCATATCTTTCTGCTGTCACAGGTATATGCTCCATCATGTTCACTGACAATGGCTCCATGTCAGGCACTGTTTCTGGAAGGTTCATCCTGCTCAAGGCATCTCCGATCGGAACTTCCTTCCCGGGTTTGTATGTTACCTCCAGGCTGTATGGCTGGAGTCTCAGTAACATACCTTGCAATCTCATAGGGGCTGCTAACAAGGGTTTCTTGAAGATGGCTTGCAAGGGCTTGTGGTCAGACTCCACCCTGGTATCTTTGCCAAAGATGTAGTGGTGGAATTTGCGGCAGCAGTGTACTATGGCGAGCGTCTCCTTCTCTATCTGAGCGTACCTTGTCTCGGTTTCTGCCATTGCTCTTGAAGTTTATGCCACTGGATGACCCTCTTGTAATAGGACACCACCCAAGGCGTAACTGCTTGCGTCACACTGGATTGCAACGTCTTTCGATACGTCGTAGTAGGCTAGAACTGGGGCTTCTGTGATCAGGCGCTTCAGAGCATCAAACGCCGTCTGCTGTGGTTTGCCCCAAGTGAACACTGTGTCTTTCAATGTCAGATCCCTCAGCGGTTTGTCAATTTCACTGAGTCCTGGTATAAACTTGGCAAGGTACTGGACGAAACCCAGGAACTGCTGCACTTCTCGCTTATTTGTTGGAGCTGCCATCCCTTTGACTGCTGTGATCTTTTGAGGATCCGGTTTAAGTCCCTCTGAAGTGACTAGGTGACCAACATACCGAACCTCTGACTCCCTGACCTGGCCCTTCTGCATGTTGAGCTTCAGATTGTACTCTTTAGCTTTCTTGAGAACCTCGTCGAGGATTGCGTCATGCTCTTTCTTGGTTCTTCCTGCTATGAGGATGTCGTCCATGATGGCCTTTGCCCCATCGATTCCATCTAGCATTTCATCCATTTTCTTCTGGAAGATTTCTGGGGCGCTCTTGATTCCAAAAGGAAGGCGGAGCCACCTATACCTTCCTTTAGGCGTGTTAAAAGTTGTCAAAAGACTAGACTCGTAATCCAGTTGGATTTGAAGGAATCCAGACTTTGCATCCAGGACTGTAAAGACCTTTGCACCCGGCAGAGAGGTGATGACTTCTTCGACAGTTGGGATCGGGTGGTGTTCCCTTCGTATGGCCTTGTTTAAGTCCTTTTGGTCTATGCAAATACGGATTTTGTCGCCTTTGACAACTGTTACCATGGAATTAACCCAGTCTGTGGGTTCATCAACCTTTTTGATATGTCCCTTTCGTTCCATGTCATCTAGCTTTTCTGCAATCTTTTCTGCTAGAGCATGGGGTGGGCGTCTTGGTGGATGGACCACCGGTTGGTGTGTTGGATCTATTTTCAATGTGCAAACTCCTGGTAGGGTGCCTGTGGTTTCATCCAACTCTGGGTAGCCGTCAATAGAGGAGACTCTCTGTATAAGGTGTAAACGCTCGCTGTCAGCACCAGACAACAGGACGGGCTTCCCCTCTGCCTCTACAACATAGTAGTCTACCTCAGTGGTATTGTCTTTGTACCTTGTTTTCATCTTGGCACACCCACGCAGGTCTAGCTTATGGTCTGAATAGTAAACAAACCGCCTTGAAGCCTTCTGTAGCTTTGGTTTTTGTTCCACTTTCCTGTACACATGCATTGGCATGATGGAACGGGCACTTCCTGTGTCTATGTGAGCTGTCACATCAACTTCCTGCTCTCCAATTTTGAATTTGACATGCCAATCATCCATGATAGAATTTACATTCTCATTTGCCTCAGCTACAGCAAACAGTTTTGAGTACATCAAGTCTTCTTCGGGGTGCTCCTCCAGACATTCATCCTGTGTCCAGCTGTCATCTAAGTCATCCACCATGTGTGCAGACTGCCTTTTAAGCCTGCATACAGCTGCGAAGTGGTTCGACTTGTTACAGTTGGCACATGTCTGGCCCTTTGCCGGGCAGATTCCAGCGTGATGCTTGGTATAACCACATCTAGTGCATCTCTTTGGGAGTCCTTCACTTTTCTTTTGATTTCTGTTTCTCTCACTTATGTTGTTCCCTTTGCCTCTCTTGTGGTCAGCAAACTTCTGTCTAGGGGGTTTCCGGGAATGCACTGAGTGAACTTTATCCACCTTGTCGTTGATTGCTTTCATGCTATCTTGAGCGCTTTCATAATTCTGGCCAATAGCAATCCCCATATCCAGCGTCAGTTCATCTCCTTTATCCAGACATTTTTCCATGACAGACTTGTGGGAGGACCTGAGAACTATTGCATCACGGACCATTCGATCTTCTTCCTGGTAATGGCAGTCTTTCACAAGAAGTTTAAGATCCGTCACAAAGTTATCAAACTTTTCCCCATCCACTTGTTTGCGCTTGTGGAAATTCACAGTTGCCCTTATTTCATTCTTTTGGGGCTGCACATACGCCTCATACTTGTGATATACACCATTCAGTGTGTCTTTTTCAGGGACTTGTGTACCATCCGGGCGTGTGACTGTTCCCCATTGAAATGTCAGATAAATTTCTCGCCCTTTGTCCCCGATGTATGTCATTAGGTAGTTGACCTTTTCTTTCTCGGATTTGGTTGACAGGGGACCACCAAATGTAAACTGACAGTGTTGTTTGAATCGTTTCCATTCGCCGTTCAGGTCTTTGGCTTGCCAATTCATACATGGTTTGTCACTGGACGCCATTATTGTAATCTTTCGTTCATTTACAATCTTATCTACTAACACATTCAGCTATATATGGGACCGTACTAGATACTCGGTACTCACAATACTGCGATGGTGGCGACAGACGGCTTTTGAAGTCCAATTATATGTCCTCAAAAGGCTCCAAACTGCTTTCCCAAGCAACAAATCCGTAGTTCAGTCCTGTGCTTTCACAAATTTTGCACTGATTGTTCAAAAATTGAATCGGGTCCTGGATTAATCAACCACTTCTGACACCATGTAACATAAAAGATCACTACTGCTTGGGCGTCATGTTTGAACTCATTTTAATGTCTCGCATTGTGACGTCACTTACATACAGGGGCGATATGTCACAGCTTGTTTGTTCGTTTGTTTGTTTGTTAGTGCTCTAACGTTTGAATGGTTCCATTTCAGTTCACCAAACTTTCAGCGAATCTTCATCTAAGTAATATGCGATTTCCTATTGAATTCCACAGGTCACAGGTGCATCTGATTTCTTTTTAATTAATTTTTTTAATTATTTTTTTAAAAATTTTACAGCGCCGACGGTACAGCCCTTTATATACACGTATATGGCGCGCCATTTGCCCAATAATTCAGATAAACACTGTTTATCGCCGATAAACACTGTTTTTCGCCGATAAACACTGTTTATCGACCGATAAACACTGTTTATCGACCGATAAACATAGTTTATCCAGAGAAACTATGATTATCAGTCGATAAACATAGTTTATCCGGAAAAACATTGTTTATCGCCGATAAACATAGTTTATCCGGATAAACATAGTTTATCCGGATAAACATTGTTTTTCCGGATAAACAGTGTTTTTCCGGAAAAACATAGTTTATCGGCGATAAACACTGTTTTTCCGGATAAACTATGTTTATCGACTGATAATCATAGTTTCTCTCGATAAACACTGTTTATCGACCGACAAACATTGTTTATCCGGAAAAACATTGTTTTTCTCGATAAACACTGTTTATCAGTCGGTAAACAGTGTTTATCGGTCGGTAAACAGTGTTTATCGCCCATAAACATAGTTTATCCGGAAAAACAGTGTTTATCGCCGATAAACACAGTTTATCCGGAAAAACAGTGTTTATCGAGAAAAACAATGTTTTTCCGGATAAACAATGTTTATCGGTCGATAAACAGTGTTTATCGAAATAAACACTATTTATCGGCAACAGTGTTTATCGGATTATTATGCAAATAGCGTGCCATAATCGGCGATAAACATTGTTTTTCCGGATAAACTATGTTTATCGGCGATAAACACTGTTTTTCCGGATAAACTATGTTTATCGGCGATAAACACTGTTTTTCCGGATAAACACTGTTTTTCCGGATAAACTATGTTTATCGGCGATAAACAATGTTTTTCCGGATAAACTATGTTTATCGGCGATAAACACTGTTTATCGACTGATAAACAGTGTTTATCGAGAAAAACTATGTTTATCGCCGAAAAACAATGTTTATCGGTCGATAAACAGTGTTTATCGAGAGAAACTATGATTATCAGTCGATAAACATAGTTTATCCGGAAAAACATTGGTTATCGCCGATAAACAATGTTTTTCCGGAAAAACATTGTTTATCCGGAAAAACAATGTTTATCCGGAAAAACAATGTTTATCCAGATAAACTATGTTTATCGGCGAAAAACACTGTTTATCGGCGATAAACAATGTTTTTCCGGATAAACTATGTTTATCGAGTGATAATCATAGTTTCTCTGGAAAAACTATTTTTATCGACCGATAAACAATGTTTATCGGTCGATAAACATAGTTTATCGGCGAAAAACAATGTTTATCGGCGATAAACAGTGTTTATCTGAATTATTGGGCAAATGGCGCGCCATACACGTACCGTCATTGGCCTGTGCATGGAGTGTACGAAAAAGCACCGCAACATAGTATCTATTGAGTTATCGTATCCCCGCGCGCGCAACGGATCAAAACTATTTTTGCGAGCTATACGTAATCTGCATAACAATCGCCGGCGCGGCCGAGAGCTCGAGCTCTATGGCAATATATGTATATATCAAGGAAACGTGATAGACAGTGACCGTGAGTGAGACGATAATTCAATTTCAATTCAATTCAATTCAATTTTCAATTCAAGACTTTATTTTTTTTATCTGCACACGACAGAGGTCCATAGACAAGTTTGACAAGAATATGGTGAGGAATACAACATACATATAAGTGTATATACAATGAAAAGAGGATACAGAGATACAGAATACATAGAATAGTTTTACATAGAACACATTACAACATAAAGAAACTGTACAAACCGATAAACACCGGGATAAACAATATCAACCGTTTAAATCATGTGTCAGTAGGCTATCAAGCCAAAATTTTCGCAAGTCTGATGTGTACCTCATGCTGCTAAAAAAAAGCAAGAACCATCAGATATTTTCATTTTCTTGGACGCAATGGGTGCAAGAACAGCATGATATGATAAGGTAAGACACCTAAAAAAAATTACACAGGTAAAACCTGATAAAACTGCGCGCATTTGTGCCCCCAGCAATGATTTAAGGGAGTCGCCGTAGACTCGTTAGTGTGTAGTCCCACACGTTTTTTTTCGCAGCCAAGGATAGTAACGGTGCCCTGGGTGGGCCTAACTTACAGCCGAGTAGATCTGACCTAGACAGGAATAACTGTCTGTGCCTCATGCGAGTGCTAACCACTCAGAGCTTTCATTTCAAAGATGATTTTTAGGTCTAGTTCATACAAAATGTGAATTTGTACGGAATGCATTTAATAAGTTTACTTTTGAGACGCTGAAAAGGTTTTCATTAATAATGAAAATCATAAAAATGAATACATTACCGAGGTATGACGCTCACGGCTTAGTTAACACCCGACCAAGGTTCCCATCACTCATGGGTAAAAAAAAGCGAGCGGATAAAATGCCTTGCCCAAGGACATAAACACCAGACATAGTAGGGTTCGAACCCGCGACCCTCAGATCCAAAGACGAGAACCCCAATCCACTACACCACAGCGCATCCGCAATTAATTCTTATTGAATGGTAATGAGGTGGGACACTACATCGCGCAGGCGCGGCGGTTCACTGTTATTCATGTATTCGTTTCCGAATAGCGCCACCAGCCTGCGGTCGGGGCTTGTCATCTTCGCTGCGCTCTGTTTTTATTTGTTTAGTGTCTGCTTGATGTTCACATAGCAAGTGAGTTTGAAACTTATCCAACTAATTTGTTTTTCCTTTTTCATCTAATTTGACATATGTAGGGACACTTTGTTGTATTCGTTGACAAACAGCGCCACCAGTCTCTATTCAGGGCTTGTTATTTTCGCTGTGCTTGGATTTATGGCGGGGAAACAGGGCAAACTCGTCGGTGAGGTCGCAAAATCAGGTAGGAATAAATTGATTTTTTAATAAATTTGTTGTATCATACCTGTGATATCTGTGTAGGAACCCGCAGTTTATGAAAAAGAAATAAACATTGTAGGGCGTATCAGGGGTGGATCCAGGATTTGATATGAAAAAAGGGGGCGGAGCACAATTCAACCCCACAGAAATGACAAGTTTAAAAAAGGAAAGAAAAAAATGGGTTATCACATTTTCCGGTTCCCCTTTTTGGTTTAAAATTTAATAGGGGCACTTTTTTGGCGTTGTGCAGAATGATATGCCTCTTGAGTTTCGAGGGGCACGATTCAATTGTGCCCTCTTATTTTCCGCGAGTGGGGCATACGGTCGTGTCATCCACAAGGTCATATCATACAGTTTTTGCGTTATTCCTGATGTTTAGGTCCAGGTCTAGGGTTCATCGCCTACCCGGAAGCCATCACTGAGATGCCTCTCTCCACCCTCTGGGCCATCCTCTTCTTCTTGTGTCTTCTCTTCCTCGGCATCGACAGCGTGGTAAGTAAAGCTCCCTTTTTATTCGATCAATGTCTGGATACGCCATCGAGTTCCATCCTGAATAATCACCACCGCCAATATGATCCACGATAATGAATATATCGAGGATGATAACAATTCATACAACTACTGCCAATCGTGAATACTGCTCAACTATTCGAACAATCATCCATGTTTGCAAATCGGTAAAAAGATAATCGTAACTCATATTTTTTTATTCATCATACCCCAAGACACACCGACGAGTCCCACGATAGAGCCACGATAAACATGACTAGAAAAAATGACTAGATTTCACTTTGTCGTGTAGTGTACCCAAATAGTCCCCGACCGATCCCCGAAAAGCCAATCGATAAATTGTCGTTGTAAAATTGTTTGATGTGAGTCGAATTGGTTGTGTAACTTTGGTATCAGTTCTCATTTTGTATCCGGTACAAGGTTTGGCGTTATCATGGTTATGTAAAATGATTTTTTTTTTAATCTGTTTTTGTCATATGTTCATTCATGCTTGTTTCGTTTCCTCTCTTAACCCCACCCCTTATTTGTGAATTTCCCCTAACTCAGTTTGTAGTCGTCGAAGGCTTCGTGACGACGATCGTCGACATCTTCCCGAAGACACTCCTGAAAGGACATCGACGAGAGTTCTTCTGCGCAGGCTGCTGTCTATTCTTCTGTATGGCGGGAATCCCTATGGTTACGTATGTAAGTCAGAAGTCGGTAATTAATTTAATGCGTGTATATATGGTAAGTTGCACATGAGGCATCATTTGGATTGCGTTAATACCTGCGCCAGTAGCCCAATACGCCACTAATTCAACGCATCGTTTACACTGTTCATTTTACAATCACTCATTTTATGATATCGCTCTCGCATGCCGCGTCAAAGACCGCAGTGTTCAATGACGCTACCATACGTCAGCGAATGGCGCCTCATGTGCAAAGGAATTTCTATTCATTAAGTGATCCGTTTTTGAAAACAATTATTTGACATAGAAAACGCAGGATTTTCTGTATCTAATTATATTCTTTTCTAGCCCTTATTATATTTACGACGAAGAAATACAATTTGGAAGATTTTTTGGGGGTAATTGATCAGTGATGTATGTAAATTAGAGGGATACGCCACCAGGCGGCCGTGGTCTGGATTGCGCAAGCCCCATTCACTTGTAATCAAAGTTTGTGCGTCGAACGCGTCCGTCGGACTGCTGGGATTACCTTTCGGACTGCACGAAGCCGACCGAATCTCGCACGAGAGAGCTCAAGCTCAAGCTCAGGCGGAGCGTATATGTTGCGCGGCGACCAGTCTGTCTGAAGTTAGCGCCCCGCGTGGCAACGGCAAGATCACGTAACGATCACGGTATAAAAACGTCCACAAACTGCGGTTGAGTATCCCTTTAATTTCTTTTTCCCCACAGTGTCTTGCGTCATTTTTTCCAATGTCCTTTCTTCTACAGGGCGGCATGTACATCTTTCAGCTCTTCGACTTCTATGCATCCAGTGGATTTGTTCTACTCTGGATAGCTTTATGTGAGAGTATAGTCATAGGATGGGTATACGGTAGGTACACCTTGTAGAGAACAAGGCTTGTTTAAAGATAAAGTTGAGTGCTTGTTATGCAATTGCACTGTGAATTAAACAACTGAGAAAGATAATATTATGTAGTGCATGAAAATTTGAGGTTTTGAAATCATCAAAATAATATGAATTTGGACTAAATCTTGCTGAAAATCACATCCAACGAACAGCAATTGCACACAGAAATGACAGAGACATGTGGCATGACATTTGATTTATACAATTTATTCATTTCTCGTCATATCAGGGCATTTGAAGAACAGTTCTTGTCAGGGGGCATTAATTTGTACTATGATATTCTTTCACATGGAAATAACATGATTAAAAAGCTCACAAATTATTGAACACCTTTACCAGAACCCAACTTCTCTTTAGTGGGGGTGGGGTAGGAGCTTTCTGCCCCTACGCTTGTACATTATTTTGCCCCCTTCAATCCTAAAGATGGATCGGTGCCACTTCGTGAGCTACAATTGGGCCAAGAGCCAGAGCCAGAACTCGTTTCTAGTAGGTTTTCGGCGCATGTTGCTTTGCTAGGCAAGCAGGCAACAAATGAACATGCGCCATGTTGTGCCCAACTGAAAGGATGGCTCTGGTTGGACCTAGAGTCCCTTTATAGATAAAGGGACTCTAGTTGGACCATGGCTGTACCACCATCTCTCGTCTCGTATACTAAAGTCTCTCTACTGGTCAGAGGTAGAAAGATGTTAACACCTATCATTAAACAGTGTACATGGTATCCCTGCCACGGCACTAACGTCCTTTGGCAAGACATTAATCAACATTTGCCACATTTGCCACACTCGACCTAGGTGTAGTAAGTGGGTAAGTGGTAGGATTTATTCCTTGAATGCACTGAGCGCTACGGTTGCCATGCTAATGCTGGGGTAATAATATGCAGGGCCCTCAGGGAGAACAGTATTTAGTACTGATGAGGCTGCCCTGGGTAAACAAGACATTATTATTATTATTATTATTATTGTTATAATAATAATAATAATTATTATTATTATTATTACATTATTATTAGTAGTAGTAGTAGTATTACTATTATTATTAATTATTATTATTGGGTTATAACACCCTCTGGCTCTTAACAGACGGTTTATTCTTTCATACTTCCTTTTTTGTTTGGCCAGGAGGTAAGCGATACATGCAAGACATCATTATGATGATCGGGCAGGGGTGGATACGACCTTACATGCTGGCTGCATGGATGTTCATAACACCTCTGTTTGCCGGGGTGAGTTGGTGGTGTGCATGGAGATAGTGATTCTTCTTTGGAAACGGTACGATTCAAAACTTTCTAGCAGGCTTAATGTTTTTATCCTAAGTAATCCAGTTTGTGGTACATGTATACCACAAACTAAAACTACAGAATTGCGATTGATCAGCATTGATCGCAAGTCCTCCAATCAATCGCAACCTTACGAACTCGTATCTCGATCAGTACATAGTTGCGATTAATTATACCCCCGCCAAACGAAGTTTGAAGGGGGTATTATAGGAATCAGTCGATGGTTGGGCGGTCGGGCGGGCGGGCGGTCGGTCGGTCCGTTGCAAATCTTGCGGATCGAACTACTTCCTCAGTTTTTGACCGAAAGTCATGAAATTTGGTACACACATTGGTCTTGGTGGGAAGAT
The DNA here is from genome assembly GCA_025617745.1 of Heliocidaris erythrogramma. Taxonomy (NCBI): domain Eukaryota; kingdom Metazoa; phylum Echinodermata; class Echinoidea; order Camarodonta; family Echinometridae; genus Heliocidaris; species Heliocidaris erythrogramma. Next base: position 32,412,953 of record CM046871.1, on the reverse strand, counting down.
GCGCAAGACATATTTTTCGGATGAGTCGGAATCTGCGTTGCCATGGTAACGGCATATTTATGGCAGAAAATCAAGGAAACACATTGCAGATCGAACTACTTCCTCAGTTTTTGACCGAAAGTCATGAAATTTGGTACACACATTGGTCTTACTGGGAAGATGTGTACAACATATTTTTTTGATGTGTCGGAAGCTGCGTTGCCATGGAAACGGCATATCTATGGCAGTAAATCAGGGAAAAATCTTGCGGATCGAACTACTTCCTCAGTTTTCGACCAAAAGTCAAGAAAGGCTGTTGTCACGGGGCGGGGGTATTAATCATCATCTTCAGTGATATTTCTAGTTTCAAGTTGCGATCGATTTCATACAATCGCAACTGTTTATAAGACGGGGTCCAGGTCTATAAAAGTCTGATCTGTCTATAAAAGAAGAAGAAGAAGACGAAAAAAAAAGGGGAAGATATTACTGATTAAGTTACTACCGAACATTACCATTTGAATTTGGTCTGTATTGGACCATATACACTATACTGAATAAATAACTATGCCACTCCAATTATGAAAAATGCCCCTTAAGCAATTAAAAATGTACTTCGTGAAGTGAACACATTCAACATGTGACTTGGTTTGACAGATATCCTCGTATACCATATATTTTCTCGCCCATGACAATGACAGAGCCCCCTTTTTGCAATAAAAAAACAATGATTTCTTTATTTTATGTACGCGGACTCGGATAAGGAGTCTCCCCTCCCCGTTTCCATTCATTAAAAAGGGTTTTACTCCTTGAACTATATGCTTCCAAGGGATTTTGCGCTGGATTTTGATGGTTTTAGACATTCCAGCCCCTTCCCTCGATCCTGGCAAGCTTGGATCTAGCTTTATTATTGGGAGCTCTTTTCTTTACTCCTATTTTTTTGTCTCCATAATTTTTCTGCAGACCATATTCATCTACAGTTTAGTGTACTACAAGCCCCTGAAGTATGAGGATGATTACGTATATCCCTGGTGGGGGTACATGATGGGGTGGATCATGGCCCTCTTATCCATGGTTACCATCCCGATTCTCTTCTTATACCAGTTCGTCTTCAAGAGCAACGGGTCACTGATTGAGGTAATCTTTTTTAACATTTTAACCCATTGGCGGATCCGGGGGGGGGGGCACTTCCGGCCCGTGCCCCCCCCCCCCCCACCCCGCCTTTTCGAATGAAACCTATCTTTTTTTGCTTGTCAGAGAATTGTGGAGGGAAACTGGACCCCCCTCCCGCCACTGAGCGAATTCTGGAGGTCTTGGGATTTTTTTGTGTGCCCCCCCCCCCACTGAGCGACTTTTCGAGAAGCTGGCAAGACCCCAAAAATATGGGTCTACCTTTTCCAAAAGGTGACAAACCTGCATTTGTGTGCCCCCCTTATACTAAATCCTGGATCCGCCCCTGTTTTAACCCTTTCGAGAGTCAAACCATGTGGTTTGGCTCAATAACTGTTGATTCAAAGCCCTAAAAATATACCAGATGCATGAGTAGACAGAGCAAACACACAGTTTCCACTTTTGTAGCATGACGATATTGCGTTTGATGCCAGGAATTTCAAAAAGGAAAATAAGCCTTAAAATAACTGAATTGGCAACACATTGAGAGGTTCAAAATCACTTTTGACAAAGTTCTTAACCGTGTATGTTGTTTTCAAAGACATTACAATCTATTAAAACCATGTAGCATTAAAAGAAAAATATTTTTGTTGCCAATTTGAAGACTGTGACAAAATTTAACCAATTTAGCCCTTGAATCATTCCTGTCATGAAAGGGCGAAAGGTTTAACATCTAAAGCATGTAATGGTGAGATAAAAATTTAAACAAAAATCTTACTGAACACTTACAGATTGTAATAGTAATCTATCCTAATTTTCAGCGTACGTTTTTTTAGAATACAAAACCTTCAAACGCAAAAGTAACGTGGCTTGAAGGCACTTGGTAGATTATATTTCTCCTCAAGCTGCTTTTGTATTGATACTAGAAGATTCAAAGGAGAAAAGACGTAATTTTCAATGATGATGATGTTGGTTCACGTTATTTACAATGCGCCCTGTGATGGCGCCATATTTCCGTTGGCAACATTCAAGGGAGCAGGCGCTGTAATGGAAGAAATTTAATTTATCTCCACAGGAATGGGTTTTTGAGTATTTGTTGTTTGATCGTATATGGACTCTCAAGTTTTCAAATTCTTTCATTGATAATCATTTCAGCGATGGATAGACGGGACTACGTCAAGGGTTCCAGAGATCCAACAAGACGTCTCGACAGACAAGAAAGGCAATGTAGATCTGGAGCTACTATGATTTCGATGAATCCTCCAAGTCAGATGACTATGGACGATTAGATAGGAATTTATTTCTCCAAGAAAGGAATAAAATAAGATTAAGAATGTAGAATGAAGATTAGCTCTTAGTTTGTAAACGTATGTAAAACTATGCTATGACGGTCGTCCCTAAACAAAAACAAAAACAGAAAGGGGGGGGGGGGGGGGCGGGTGTCGGTGCTGTCGGAAAATCCGTGATTTCTTTAGGTGGAAATTGACAACCTATTTTAATATCTAATAATACATTCTTATCCTTGTCGGCAACTCTTTTGTATCCGATTATTTGAGAAACATTCTTACCTTTGTTGACTTTTCTTTTAAAAATCTTTTTGTTACAATTTGTTTATTCAATCTGAGAAGCGTTTTAACACGATTACAACTTGAGGCCATTTCTTTTTTTATTTCACCTTTGCTCTTGTGATATCTAAACTTACAATTTGCCAGACACACCCTCCCCCATTATTTCTTTTTAGTGACACCCCTGCATGCAATGTTTATAAAGTAAAATAGATATGAATGTAGTGTGGTAGATTCAGAGAGTATATGTATTAAGGAGTATAAAAATTATTGTTACCAAGTAACAGGCAAGAGTAGGTAACTTGTGAATCTGGGATACAGTACATATGATATGAATAATTATAAGAGGTCTTTTTAATTCACTGATCATGAATGATTGTGAAACTAAGGATCGTATACTTTGATGTTTAAATCCCCACGGTACACTATACGCTTTCGGAAATAAATCGCAATATCATTAAATATGGGCATTTTCACAAATAAAATCTACCTGATTCAGGTTCTGAACAATAATATGAATAATAAACATAGGATTTCGGTGCGCTGTCAGCTTTATACCCGGAATAAGGGCCAAATTAGTTTATAATCGTAGACAATCGTAGAACTGCATGCTCTGACGTCACTACGACTCGGAGCCGAATTGGGCTTTCCTACGACTAGAAAGCTCACAATTGGCGGTATTTTTTATTTGACCATCTATATGACTATTTAGAACTTTAGAACTATTTTACATGTTCAAATGTTTATATCAAATGCTATTACATTTTCTTCCGAAATCGGATTGCAGACCGATCGTATACTGTGTGGTGGGCTTAAGTGAAACATGACACAGAATACATGTATATGCATCTTGGAGAGGGAGCAAGTAGTAATTAAAAGTACACAAAACACTTCCAGTAAGTGGCATAGTTACCATGGTTACGGACTTCTAGAAACGCAAATTATAAATCAGGGTTTACCAGATGAATCAACATTATAGCATGCCCGCTTATGGAAATGCATGCATGAAATCATACTGCATGGTCTTTAAGTTTTAAGGCGTATACTGTCTTTTCGTGAGATGACGATTTATTGTTGTGAAACATTTTATGGGATATTGAATTAGTATTGTTCCGATGCATATACTCGATGCTTCTTATTCGTAAGGAAAAGATGGTATATTAAGTTTTATTGACATCATAAACTTCGCAACTATCTGCTGATATGGGATGAAAATGAGCAATTATAGGTGTGATTTTTCTTTTATTTTAGTCAGATTGTGTATGTATTTATTTTCACCATAATTATGCGAGCATTACATTTATATATTCGTGTTCGTTTTGGGCTTAACTTTCACTTTTCGAACATCATGTCGATGTTCATAATAGTAATATACAAGATATAATATAAAAGTTATAAAGTAATAAAATGACGTAATATATTACCGCTACGAAAGGAGGTTGGTATAATGATTTTTTCCAGGGCTGTAAAAAAATACATGCACGTCTTTATAAGTATTATTGGGGTGACTTGCATGAGGGCGAAGGGGAAAAAGGGAAGGGAAATCTTTCTATATACAGCTGGCAAACGGTTCATGGACCGGTTTATTATTACTGACATTCAGTAACCTCTGCCGTCCCGTACCCAGGAGTAAAACAATGGTAGGATGAAATCGCACGAGACTATAATGAATGGAAAGATTGATATTTGATCTAATTGCATGCCAGAACAATGAAAATCACTATAAAAATGATCAGATGGCCAAACGTCAGTTGTATCCAATCATGCCAATAACACGTTTGGATTAAAGAAGTACGTATATGTATTTCCTATTATTATGGCTGCAGGGGCGGACTGGGACCGAAATTCGTTTTGGGAATTTCGGTGCGACCGGCAAACTCAACCTCTAAATACACGCCTATAATTATATACCGGCCCTCGACTCACAAAACGACCGACCCTCTGGCCAAAATATTGAGCGGCCCGTGGGGTAAAACCAGTCCGCCCCTGTATGGCCGCAAGCCAAATGTACGTTGCAGATTTGGTTTTAAGAAATTAATGCAATATATTTACAATGGCATGATAAATGAGGAAGGTGTAGAAATAAATGTGTGACGTAGAAAAGAAAATTAAAGAGGTAAGTGAAACGTGCAAAGTTCATTGAGAAGAATACGAAAATTGAATGGTAGATCATTTAGCATGTTTAGAGCAATTCTTTTGACATGTTATAATTGACATGGAACCATGAAGTCAACATCATTACTCTGGCCTTACGCTCGGCTCACACAGGGCGTCATTTCGACTGGGTCCTGCATGACCTGCGCTAATCGAGCCTGCTATTGAACGCATTGTCTGCACTGTTCATTTTTCCAATCACTTTTAAAACTATATGACTTTGTCACGACGCGCAGAAGACCGTACAGGTCACTGACGCGGTCCCAGTGTCAGCTAATGACGTCTCGTGTGAGCCGCCGGGCTTCTTGCTTGGTTTCTAAGCTCAGAGTCCAACTGGTCAGAGAGTTGTTCTTTTATGAGTGCGTGCTAAGATCTGGACATTGTGTTAAAATCATGTGATTTAATGTAATAAATGAAAAGGTTTCCTCAATTACAAAAAGGTTCAACGGTTCATTTTATGCTGAGATGCAAGGGTGTCGCTCATTAGCGGAGCAGGATTCTCTGTCGAGAGGGGGCCGGGGGGACACAGGCACGCACACAAAATTGCTGCTGCTAATAAATTAAAAAAAAATCATCATGCCACCTCTCATACTCGTGCACATTCGTACACGTTTATACTATAAAAGTATATTATATACTAAAAGTAGTACATATATATTGGGGCCCGGTGAAGGGGGGGGGGGGGGGTGTCCTTTGTGGACGTGACACATCACACACACCAACATGTTTTCCTGTCTGCATCAGCATTTTTTTTAAATCAAAGTTTTAGGTGACATGAGGACAGTTAGCTGATGTGTCTTGTGTGAATAACATTTTCAGAAATTTTATTGTGTACGTCAGTTTGTAGATATTTATTTATTGTTTATTCTATTCTATTCTGAAACAGATACAGGGCAAAGTGGTGAATGATTTTTTTTGCAAAACAACACAAAACATGGAAAGCCATGCAGAACTGGAGTTTCAAGATGAGAAAATGTTGGAAGTTGGAAAAATGCTGCAAAAACCTAAACGCTCTTCGAGAATTGCACGTAGGGTTCCTTAAAAATACAGCATTAAATACAAAAGAGCGAAATAGGGAGGGGGTGACACGGAGACAGAGAGAGAGAGAGAGAGAGAGATGGAGTAGTTTGAAAAAGAGGAAGGAAGCATTGATGTCACTTTCTATCATCAAATTGTGAATTTTAGGGCCTTTTATGATCGTTTATATTTTTTTCCTTTGCTTACTTGACGGATTTTTTAGTGGAACGTTTGTCAGACTATTATTTTTAGAAATGTCATTAAATCTTTAAAAACTGCAAGACGACCAAGTTTTAACCGCTTTTGTGTATTATCTTTTTGATAGTTGTCGGAAAAAACATTGCCTAACTCGTGAGCAAAAATGCGACAAGAGAGAGAGCGCTCTCACTCGTTACCATGTTAACTGCACTCTCGTATTCAACGAACAAGCAAGCCAGGCCGCAGTCGTACATGCAAGTACGTACAACATCAGTTTTTACAGCCAGCCAGTCAGCCAGTCAAGTTTGCTCAGCAAGGATCACGCCATACGAATGAGCTTGGCAATAACCACGGATCATTGCAATATACCACAATCATGATTCAGCAATATTTCATGACATCAACTCACTTTTATTAGGTCTACATTGGTAGTTAATCGACACATTTCTCTCTATATATTATAGGCCAAAGTGAAGTTGAATCGCGTCGGAACTAAGCAGCAATACATGTATCCTGCTTATTATGATTTATAATTAATCCTGGAATTCATCGTGAGAGATAAAGGAAGAAGAAAGAGCGCTCTCATCTACGCAAGCTTGTTGTTTACAACAAAGACTTTCTATTGCAAGGATATATATACATGTATATACCGACGGATATCTTGCGGAAGTTTAAATGAAGTATAATGATGAGTTCATGCAACAATAAGAAAATATAATGGGAGCCTAACTACAGGACAGGATATCATTCATTTTCGTATATGTATATAGATTCTTTGCGCGTGCGTACATTTTTGTGACATTTCTATACTGACTGATCTGAAGATAGGATTTTGTTACGAAGTCCTAGGTGACTACATGCGCTTTGCTGGACTTGGAGTCAATCTCTTGACCCGACCTCATTTTGTCAGAAGAGCGGAATTTACACATAAACCATAGGTCAGTATTACTGTTTAATACTTTCCATCAGTGATCCTTGATAATTATATTTCAGGGATTTATGGTTGATTGTTAGGCAGGCCATTACTTTGCGGGCCTGTGACGGTATCGCCTATATAATCTACCGGGAGGCGGTAGCACATTTCTTTTCTACATTCTACATATAATCCCCCTCGATTTTATTTTATTTTTTTATTTTATCAGTATCCATTGTTGGTCTAATAATATTTTCCATGGCTGTATAATGCTCAACTTCTGTCTGGAGAGAAAGTTAATTCAAGGATAAGGAAGGAAAGACAAAAAAAAAAAAGAAAAGAAAGAGAAGTAAATTGCATGATCGCATTAGCCGATAACTATTTACCTGTAATTGTAGTTCTTTAAAAATTTGGACATAATCCTGCATTTTGATTCGTATACGTGCTAGGCTTGGTCAGTACGTGGTACACGGTAGTTTGGTCACCAGTTTTATTAGATTGACGTGACGTCAATCTTCTGTTCTTGTTCGCGTTCTGCATTCTTATTAGATTGACGTAAAGTCAATCTTCTGTTCTTGTTCGCGTTCTGCATTCTTATTAGATTGACGTCAGTCAATCTTCTATTCTCGTTCGCGTTCTGCATTCTTATTCTTCTTTTTCTTCTTCTTCTTCTTCTTCTTCTTCTTCTTTTTCTTCTTCTTCCTCAGACCCCATTCGTTTTGCACAGGGTGTTTGTGAGCTCTGTCTAGGTCCTTTCCCCTTGTCCATTTCATTTCAAATTTCGTATGCATGTTCCTTGGCATCCCTTCTAGGTCACTGAGGTCTTCGTTTTTCGAACTCACTCATGCATGACCGTCCAGGCGCCATTTTGTCCGTTTTCATGCCTTTTTGGGGCCATTTTCATGCCTTTTGTTCTCCTTGCCTATCTCAGCTATCCTACATCCTACAGACTTCTAACAAATTCCTGTAGATAGTCCAAGAGTTGCTTTTTACATTCTAATAAAAAAATTAATACGAAAAATGCCATCTTCACACTGTAAATTTAAGTCCGAAATCCGCCATATTGAAAAATGCGAAATTTCTTGAAATTTTCACTCCCAAATATTAAAAATTCCTATAACTTTGTCATATGAATGGATTTTTGTCCCAAACTTTTACCATGACTTGGTCTTGTCGTTGCACACATGTCTGCGAAATTACATGCATTTCTGACTACGCATTATATAAACAGCGCCCTCTAAAGTTTTCAAAATGGCTCTCTTCGTGTGGCCGTATCTCCGTCATGCCTGGGTGAACCCGTACCCTTTTTTGGATTTAGATACTTCAAGATATACCCTTTTCAGCCAAATAAAAAAATATATACCTCATCACTGACCGACTTTGAGAAAATTGCACTTGAAAATCACAATATTTGCATAAATGCCGAAATAAAGACAAATTGCTCTAATTTTGTGAACATTCATCGTACGTCTCTGAAATTTGGTGGGTATGTGTATTTGTGTATTTGACAACTGTTAACGTAATTTAGTTGAAATCGATGACGTCATCGCGAAGATATTACGTAAAACACTTAATTTACTATGCATTACATAATATTGCATAATATGCTTATTTTAAATGGCGCGCTAGTCGCAGTAGGCTCAGAATGACCGCAATAAAATTCCCTCGTCAGAGATGCAAAAAAAGATACATGGTCTCACAGAATATTTTGAGTAAATCGCGATTGAAGTCAGGTCATTATACGGATCCTGCACATGTATTACACGTATTGTCTATGGGGCAAATCGGTTTCCGGCATTTGGCCCCCTGAACGATTTTTATTTTTCTTGAAATTTGGCAGGTACATGCTTCGAGGCAAAATGAAGAGACTCGCGAAGCCAGATTTTTAATATCTATCAAGCGCTTTGTTTTAATCGCAATTTTATATCCTGCATAGATGCCACTACCTACGGAACTATGGCATGCCATCCGGGCAATATTTCCATTGTGGCCAATTTGTTTTGCATGCAGTGGTTGTGATCACTGTCTAGGTCCTTTCCCCTTGTCCATTTCGATTCAAATTTCGTATGCATGTTCCTTGGCATGCCATGTAATGCACTGAATTCTTCATTTTCCGAAATCACTCATGCATGACCGTCCAGGCGCCATTCTGTCCGTGTTTCGTACCTTTTGTTCGATTTTGCCTATCTCCACTATTCTAGATGCTACAGACTTCAAACAAATTGCTATAGATAGTTTAAGAGATGCTTTTTATTTTACTGTTCAATGACATGCAAAATACAGACGTCAATCTATGCACATCGTTCTGATACGATTGCAATTCTAGTCGTTCGTGTTCTGCATTCTTATTAGATTGACGTAAGTCAATCTCCTATTCTTGTTCACATTCTGCATTCTTATTGCATTGACGTCATGACGTCAATGCTCTGTTATCGTTCGTGTTCTGCATTCTTATTCTTCTTCTTCTTCTTCTTCTTCTTCTTAGACCTCAGACCCCATTCGTTTTGCACAGGGTGTTTGTGAGCTCTGTCTAGGTCCTTTCCCCTTGTCTATTTCATTTCAAATTTCGTATGCATGTTCCTTGGCATCCCTTCTAACTTACTGAGGTCTTCGTTTTCCGAATTCACTCATGCATAACCGTCCAGGCGCCATTTTGTCCGTTTTGGGGGCATTTTCATGCCTTTTGTTCTCCTTGCCTATCTCAGCTATCCTACATCCTACAGACTTCTAACAAATTCCTGTAGATAGTCCAAGAGTTGCTCTGTACATTCTAATAAAAAAATTAATAAGAAAAATGCCATCTTCACACTGTAAATTTAAGTCCGCAATCGGCCATATTGAAAAACGCTAAATTTCTTGAAATTTTCACTCCCGAATATTAAAAATTCCTATAACTTTGTCATATCAATTGATTTTTGTCTCAAACTTTTACCATGTCTTGGTCTTGGCGTTGCACACATTTCTGCCAGATTTCATGCATTTCCGATTACGCATTATATAAACAGCGCCCTCTAAAGTTTTCAAAATGGCTCTCTTCGTGTGGCCGTATCTCCGTCATGCTTGGGTAAACCCGTACCCTTTTTGGATTTAGATACTTCAAGATATACCCTTTTCAGCCAAATAAAAAAATATATACCTCATCACTGACCGACTTTGAGAAAATTGCACTTGAAAATCACAATATTTGCATAAATGAAGAAATAAAGACAAATTGCTCTAATTTTGTGAACTTTCATCGTACGTCTTTGAAATTTGGTGGGTATGTGTATTTATGTATTTGACAACTGTTAACCAAATTTAGTTGAAATCGATGACGTCATCGCGAAGATATTACGTAAAAACCTTAATTTACTATGCATTACGTAATATTGCATAATATGCTTATTTTAAATGGCGCGCTAGTCGCAGTCGGCTCACAATGACTGCAATGAAATTCCCTCGTCAGGGATGCAAAAAAAGATATATGGTCTCACAGAATATTTTGAGTAAATCGCGATTGAAATCAGGTCATTATACGGATCCTGCACATGTATTACACGTATTGTCTATGGGGAAAATCGGTTTCCCAACTTTGACCCCCTGAACGATCTTTATTTTTCTTGAAATTTGGCAGGTACATGCTTCGAGGCAAAATGAAGAAACTCTCGAAGCCGGATTTTCAAAATCTATCAAGCGCTTCGTTTTAAACGCTATTTTATAAGCTATATGGATGTAGTGACAGGTACTTAACAGAGTCTGCAAATACAGACTAGCACGTAGACCCAAATATAGAATGACCTTCAACCCATGAGTCCATGACTCATGCCAGCTCAGTTCTACTTGTCTATCTCCACTATTCTAGATGCTACAGACTTCAAACAAATTGCTATAGGTAGCTTAAGAGATGCTCTTTATTTTACTGTTCAAGGAAATACAAAATACAGACGTCAATGCATGCACATCGTTCTGATACGATTGCAGTTCTAGTTCTTCTTCTTTTTATTTTTCTTCTTAGACCTCAGACCCCATTTGTTTTGCACAGGGTGTTTGTGAGCTCTGTCTAGGTCCTTTCCCCTTGTCCATTTTATTTCAAATTTCGTATGCATGTTCCTTGGCATCCCTTCTAGGTCACTGAACTCTTCGTTTTCCGAAATCATTCATGCATGACCGTCCAGGCGCCATTTTGTCCGTTTTGGGGCCATTTTCATGCCTTTTGTTCTACTTGCCTATCTCAGCTATCCTACATCCTACAGACTTCTAACAAATTCCTGTAGGTAGTCCAAGAGTTGCTATTTACATTCTTTTTTTAAAGTGAATACCAAAAATGCCATCTTCACACTGTAAATTTAAGTCCGAAATCCGCCATGTTGAAAAACGCTAAATTTCTTGAAATTTTCCCTCCCGAATATTAAAAATTCCTATAACTTTGTCATATCAACTGATTTTTGTCCCAAACTTTTACCATGTGTTGGTCTTGCCATTGCACACATTTCTGCCATATTTCATGCATTTCTGATTACGCATTATATAAACAGCGCCCTCTAAAGTTTTCAAAACGGCTCCCTTCATGTGGCCGTATCTCCGTCATGCCTGGGTAAACCCGTACCCTTTTTTGGATTTAGATACTTCAAGATATACCCTTTTCAGCCAAATAAAAAAATATATACCTCATTGCTGACCGACTTTGAGAAAATTGCACTTGAAAATCACAATATTTGCATAAATGCCGAAATAAAGACAAATTGCTCTAATTTTGTGAAGGTTCAACGTACGTCTTCGAAATTTGGTGGGTATGTGTATTTATGTATTTGACAACTGTTAACCAAATGTGGTTGAAATCGATGACGTCATCGCGAAGATATTACGTAATAACCTTAATTTACTATGCATTACATAATATTGCATAATATGCTTATTTTAAATGGCGCGCTAGTCGCAGTTGGCTCACAATGACCGCAATGAAATTCCCTCGTCAGGGATGCAAAAAAAGATGTATGGTCTCACAGAATATTTTGAGTAAATCGCGATTGAAGTAAGGTCATTATACGGATCCTGCACATGTATTACATGTATTGTCTATGGGGCAAATCGGTTTCCCGCATTTGGCCCCCTGAACGATTTTTATTTTTCTTGAAATTTTGCAGGTACATGCTTCGAGGCAAAATGAAGAGACTCTCGAAGCCAGATTTTTAATATCTATCAAGCGCTTTGTTTTAATCGCAATTTTATATCCTGCACAGATACAACTACATGTACCTAGGAACTATGGCATGCCATCCGGGCCAGATTTCCATTGTGGCCAATTTGTTTTGCATGCAGTGCTTGTGATCACTGTCTAGGTCCTTTCCCCTTGTCCATTTCGATTCAAATTTCGTATGTATGTTCCTTGGCATGCCATGTAATGCACAGAACTCTTCATCTTCCGAAATCACTCATGCATGACCGTCCAGGCGCCATTTTGTCCGTGTTTCGTACCTTTTGTTCGATTTTGCCTATCTCCACTATTCTAGATGCTACAGACTTCAAACAAATTGCTATAGATAGTTTAAGAGATGATTTTTATTTTACTGTTCAATGACATGCAAAATACAGACGTCAATCTATGCACATCGTTCTGATACGATTGCAATTCTAGTTAGATTGACGTAAAGTCAATCTTCTATTCTTGTTCACGTTTTGCATTCTTATTGCATTGACGTCATGACGTCAATGCTCTGTTATCGTTCGTGTTCTGCATTCTTATTCTTCTTCTTCTTCTTCTTCTTCTTCTTCTTCTTCTTCTTAGACCTCAGACCCCATTCGTTTTGCACAGGGTGTTTGTGAGCTCTGTCTAGGTCCTTTCCCCTTGTCTATTTCATTTCAAATTTCGTATGCATGTTCCTTGGCATCCCTTCTAACTTACTGAGGTCTTCGTTTTCCGAATTCACTCATGCATAACCGTCCAGGCGCCATTTTGTCCGTTTTGGGGGCATTTTCATGCCTTTTGTTCTCCTTGCCTATCTCAGCTATCCTACATCCTACAGACTTCTAACAAATTCCTGTAGATAGTCCAAGAGTTGCTCTGTACATTCTAATAAAAAAATTAATACGAAAAATGCCATCTTCACACTGTAAATTTAAGTCCGCAATCGGCCATATTGAAAAACGCTAAATTTCTTGTTATTTTTACTCCCGAATATTAAAAATTCCTATAACTTTGTCATATCAATTGATTTCCGTCTCAAACTTTTACCATGTCTTGGTCTTGGTGTTGCACACATTTCTGCCAGGTTTCATGCATTTCCGATTACGCATTATATAAACAGCGCCCTCTAAAGTTTTCAAAATGGCTCTCTTCGTGTGGCCGTATCTCCGTCATGCTTGGGTAAACCCGTACCCTTTTTTGGATTTAGATACTTCAAGATATACCCTTTTCAGTCAAATAAAAAAATATATACCTCATCACTGACCGACTTTGAGAAAATTGCACTTGAAAATCACAATATTTGCATAAATGCCGAAATAAAGACAACTTGCTCTAATTTTGTGAACGTTCAACGTACGTCTTTGAAATTTGGTGGGTATGTGTATTTGTGTATTTGACAACTGTTAACCAAATTTTGTTGAAATCGATGACGTCATCGCGAAGATATTACGCAAAAACCTTAATTTACTATGCATTACATAATATTGCATAATATGCTTATTTTAAATGGCGCGCTAGTCGCAGGTGGCTCACAATGACCGCAATGAAATTCCCTTGTCAGGGATGCAAAAAAAGATATATGGTCTCACAGAATATTTTGAGTAAATCGCGATTGAAGTCAGGTCATTATACGGATCCTGCACATGTATTACACGTATTGTCTATGGGGCAAATCGGTTTCCCGCCTCTGACCCCCTGAACGATCTTTATTTTTCTTGAAATTTGGCAGGTACATGCTTCGAGGCAAAATGAAGAGACTCTCGAAGCCGGATTTTTAATATCTATCAAGCGCTTTGTTTTAATCGCAATTTTATATCCTGCATAGATGCCACTACCGACGGAACTATGGCATGCCATTCGGGCCACATTTCTATTACGGCCCATTTGTTTTGCATGCAGTGCTTGTGATCACTGTCTAGGTCCTTTCCCCTTGTCCATTTCGATTCAAATTTCGTATGCATGTTCCTTGGCATGCCATGTAATGCACTGAACTCTTCATTTTCCGAAATCACTCATGCATGACCGTCCAGGCGCCATTTTGTCCGTATTTCGTACCTTTTGTTCGATTTTGCCTATCTCCACTATTCTAGATGCTACAGACTTCAAACAAATTGCTATAGATAGGTTAAGAGATGCTTTTTATTTTACTGTTCAAGGACATGCAAAATACAGACGTCAATGCATGCACATCGTTCTGATACGATTGCAGTTCTAGTTCTTCTTCTTTTTACATTGACGTCTTGCATTGACGTCATGACGTCAATGCTCTGTTATTGTTCGTGTTCTGCATTCTTATTCTTCTTCTTTGCATTGACGTCATGACGTCAATGCTCTGTTATTGTTCGTGTTCTGCATTCTTATTCTTCTTCTTCTTTTTCTTCTTCTTCTTCTTAGACCTCAGACCCCATTCGTTTTGCACAGGGTGTTTGTGAGCTCTGTCTAGGTCCTTTCCCCTTGTCCATTTCATTTCAAATTTCGTATGCATGTTCCTTGGCATCCCTTCTAACTTACTGAGGTCTTCGTTTTCCGAATTCACTCATGCATGACCGTCCAGGCGCCATTTTGTCCGTTTTGGGGCATTTTCATGCCTTTTGTTCTCCTTGCCTATCTCAGCTATCCTACATCCTACAGACTTCTAACAAATTCCTGTAGATAGTCCAAGAGTTGCTCTGTACATTCTAATAAAAAAATTAATACGAAAAATGCCATCTTCACACTGTAAATTTAAGTCCGCAATCGGCCATATTGAAAAACGCTAAATTTCTTGTTATTTTCACTCCCGAATATTAAAAATTCCTATAACTTTGTCATATCAATTGATTTCTGTCTCAAACTTTTACCATGTCTTGGTCTTGGCGTTGCACACATTTCTGCCAGATTTCATGCATTTCCGATTACGCATTATATAAACAGCGCCCTCTAAAGTTTTCAAAATGGCTCTCTTCGTGTGGCCGTATCTCCGTCATGCTTGGGTAAACCCGTACCCTTTTTTGGATTTAGATACTTCAAGATATACCCTTTTCAGCCAAATAAAAAAATATATACCTCATCACTGACCGACTTTGAGAAAATTGCACTTGAAAATCACAATATTTGCATAAATGCCGAAATAAAGACAAATTGCTCTAATTTTGTGAACATTCAACGTACGTCTTTGAAATTTGGTGGGTATGTGTATTCGTGTATTTGACAACTGTTAACCAAATTTGGTTGAAATCGATGACGTCATCGCTAAGATATCACGCACAAACCTTAATTTACTATGCATTACATAATATTGCATAATATGCTTATTTTAAATGGCGCGCTAGTCACGGTTGGCTCACAATGACTGCAATGAAATTCCCTTGTCAGGGATGCAAAAAAAGATATATGGTCTCACAGAATATTTTGAGTAAATCGCGATTGAAGTCGGGTCATTATACGGATCTTGCACATGTATTACATGTATTGTCTATGGGGCAAATCGGTTTCCCGCATTTGGCTCCCTTAACGATTTTTATTTTTCTTGAAATTTGGTAGGTACATGCTTCGAGGCAAAATGAAGAAACTCTCGAAGCCGGATTTTCAAAATCTATCAAGCGCTTCGTTTTAAACGCTATTCTATACCCTGCACAGTATTGTCTATGGGGAAAATCGGTTTCCCAACTCTGACCCCCTGAACGATCTTTATTTTTCTTGAAATTTGGCAGGTACATGCTTCGAGGCAAAATGAAGAGACTCTCCAAGCCGGATTTTCAAAATCTATCAAGCGCTTCGTTTTAAACGCTATATAATGACAGGTACTTAACAGAGTCTGCAAATACAGACTAGCACGTAGACCCAAATATAGAATGACCTTCAACCCATGAGTCCATGACTCATGCCAGCTCAGTTCTACTTGTCTATTTCCACTATTCTAGATGCTACAGACTTCAAACGAATTGCTATAGGTAGTTGAAGTGATGCTCTTTATTTTACTGTTCAAGGAAATACAAAATACAGACGTCAATGCATGCACATCGTTCTGATACGATTGCAGTTCTAGTCTTCTTTTTCTTCTTCTTCTTCTTAGACCTCAGACCCCATTCGTTTTGCACAGGGTGTTTGTGAGCTCTGTCTAGGTCCTTTCCCCTTGTCCATTTCATTTCAAATTTCGTATGCATGTTCCTTGGCATCCCTTCTAACTTACTGAGGTCTTCGTTTTCCGAATTCACTCATGCATGACCGTCCAGGCGCCATTTTGTCCGTTTTGGGGGCATTTTCATGCCTTTTGTTCTCCTTGCCTATCTCAGCTATCCTACATCCTACAGACTTCTAACAAATTCCTGTAGATAGTCCAAGAGTTGCTCTGTACATTCTAATAAAAAAATTAATACGAAAAATGCCATCTTCACACTGTAAATTTAAGTCCGCAATCGGCCATATTGAAAAACGCTAAATTTCTTGTTATTTTCACTCCCGAATATTAAAAATTCCTATAACTTTGTCATATCAATTGATTTTTGTCTCAAACTTTTACCATGTCTTGGTCTTGGCGTTGCACACATTTCTGCCAGATTTCATGCATTTCCGATTACGCATTATATAAACAGCGCCCTCTAAAGTTTTCAAAATGGCTTTCTTCGTGTGGCCGTATCTCCGTCATGCTTGGGTAGACCCGTACCCTTTTTTGGATTTAGATACTTCAAGATATACCCTTTTCAGCCAAATAAAAAAATATATACCTCATCACTGACCGACTTTGAGAAAATTGCACTTGAAAATCACAATATTTGCATAAATGCCGAAATAAAGACAACTTGCTCTAATTTTGTGACCATTCATCGTACGTCTTTGAAATTTGGTAGGCATATGTATTTTCGTATTTGACAACTGTTAACCAAATTTGGTTGAAATCGATGACGTCATCGCGAAGATATTACGCAAAAACCTTAATTTACTATGCATTACATAATATTGCATAATATGCTTATTTTAAATGGCGCGCTAGTCACAGTTGGCTCACAATGACCGCAATGAAATTCCCTTGTCAGGGATGCAAAAAAAGATATATGGTCTCACAGAATATTTTGAGTAAATCGCGATTGAAGTCAGGTCATTATACGGATCATGCACATGTATTA
Source organism: Heliocidaris erythrogramma (assembly GCA_025617745.1). Lineage (NCBI taxonomy): Eukaryota > Metazoa > Echinodermata > Echinoidea > Camarodonta > Echinometridae > Heliocidaris > Heliocidaris erythrogramma. Next base: position 32,395,751 of record CM046871.1, on the reverse strand, counting down.
CACGTATTGTCTATGGGGCAAATCGGTTTCCCGCGTTTGGCCCCCTGAACGATTTTTATTTTTCTTCAAATTTGGCAGGTACATGCTTCGAGGCAATATGAAGAGACTCTCGGAGCCGGATTTCCAAAATCTATCAAGCGCTTCGTTTTAAACGCTATTTTATACCCTGCACAGTATTGTCTATGGGGAAAATCGGTTTCCCAACTCTGACCCCCTGAACGATCTTTATTTTTCTTGAAATTTGGCAGGTACATGCTTCGAGGCAAAATGAAGAAACTCTCGAAGCCGGATTTTCAAAATCTATCAAGCGCTTCGTTTTAAACGCTATATATACAGGTACTTAACAGAGTCTGCAAATACAGACTAGCACGTAGACCCAAATATAGAATGACCTTCAACCCATGAGTCCATGACTCATGCCAGCTCAGTTCTACTTGTCTATCTCCACTATTCTAGATGCTACAGACTTCAAACAAATTGCTATAGGTAGTTTAAGTGATGCTCTTTATTTTACTGTTCAAGGAAATACAAAATACAGACGTCAATGCATGCACATCGTTCTGATACGATTGCAGTTCTAGTTCTTCTTCTTCTTCTTAGACCTCAGACCCCATTCGTTTTGCACAGGGTGTTTGTGAGCTCTGTCTAGGTCCTTTCCCCTTGTCCATTTCATTTCAAATTTCGTATGCATGTTCCTTGGCATCCCTTCTAACTTACTGAGGTTTTCGTTTTCCGAATTCACTCATGCATGACCGTCCAGGCGCCATTTTGTCCGTTTTGGGGTCATTTTCATGCCTTTTGTTCTCTTGGCCTATCTCAGCTATCCTACATCCTACAGACTTCTAACAAATTCCTGTAGATAGTCCAAGAGTTGCTATTTACATTCTTTTTTTAAAGTGAATACCAAAGATGCCATCTTCACACTGTAAACTTAAGTCCGAAATCCGCCATGTTGAAAAACGCTAAATTTCTTGAAATTTTCCCTCCCGAATATTAAAAATTCCTATAACTTTGTCATATTAATTGATTTTTGTCCCAAACTTTTACCATGTGTTGGTCTTGCCATTGCACACATTTCTGCCATATTTCATGCATTTCTGATTACGCATTATATAAACAGCGCCCTCTAAAGTTTTCAAAATGGCTCTCTTCATGTGGCCGTATCTCCGTCATAGCTGGGTAAACCCGTACCCTTTTTTGGATTTAGATACTTCAAGATATACCCTTTTCAGCCAAATAAAAAAATATATACCTCATCGCTGACCGACTTTGAGAAAATTGCACTTGAAAATCACAATATTTGCATAAATGCCGAAATAAAGACAAATTGCTCTAATTTTGTGAAGGTTCAACGTACGTCTTTGAAATTTGGTGGGTATGTGTATTTATGTATTTGACAACTGTTAACCAAATTTGGTTGAAATCGATGACGTCATCGCGAAGATATTACGTAATAACCTTAATTTACTATGCATTACATAATATTGCATAATATGCTTATTTTAAATGGCGCGCTAGTCGCAGTTGGCTCACAATGACCGCAGTGAAATTCCCTCGTCAGGGATGCAAAAAAAGATATATGGTCTCACAGAATATTTTGAGTAAATCGCGATTGAAATCAGGTCATTATACGGATCCTGCACATGTATTACACGTATTGTCTATGGGGAAAATCGGTTTCCCAACTTTGACCCCCTGAACGATCTTTATTTTTCTTGAAATTTGGCAGGTACATGCTTCGAGGCAAAATGAAGAAACTCTCGAAGCCGGATTTTCAAAATCTATCAAGCGCTTCGTTTTAAACGCTATTTTATAAGCTATATGGATGTAGTGACAGGTACTTAACAGAGTCTGCAAATACAGACTAGCACGTAGACCCAAATATAGAATGACCTTCAACCCATGAGTCCATGACTCATGCCAGCTCAGTTCTACTTGTCTATCTCCACTATTCTAGATGCTACAGACTTCAAACAAATTGCTATAGATAGTTTAAGAGATGCTTTTTATTTTACTGTTCAATGACATGCAAAATACAGACGTCAATCTATGCACATCGTTCTGATACGATTGCAATTCTAGTTGCATTGACGTCATGACGTCAATGCTCTGTTATTGTTCGTGTTCTGCATTCTTATTCTTCTTCTTCTTCTTTTTCTTCTTCTTCTTCTTAGACCTCAGACCCCATTCGTTTTGCACAGGGTGTTTGTGAGCTCTGTCTAGGTCCTTTCCCCTTGTCCATTTCATTTCAAATTTCGTATGCATGTTCCTTGGCATCCCTTCTAACTTACTGAGGTCTTCGTTTTCCGAATTCACTCATGCATGACCGTCCAGGCGCCATTTTGTCCGTTTTGGGGGCATTTTCATGCCTTTTGTTCTCCTTGCCTATCTCAGCTATCCTACATCCTACAGACTTCTAACAAATTCCTGTAGATAGTCCAAGAGTTGCTCTGTACATTCTAATAAAAAAATTAATACGAAAAATGCCATCTTCACACTGTAAATTTAAGTCCGCAATCGGCCATATTGAAAAACGCTAAATTTCTTGAAATTTTCACTCCCGAATATTAAAAATTCCTATAACTTTGTCATATCAATTGATTTTTGTCTCAAACTTTTACCATGTCTTGGTCTTGGCGTTGCACACATTTCTGCCAGATTTCATGCATTTCCGATTACGCATTATATAAACAGCGCCCTCTAAAGTTTTCAAAATGGCTCTCTTCGTGTGGCCGTATCTCCGTCATGCTTGGGTAAACCCGTACCCTTTTTTGGATTTAGATACTTCAAGATATACCCTTTTCAGCCAAATAAAAAAATATATACCTCATCACTGACCGACTTTGAGAAAATTGCACTTGAAAATCACAATATTTGCATAAATGCCGAAATAAAGACAAATTGCTCTAATTTTGTGAACTTTCATCGTACGTCTTTGAAATTTGGTGGGTATGTGTATTTATGTATTTGACAACTGTTAACCAAATTTAGTTGAAATCGATGACGTCATCGCGAAGATATTACGTAAAAACCTTAATTTACTATGCATTACGTAATATTGCATAATATGCTTATTTTAAATGGCGCGCTAGTCGCAGTCGGCTCACAATGACCGCAATGAAATTCCCTCGTCAGGGATGCAAAAAAAGATATATGGTCTCACAGAATATTTTGAGTAAATCGCGATTGAAATCAGGTCATTATACGGATCCTGCACATGTATTACACGTATTGTCTATGGGGAAAATCGGTTTCCCAACTTTGACCCCCTGAACGATCTTTATTTTTCTTGAAATTTGGCAGGTACATGCTTCGAGGCAAAATGAAGAAACTCTCGAAGCCGGATTTTCAAAATCTATCAAGCGCTTCGTTTTAAACGCTATTTTATAAGCTATATGGATGTAGTGACAGGTACTTAACAGAGTCTGCAAATACAGACTAGCACGTAGACCCAAATATAGAATGACCTTCAACCCATGAGTCCATGACTCATGCCAGCTCAGTTCTACTTGTCTATCTCCACTATTCTAGATGCTACAGACTTCAAACAAATTGCTATAGGTAGCTTAAGAGATGCTCTTTATTTTACTGTTCAAGGAAATACAAAATACAGACGTCAATGCATGCACATCGTTCTGATACGATTGCAGTTCTAGTTCTTCTTCTTCTTCTTCTTCTTCTTCTTAGACCTCAGACCCCATTCGTTTTGCACAGGGTGTTTGTGAGCTCTGTCTAGGTCCTTTCCCCTTGTCTATTTCATTTCAAATTTCGTATGCATGTTCCTTGGCATCCCTTCTAACTTACTGAGGTCTTCGTTTTCCGAATTCACTCATGCATAACCGTCCAGGCGCCATTTTGTCCGTTTTGGGGGCATTTTCATGCCTTTTGTTCTCCTTGCCTATCTCAGCTATCCTACATCCTACAGACTTCTAACAAATTCTTGTAGATAGTCCAAGAGTTGCTATTTACATTCTTTTTTTAAAGTGAATACCAAAAATGCCATCTTCACACTGTAAATTTAAGTCCGAAATCCGCCATATTGAAAAATGCTAAATTTCTTGAAATTTTCACTCCCAAATATTAAAAATTCCTATAACTTTGTCATATGAATGGATTTTTGTCCCAAACTTTTACCATGTCTTGGTCTTGTCGTTGCACACATGTCTGCCAAATTACATGCATTTCTGACTACGCATTATATAAACAGCGCCCTCTAAAGTTTTCAAAATGGCTCTCTTCGTGTGGCCGTATCTCCGTCATGCCTGGGTGAACCCGTACCCTTTTTTGGATTTAGATACTTCAAGATATACCCTTTTCAGCCAAATAAAAAAATATATACCTCATCACTGACCGACTTTGAGAAAATTGCACTTGAAAATCACAATATTTGCATAAATGCCGAAATAAAGACAACTTGCTCTAATTTTGTGACCATTCATCGTACGTCTTTGAAATTTGGTGGGTATGTGTATTTTCGTATTTGACAACTGTTAACCAAATTTGGTTGAAATCGATGACGTCATCGCGAAGATATTACGTAATAACCTTAATTTACTATGCATTACATAATATTGCATAATATGCTTATTTTAAATGGCGCGCAAGTTGCAGTTGGCTCACAATGACCGCAATGAAATTCCCTTGTCAGGGATGCAAAAAAAGATATATGGTCTCACAGAATATTTTGAGTAAATCGCGATTGAAGTCGGGTCATTATACGGATCCTGCACATGTATTACATGTATTGTCTATGGGGCAAATCGGTTTCCCGCGTTTGGCCCCCTGAACAATTTTTATTTTTCTTCAAATTTGGCAGGTACATGCTTCGAGGCAGTATGAAGAGACTCTCGGAGCCGGATTTCCAAAATCTATCAAGCGCTTCGTTTTAAACGCTATTTTATACCCTGCACAGTATTGTCTATGGGGAAAATCGGTTTCCCAACTCTGACCCCCTGAACGATCTTTATTTTTCTTGAAATTTGGCAGGTACATGCTTCGAGGCAAAATGAAGAAACTCTCGAAGCCGGATTTTCTAAATCTATCAAGCGCTTCGTTTTAAACGCTATATATACAGGTACTTAACAGAGTCTGCAAATACAGACTAGCACGTAGACCCAAATATAGAATGACCTTCAACCCATGAGTCCATGACTCATGCCAGCTCAGTTCTACTTGTCTATCTCCACTATTCTAGATGCTACAGACTTCAAACAAATTGCTATAGGTAGTTTAAGAGATGCTCTTTATTTTACTGTTCAAGGAAATACAAAATACAGACGTCAATGCATGCACATCGTTCTGATACGATTGCAGTTCTAGTTCTTCTTCTTTTTCTTCTTAGACCTCAGACCCTATTTGTTTTGCACAGGGTGTTTGTGAGCTCTGTCTAGGTCCTTTCCCTTGTCCATTTCATTTCAAATTTCGTATGCATGTTCCTTGGCATCCCTTCTAGGTCACTGAACTCTTCGTTTTCCGAAATCATTCATGCATGACCGTCCAGGCGCCATTTTGTCCGTTTTGGGGCCATTTTCATGCCTTTTGTTCTCCTTGCCTATCTCAGCTATCCTACATCCTACAGACTTCTAACAAATTCCTGTAGATAGTCCAAGAGTTGCTATTTACATTCTTTTTTTAAAGTGAACACCAAAAATGCCATCTTCACACTGTAAATTTAAGTCCGAAATCCGCCATGTTGAAAAACGCTAAATTTCTTGAAATTTTCCCTCCCGAATATTAAAAATTCCTATAACTTTGTCATATCAATTGATTTTTGTCCCAAACTTTTACCATGTATTGGTCTTGCCATTGCACACATTTCTGCCGTATTTCATGCATTTCTGATTACGCATTATATAAACAGCGCCCTCTAAAGTTTTCAAAACGGCTCCCTTCATGTGGCCGTATCTCCGTCATGCCTGGGTAAACCCGTACCCTTTTTTGGATTTAGATACTTCAAGATATACCCTTTTCAGCCAAATAAAAAAATATATACCTCATCGCTGACCGACTTTGAGAAAATTGCACTTGAAAATCACAATATTTGCATAAATGCCGAAATAAAGACAAATTGCTCTAATTTTGTGAAGGTTCAACGTACGTCTTTGAAATTTGGTGGGTATGTGTATTTATGTATTTGACAACTGTTAACCAAATTTGGTTGAAATCGATGACGTCATCGCGAAGATATTACGTAATAACCTTAATTTACTATGCATTACATAATATTGCATAATATGCTTATTTTAAATGGCGCGCTAGTCGCAGTTGGATCACAACATCCGCAATGAAATTCCCTCGTCAGGGATGCAAAAAAAGATATATGGTCTCACAGAATATTTTAAGTAAATCGCGATTGAAGTAAGGTCATTATACGGATCCTGCACATGTACTACACGTATTGTCTATGGGGCAAATCGGTTTCCCGCATTTGGCCCCCTGAACGATTTTCATTTTTCTTAAAATTTGGCAGGTACATGCTTCGAGGCAAAATGAAGAGACTCTCGAAGCCGGATTTTCAATATCTATCAAGCGCTTTGTTTTAATCGCAATTTTATATCCTGCATAGATGCCACTATGGATGAAACTATGGTGGGCTGAAAGGGCCAGATTTCCATTGTGGCCAATATGTTTTGCATGCAGAGCTTGTGATCGCTGTCTAGGTCCTTTCCCCTTGTCCATTTCGTTTCGAATTTCGTATGCATGTTCCTTGGTATGCCATGTCATGCACTGAACTCTTCATTTTCCAAAATCCCTCATGCATGACCGTCAAGGCGCCATTTTGTCCGTTTTTCGTTCCTTTCGTTCGTCTTGCCTATCTCCACTATTCTAGATGCTACAGACTTCAAACAAATTGCTATAGGTAGCTTAAGAGATGCTCTTTTTTACCGTTCAAGGACATGCAAAATACAGACGTCAATCTATGCACATCGTTCTGATACGATTGCAGTTCTAGTTAGATTGACGTAAGTCAATCTTCTATTCTTGTTCACATTCTGCATTCTTATTCTTCTTCTTTTTATTTTTCTTCTTAGACCTCAGACCCCATTTGTTTTGCACAGGGTGTTTGTGAGCTCTGTCTAGGTCCTTTCCCCTTGTCCATTTCATTTCAAATTTCGTATGCATGTTCCTTGGCATCCCTTCTAGGTCACTGAACTCTTCGTTTTCCGAAATCATTCATGCATGACCGTCCAGGCGCCATTTTGTCCGTTTTGGGGCCATTTTCATGCCTTTTGTTCTCCTTGCCTATCTCAGCTATCCTACATCCTACAGACTTCTAACAAATTCCTGTAGATAGTCCAAGAGTTGGTATTTACATTCTAATAAAAAAATTAATACGAAAAATGCCATCTTCACACTGTAAATTTAAGTCCGAAATCCGCCATATTGAAAAATGCGAAATTTCTTGAAGTTTTCACTCCTGAATATTAACAATTCCTATAACTTTGTCATATCAATTGATTTTTGTCTCAAACTTTAACCATGTCTTGGTCTTGGCGTTGCACACATTTCTGCCAGATTTCATGCATTTCTGGTTATGCATTATATAAACAGCGCCCTCTAAAGTTTTCAAAACGGCGCTCTTCGTGTGGCCGTATCTCCGTCATGCCTGGGTGAACCCGTACCCTTTTTTGGATTTAGATACTTCAGGATATACCCTTTTCAGCCAAATAAAAAAATATATACCTCATCACTGACCGACTTTGAGAAAATTGCACTTGAAAATCACAATATTTGCATAAATGCCGAAATAAAGACAACTTGCTCTAATTTTGTGAACATTCATCGTACGTCTTTGAAATTTGGTGGGTATGTGTATTTTCGTATTTGACAACTGTTAACCAAATTTGGTTGAAATCGATGACGTCATCGCGAAGATATTACACAAAAACCTTAATTTACTATGCATTACATAATATTGCATAATATGCTTATTTTAAATGGCGCGCTAGTCGCAGTAGGCTCACAATGACCGCAATAAAATTCCCTTGTCAGAGATGCAAAAAAAGATATATGGTCTCACAGAATATTTTGAGTAAATCGCGATTGAAGTCGGGTCATTATACGGATCCTGCACATGTATTACACGTATTGTCTATGGGGCAAATCGGTTTCCGGCATTTGACCCCCTGAACGATTTTTTTTTTTTCTTGAAATTTTGCAGGTACATGCTTCGAGGCAAAATGAAGAGACTCGCGAAGCCAGATTTTTAATATCTATCAAGCGCTTTGTTTTAATCGCAATTTTATATCTTGCATAGATGCCACTACCAAGGAACTATGGCATGCCATCCGGGCCAGATTTCCATTGTGGCCAATTTGTTTTGCATGCAGTGGTTGTGATCACTGTCTAGGTCCTTTCCCCTTGTCCATTTCGATTCAAATTTCGTATGCATGTTCCTTGGCATGCCATGTAATGCACTGAACTCTTCATTTTCCGGAATCACTCATGCATGACCGTCCAGGCGCCATTTTGTCCGTGTTTCGTACCTTTTGTTCGATTTTGCCTATCTCCACTATTCCAGATGCTACAGACTTCAAACAAATTGCTATAGATAGTTTAAGAGATGCTTTTTATTTTACTGTTCAATGACATGCAAAATACAGACGTCAATCTATGCACATCGTTCTGATACGATTGCAGTTCTAGTTCTTCTTCTTTTTCTTCTTCTTCTTCTTAGACCTCAGACCCCATTCGTTTTGCACAGGGTGTTTGTGAGCTCTGTCTAGGTCCTTTCCCCTTGTCCATTTCATTTCAAATTTCGTATGCATGTTCCTTGGCATCCCTTCTAACTTACTGAGGTTTTCGTTTTCCGAATTCACTCATGCATGACCGTCCAGGCGCCATTTTGTCCGTTTTGGGGTCATTTTCATGCCTTTTGTTCTCTTGGCCTATCTCAGCTATCCTACATCCTACAGACTTCTAACAAATTCCTGTAGATAGTCCAAGAGTTGCTATTTACATTCTTTTTTTAAAGTGAATACCAAAGATGCCATCTTCACACTGTAAACTTAAGTCCGAAATCCGCCATGTTGAAAAACGCTAAATTTCTTGAAATTTTCCCTCCCGAATATTAAAAATTCCTATAACTTTGTCATATTAATTGATTTTTGTCCCAAACTTTTACCATGTGTTGGTCTTGCCATTGCACATATTTCCGCCATATTTCATGCATTTCTGATTAAGCATTATATAAACAGCGCCCTCTAAAGTTTTCAAAACGGCTCCCTTCATGTGGCCGTATCTCCGTCATGCCTGGGTAAACCCGTACCCTTTTTTGGATTTAGATACCTCAAGATATACCCTTTTCAGCCAAATAAAAAAATATATACCTCATTGCTGACCGACTTTGAGAAAATTGCACTTGAAAATCACAATATTTGCATAAATGCCGAAATAAAGACAAATTGCTCTAATTTTGTGAAGGTTCAACGTACGTCTTTGAAATTTGGTGGGTATGTGTATTTATGTATTTGACAACTGTTAACCAAATTTGGTTGAAATCGATGACGTCATCGCGAAGATATTACGTAATAACCTTAATTTACTATGCATTACATAATATTGCATAATATGCTTATTTTAAATGGCGCGCTAGTTGCAGTTGGCTCACAATGACCGCAATAAAATTCCCTCGTTAGGGATGCAAAAAAAGATATATGGTCTCACAGAATATTTTGAGTAAATCGCGATTGAAGTCGGGTCATTATACGGATCCTTCACATGTATTACATGTATTGTCTATGGGGCAAATCGGTTTCCCGCATTTGGCCCCCTGAACGATTTTTATTTTTCTTGAAATTTTGCAGGTACATGCTTCGAGGCAAAATGAAGAGACTCTCGAAGCCAGATTTTTAATATCTATCAAGAGCTTTGTTTTAATCGCAATTGTATATCCTGCACAGATGCCACTACCAAGGAACTATGGCATGCCATCCGGGCCAGCTTTCCATTGTGGCCAATTTGTTTTGTATGCAGTGGTTGTGATCACTGTCTAGGTCCTTTCCCCTTGTCCATTTCGATTCAAATTTCGTAGGCATGTTCCTTGGCATGCCATGTAATGCACTGAACTCTTCATTTTCCGGAATCACTCATGCATGACCGTCCAGGCGCCATTTTATCCGTTTTCGTACCTTTTGTTCGATTTTGCCTATCTCCACTATTCTAGATGCTACAGACTTCAAACAAATTGCTATAGATAATTTAAGAGATGCTTTTTATTTTACTGTTCAAGGACATGCAAAATACAGACGTCAATCTATGCACATCGTTCTGATACGATTGCAATTCTAGTTTCTTCTTCTTCTCGTATAGTATAGTCCACTTTCCTATTGCCCGTTGTACTATTTACACCATCTGGAGTAAATAGTAAGTACTATGGACAATGTTAGCCTTACCATGCTTCTATAGATCTGTATGTAAATACACATATTCATGTTGTAACGTGTAAACAATGCAAATCTGTCTATCCATATTTTTATAACTGTCTTCGGTTCAGATGTCAATTGTTGATAGATATATATATGTTTACACGATATAGTTCACTATATATATGATTGTGTCGATGTATGTTATACTGCATGAGTTCGAACATTGGTCTGATTCTAATAGGGTAAAACTGATGAAATCGACAGGTATATTCATATCTTCGATGTCATCGGTAAGATAACGTACTGGGACATGCCCATTCACACCAGTATTCACATGGTACAGACATCGGTTGTATAATGTATACCCTGTCTGTGTTTATATTTTGGACCCGTGCGAAGATAACAGACGGCAGTATCATCGCATTGGACACGAGCAGCCTGCCACTGAGATTAATGTATGTTTATCATAGGGTAGATCCTAAATTAGTTTAAAGTCGTAATGTCCTAATGTGGACGTGGACGGATTTATAATGGTAATGCCGCCGCCTTGCCCCCTCCCTTAACTTTCACATGGAAATGCTGCTTACTTCATTGATTACTGGTAGCATATAGCATGTGTAATAACGCATATAATTTACCAATAATTTACCACTCACCACATAGTGTACCGTTCACACTCCACTCACCATTGACTTGCAGCTTTTTCAGAGATATACCATCCAATATTGAGCCGCACTATAACAAACACAGATTCTTTTTTGTATGGGTAACTGGATTCGCCTAATCTGACCCCCACCCCCCTCCCCTGTATGACACATTCTCCAGTCATAATTTCACCGCTGTCAATAACCTACAATAACCGAATTCTTTGGGCCAAATACTATATCTTACTTAACCCAGTTATATACCCTTACCTATAACACTAACCTAAACTCATCTTGCCTATAGTACCTCCTTGCCCTAACCCTAACTTTATATCCTTAACGAAATAAAACCTAGAGGTATTGTCGACGGAGTATCGTTTCTGCACACTCGTTTGAAGATCGAGTTCACCCATTAATTAAAGTAAATCATTCACCAATCGCCCTCTCACTCCCAACTCCATCCGCCGCGACCATTAATTTAAGTAAACACTGCACATAAGCCAATAACAATTAACGTACAGCTGTATTTGACCATGATCAAATATGTTTCTCACTCAGATGTATGGTGTGTTCATAAGCGGCCTGCAAATCAGAAGTCTTCGACGCACTGCATTAATTAAAAAAAACCCAGATAAGGATAATAATGATTATCGAATTAGAGAGTGCTGTTGAATATATTTCAAAGATAGATACGAGTCATGTTAGTTTATTCAGGGACACTTCCCTGGTTAATTCAATAAAAAAAAAAGACAAGTACAGTATTACAAAGATTAGGAATGGAGTCAAAAAGGGCCTGAGCTTTCGATCCTAGCAGAATCTTCGTCAGAGGCAAAAAGACAAACATAAAAAGCAAGACAAGCATAACTGTAGAAGAAAAAAGACAAACAAAGCATAAGCTGGGACTAAAACAACTAACCAAAACAGGACAGACAAAACAAAGAGGATAAGGAGGATCACGGTGAAGTGATGCAACAGCAGAGAAGGAAATGAATATCGAAAACAAGCTGCTGAAAACTGCTTATCCAATAATAGCGAGCCAATGGATTAAAATGGAGTCAAAAAGGGCCTGAGCTTTCGATCCTAGCAGAATCTTCGTCAGAGGCAAAGAGACAAACATAAAAAGCAAGACAAGCATAACTGTAGAAGAAAAAAGACAAAAAAAGCATAAGCTGGGACTAAAACAACTAACCAAAACAGGACAGACAAAACAAAGAGGATAAGGAGGATCACGGTGAAGTGATGCAACAGCAGAGAAGGAAATAAATATCGAAGACGAAAGATTAGGAATGATACAAAACATCCCAAAGGCTTGATTGATAGCTTGTCATCTTTTTTCTTAGTGATGATTATCGAGCATAAATGATTAAGACAGCAAGTAAAATAAAAAAAATACTGGATGTAATTTGATGAAGCAGAAGACGACTGATTTGCATCCATGCTATTTTGCATTTTATCCATAAGGTTTCAACTTCTATTGAAAATCGTGAACACACTATTGGACTTTTTCTGGACTTTTCAAAGGCTTTCGATATGGTTGACCATAATATTTTGCTATATAAGTTATGCCATTATGGTATAAGAGGCAAAGCGCTTGACTTGACTGGTTCAGAAGTTATCTTCATAATAGGAAGCAATATGTAATTATCAAGGGATGTGAATCTGTAACTAAAGAACTTCAATGTGGGGTTCCTCAGGGATCTCTCATTGGCCCGTTGTTGTTTATTTTATATATAAATGACTTTCATAATGCTTCCAGTGTGATATCATTCATACTATTTGCTGATGATTCGAATGTATTTCTTTCTAACAAAGATCCCAAGTTACTTCTGGAACGAACTAATAAGGAGCTCAGTGTTGTGCATGATTGGGTATGTGCCAATAGACTATCTCTGAATTTGGAGAAAACTCGTTGTATGTTATTTAGTAACTCAATCACATCTCTGGATGGTAATGTATTACTTAAAAACACCACAATTAAAGTGGTCGAGGAGTTAAAGTTTCTTGGTTTACTTATTGATAATAAGTTATCTTGGAAACCACAAACTGTGTATCTAAACAAATTACTCTCTAGAAATGTTGGTATTATAAACAAATTGAAATATTTGTTTTCATGTATTACTCTTGTTGTATTCCACCTTGGTTCTACCCTACATAAATTATGGCATTCTAGCTTGGGGCAACTGTACTAAGTCTCAGTTGGATAGACTCTCAGTTATACAAAAACGGGTGATGAGAATAATTTTGAAAAAGCCTAGACTAGCTCCGTCTAAAATATTATTCTTTGAAAATAAAGCGTTGAAAATAAAGCGTTGAGACTAAACGATTTGTTTTATTACCAGTTAGGCAGTTTAATGTATCAAGCACGAATTCACGAATTGCCTCAGGTTTTACAATCAATGTTTAAAACGAATGATGGAATACATAGGCATTCTACACGACAATCATCTTTCTTTCATTTACCACTTCTTCGTACTCAGTTTGCCCAGAAAACATTAATCTACACTGGGCCCTTCTATTGGAATCATCTTGATTCAAATCTAAAGCAAGCTACCTCTCTTAAATCTTTTAGAAGAAATCTTAAACATTATCAAATTAGCTCTTACAGTGTATAAGTCCATAACAACTGTACAGTATTTGGTTTTCTGCCTGTGTCTAAACAGAACATATAAAATCTATCCTTCAAGACATCTTTTTAATCATACTTCATACACATACATGTATTATGTGTATAGATCTGGTTTTTCTACTACTATATAAACCCAATAGGCTGACATTAGCTGCTAGTATACTAGTTCATAGTATGCTTATTTTATTTTGATGTTTTAGCGATGTTTGTGTGTGTATTGTTGTTGTTTTTTCCCCCTTTTACACACGTCTTGTCTCGTCTCTTTACTACTATATGTATACATAATTGCATAAATGTATTTCTTAATTCTCTCTGTTATTGGGGAACCTAGTTTTAACAAGCTGTGCTTTTCCTTAGGTTCTCCCATGATACTGCTTTTTTTCTATTGACTAATGTAAATTTTCCACTTTTGACTGTATGTACATGTACATTGGAATTGTTATTGATTATGATAGTTTCGAAATTTTGAACGATGTATGCTCACCAATTGTAATGTTCATGGCAGATTTCTGCAGTATTATGAAATAAATTCATTCATTCATTCATTCATTTATTTTGAGCTTATGTGTTGTCCAGTGGGTACATGCAAAGAATATAATGCTTTTCCTGTTTTCAAAATCTGTCTGTAGCTATCTTAGTTGGTAATGACAGGATACAGGATGATTGTAATAAGCTAACGATTTGCCACAGTGGCGGAGTGTAGGTCCAGCCTTTTAGGGGGCACTAATATCATGGGGGCGGTCCTACCAGATGGATAAAATGCGGATTATCAAGGCCACATATTGGCGGGGGGGGGGGGGGGGGGGGGGGGGGGGCGTATCATCCTTTCGCCCTTTCCATTTATTTCTCTCCTCTTCTTTTCTTTATCCATTCGATGAGGGGGGAGCCCAGTTCAGTAGGGGGTTATGGGGGTCCAGTTTCCCTCCATAATTCCCTGACAAGCCAAAAAAAAAAAAAAAAAAAAAAAGGTCTTCATTCTAAAAGGGGGGCACAATCGAGAAAATGGCGGATCGTCTATGGTCAAAATGCATACTTCTCTTCCAAAAATGGGGGGGGGGGGCACGGGCCGGAAGTGCCCCCCCCCCCCCTGGATCCGCCAATGATAGAAGTGAACCACAAATGTAGCCTGCCAATATCAACAGGCTATCTAGACATGCTAGATATAAAGTGGATGATGGGGGCGGTCCTACCAGATGAATAAAACGCGGATTATCAAGGCCACATTATTGGGGGGAGGGGGGCGTATCATCCTTTCGCCCTTTCCCTTTCTTTCTCTCCTCTTCTTTTCTTTATTCATTCGATGGGGGTCGGGCAGACACCCTCATACCCCTTGTAGCTGATCTGCCATTGATTAATGGGGTTACCTAATGAAACCACACATTTATTACGATGTTGAAAAAAGCTCGCAACTCATTAGGTAGTAGAGTGTCTTGTTGGGTTTCAATAGACATGATAGAAGTGAACCACAAATGTAGCCTGCCGATATCAACAGGCTGTCTAGATGTAAGCTGTCTATGTTAGTGTTATTACCGATAATAGATGATGGAATGGGCGAAGGTGCCCCTGCGTTTCAGAGAAGAAGGAGGAGGAGAAGAAGAAGAAGAAGGAGGAGGGAGGGGGAGGAGAAGAGGAAGAGGAAGAGGAAGAAGAAGGAGAAGAAGAAAAAGAAGGAGAAGAAGAAGAAGGAGAAGAAGAAGAAGAAGAAGAAGACGACGACGAAGAAGACGAAGAAGAATATCGTGCTCATATGAAAAAGTTCTCTCCAGCCCTCCCGTAGTAACTCTGGGAGGGCTCATTGAAAATTAAGATCCGTTGCAAATCATGTATAAGTTTTATATACTAACTTTTGTTTGTTCATTTCGAATGTCCATAATTATAGACCAGAAAATTAAATTTTGAATTAAAGATGGTTGTTTCATCTTCTGCATACACTACAAAGGCGCAAAATTGTTCTATTTTTATTATTATGATTTAACACTTCATAAAATAGATTTATGTGTGATAAGTGTTCATGGTTTCTGATTCTACTTCTCAAAGTTATCATAACCTGTTACATGACTATTTAGCAAATATTCCATCAGTGCATTTATACGAAAGAATGCTCGAAACAAGATAATTTGTGAGATGTTTCCAGATATAGGGGCTTTTTGAAGAAAAATATAGTTGATTTTATCAAGAAAATACCAAAATGCACGAATAGGCTTTGAGCAAGAACGTACAAAACTTGCCCCTGCTATTTTTTTCTCTGTCTTTTTTCCCCCCCCCCCCCCCCTTACTTGAGACTGAACGAGAGACATGACTGTTGTGAATAATTTTGGGTTCCGGTAATCATCACCCCGAGATAAAATATTGTTTTTCAAATTTTCAGCAACAAATTAATTAAGGAATAAACACATAAGTTCCCTTTGCCCAAGTAAAATAATCCTTGATCCGCCACGAATATACGTGGTTATAACATAACAAAAAGGGAGTTTGCTTTTCACTTTCCGTCAAAATAGCTTGATGAGATTTTTAGTCATAGTCCAAGACGTCATGATACACAATTATGAACCATGATTAACCTGTACAAAGAAATCATAGACAGCTTCTGTCACAGATCACATGACCAGTAAGTATACCACGACTACTTAACCTCAGGTTAGTAGGTGACTGAGATCGAGTCTGTTATGTGATGCCAGCTCTCAAGTGGCCATATATAAGACAGCATATCCGCATGAGTGTGTTGAAAGGCTTCCTTCCGCTATATATGACGTATGTAATGTGCGCCTTTAAAGAGAAGGTTGAGTTCTGGGAAAGCTGAAAAAATGATTTGTGAGCTTGCTCATTCTTTTTATGTTAGTTTGGAAGATTATCATAGTAGAAATGTCCCCTAAAAAGACTGCTCTACAAATGCCCTCACATTCGAAATATGACAGGAAAAGCTGAAATGTTCGGGCCTAACATTTGTGTGTAGTCCCATATGCATATTTCTGTGTGCAGTATATGCGACTCTCAGCAGGATTAAGTCAATTTCTTATCATTTTGGAGATTCCAAAACTTTACAGCATACACCAATTCTTATGTGCTATAATCAACCTTTCTCAGTTGCTTTGAGACAGTTAATTTCACAATTCAATCTCATGACCAGAACTAAACTATCAATAAACTAACAAAAACTTGCTGGAAAGCATCTTCACTGAAATCAGAGAAATGTTACAGATCAATGTGGTCTATTGCTATAGTGATCTTGTACGGACGGTCGCGACGACTATAGCTACCTCCATATTCATCATGTTCTTCTTTTATTTTCTTTCTTTGCCATAATTCAGCTGTTACACATTTTCTGCTTTAGCAAATATTCCTCTTAAATACTATTAGTCTTGAACATTCACTGTAAAATTCATTTGATTTTATAATAAAAAAGAAGCAATAACAATAATTCCCTTCCTCAATTCTTCACAATTCAAGATTATCTTTAAATCATTTCCTGTTTTATGTCGGAAAGTCTGAGGACATAATTATGTCGAAAAAGAGATATGAAAATCACCCTACTTCTCTCTGGGATACATTAACATTACATTATTCATTCACCACCTCTCAACAAAATAAGAGACATTTATCTGAAAATCTCAAAATTATTAAAAGTATGGTACCATGTCTCTGTTTTTATTCTGTAAAATCTTCATGTTCCCAGTTCTCTGATTCAGGGCTCTATCATCTGCATTCCATGATTATGTATCCTCCTCAAATTTCATTTGTACATAAAGTGCTGAAAACGAGGGTAATTATATGTATACATGTATCAGTGTATATTGTCCTGTTTTACCAACTTTGGACAATTTGAATTTATTTCAGGGTGGGTAATGGTTTGTCCAATTGTAGTACCCCAATTGGGTAAATCCTAGCTGGGCAAACGAAATTTCCGATCTCAGTTTACCCAATGGGGGGACTTATGTATGCGAACTTGACCCAATATTTTCTATAATTTCGTGTTTTTTCTACCCTGCAGAATTACGCATAAAGTGACAATCAAATTTCGAGCCAGAAGCGTAGTCAGTGATGGCGGACGATGCGACATCGCCTTCGAACGAAGGCTCGGAACAAACCGATGCCGACGTCCAGTTTGTCACGATGAAGAGGATCGACTCCGATGACCACATCCGACAGAGGAAGCAAGAAATAGGTGAGAGATAGAGAGAGATGTAGGGTGGGAGGAGGTAAATTATAATTCATGCAAGACATAAAAATCAAACTGGGCAGTCATGTATAACATGCCACGAAAAGGTAAAAGAAAGAAGTCTGTAAAAGGGGAAAAAGAAGAAAAAGGGGAAATAAAAGATGTAGAAAAGAGAAGACAGATTCATGGCCATGAAAAATCATAAACAAAACAAACATAACAAAACACATTTTTTATCAGAGAAAAGGAAATGAAAAATATTTTCCCTAGGAAATAATTCCTTTCCGAAATCATTGCAAGTCATCGTTATAAAAGTATTTTTAATTATTCCTCATCATGATCGTGGTAGGAACAACCGATAAAATGTTTGTGGTAATAACACGTAGCACATGTTTAACCCATTATGTCTACATGTTCTTTCAAGAACATTTTTCATTCCACAATAGGAATGAAAATTTGCCCAGTCATCTCCGGGAAAGAAAATATTTGCTTATCGTAGCAATGATTCTCAAAACCAAAATTCATAGTTGGGAGTAGCATGCATCAAAGCACATAAGCATATTTACTCTGTCAGATCAGTTTTACACACAAAATTCAATGGTAGTATATGTCTTCATAGAAAATAAGAAGTGTTGGCCCTGACTCAACCGGACGGAATTACAAATTGAGCACCTTTAATGTTGTAGTTATATTTTATCTTATTTTTTTAATTTTATTTCATTTCCAGGCAAGCAATATAAGAATAACAGACAATATGAAGTAAAATAACAGAAGCCATGGGCGGAAATATGCAGATATCACTGTTCAATTGCCATTAAACAAAATTAATCTTAAAGACACTCCGACGTGTCTTTGTTTAAGTGTGTAAAATAAGGATGTTGTGGTCTCATGAAAGTTATGCTTCTTGGCGTATTACAAATGCATCGGAGACGATTATATCAATTTGAATTTTTTTAGTAATACGATGTAGATTTCTCATTTTTCTGTGTAAACTAGACTGCTAGCTCTTGTAGATATAGAGTCGATTATGTTTATACTTCCTTTTCACGTTTATTTTATTTTACTGCTGAGATAACGGCGGATAATTAAAGCCCATTTTTTGGTTGTTTTATTGGCCCTCATGATCTGCATGAAATGCACCAACTTAAAATTGTAAATAGCATGTGCATGCATTTGACGCAGTATCGAACCTCAGCGCTATTGCCTCAAGATAACCATGAACGATCGATTAGAATATCAAATAAGGTAAGAATTAAAAAGAATGAAATTTGGGTAATAGATCAAACGGCCACTCTTTATACAAGCACCTGTTAAAAATATGCTGTAAAGTCAAGAACAACGCGTTTTATAAGACAAAATAAATGATGATGCTTTATATAGGAGTTCTAAATACCTATTTATAAAGCATTTACAAGCATTAATCTAGACTTACACACTCGACCCTGGGTATAATGATTGGGTGACGGTATTAAGAGGAAATTCCCTAAATGGCCCAACGCCTCATAAGGGCAGCTAGACTATCAAAAGCAAGGGTAGTATTTCATGTGAGAAGGTAACTAGATACATGTATTTTATGGCATAACATAACATATGATATATCATGCTTGGTAATAATATTTATGTGCACAATGCAGTCATTTATAACAATTGGAAATGCTTAATTCAAACAATAATCCTGAACAGCGGATGCATCTGGTGTACAGCTCGTAGGCATGAAGCGAATAGACTCCAGAGAAAATATCCAAAACAATCAAGGTAAGATTATTCAACTACTCTTTTCTTTTTCTTAGATAGTGAAATGAATTATCAACCCCTTACATGCTGCGCTCACATTACAATAAGCACCACACGCAGATGTTGGTATATGGGACTGCACGGACGCGGCATCAAAATTTGGTTAAAACTACAGTTGTCAACTCTGAAATATGAAATGAGTATTGTATTCTAATAAAACCCTCTTGCACTACATCCTCCTGAGCCTTAAAATAATAACAACAGAATAATAAAAAAGAGCTGAGGACAGAAGTATAATCCATTATTTATATTGGGGCATGCATGCACAGGTGCCCTTATCATGCTTATAGTACGTAACGAGGTGATTTTATAGTTCCCGTGAGCGACAAAGTATGGTACAGTCAACACTTTGATGTATTTTGATTAATACCTGCAACTTTTGAAATCATGAAATCATGAAATATATCTTTTGCACGTACACCAACTCCCAATATCTGTCCTAGTATTGAAAGTAAAAAGCTAGTAAACTGTTTGTTGCCTTCCGCCCTACTTCTCTCAGAATTTCAACATTTTTTAAATGTCAATCATTTCTCCACGTTCATGTGATTCCATTGTTATCGTCCTATCAGTTTTCACTAGTATATACCAGTTCTTCTTTAATAATATTAACTGGGCGCATTATAAATTGGGGGTAAATGAACTGGTACATTAACAAATTTATACCTTCCTTTTGTTTGTCGATATTATGTACACCAACCACCAATGTAATGTTATATTTGTATAGGAAATTGATACTGCTAAACTGCTATATATGTGTACGTATACATAATTACAGTATGTATTTCGTAATTCTCTCTGTTATTGGGGAACCTAGTTTTAACAAGCTGTGCTTTTCCTTAGGTTCTCCCATGATACTGCTTTTTTTCTATTGACTAATGTAAATTTTTCACTTTTGACTACATGTACACTGGAATTGTTATTGATTATATCTGTATTCGAAATTTTGAACGATGTATACTCTTCAATTATTGTAATGTTCATGGCAGATTTCTGCAGTATTATGAAATAAATTCATTCATTCATTCATATTGTATTGTTTTGACCCGATTCATTTTACGCACCCATGTAATCCCATATCTATATCATTTCATTATAGTTCGTTTAGCTCTTTCTATATTCTCCACGTTCACTGCTCTTTGATTTGACTTGGATCGAGTCATTGATTTTGCATTCGCTTCAGTTGCACAGACAGAAGAAAATGAAGGGCGTTTTTCAAAGGCTAGAATGCTTCGGACTTCGGAGTCAATTTGACAATCATCATGTAGCCAATAGCGGACCTTAGTTTTAATAATTACATTTAGATTATCTGTTGAACTATTTTTATGTAATCTGTATAGTATTATATTTGTTGTAGCTCCTTCGGATATGTGCGCGTTATAAATTCATATTATTATCATTATTATTCAAAGTTCCTTCCATTGAAGTTTTTGGTGTGTGGATTTGTGATCCCACGTGGTCTCCGAACAATTTCAGCTTCTGTTGCCGAAGAAGCAACTGTGGGCAATTCGTATAATTTGCATACAATAAGCAAAAGAGGAGGAAGCATTAAGGAACGCTTGTTCTCAAACTGCGGACTTTAATAGACCTATAGCTTTTTACAAACTAATTTCATTCGATTTCTTCCAGCCTCCCAGAAAGCGTCGTCGGTGATGTTCGCATCGATGGGCGAACCCACCAATGACGGCTACGACTACGATGAGAACGACGACGTGAAGACGACTAGTCCTTATCTTAGATACGGAGACAAGCGAGGATTTCGATACAAACAGGGGTTGAAGCTGCTCTCCCCCTTCAGGTTCAAACCATCGTAAGTGCGCGGCGGACATTTTCCGTGCATTAAGTATTTTCACAAATGTATTATTATTATTTTGCGGTAAATGAGTATTAGCTGTCACGATTATGTGCAATAAGGACATATTGCAGAATGGCGTAATTTGAAAAAGACAGGTATAGTTGAAAGATGGGACCGCCATTTTGTCTTTCTGTACGACATCTCGAATCCCAAAAAAGTTGTTTAGGGGTTTAGGAACATTCCAAAAAAATACATCAGTGTCAAACGTCAGCCTGACATTTTTATTATCCAGCACCCAAAGATAACTAACATTGTGACTTCTCGCGCAATCTGTATTTCTCTCTCTCTCTCTCTCTCTCTCTCTCTCTCTCTCTTTCCCTCCCATTCTCATTCCTCTCTCTCTCTGCCCCTCCCTCTTCCTCGCTGCTCTCCCTCCCCCTCTCGTCCCCATTCTCCCCTCTCAGTAAGGAGCAGTATTCCCCCCTGGACTACAGTGGTTTCTTCTCATTTTCCTGGTTGACCTGGATGTCACCCCTCTTCTACAAGGCATACAAGAGGTCATTAGAGTACACTGACCTCTGGTCCATCTCTGACTACGATAGGGGTGACTTCAATGGAGACAGGTACTTATAATCCTTGAGCAAAGCATTTTATCTACATTGCTTCACCCATCCCAGGTGTTAAATGGGTATCCAGTAGGAACGTCGTTTTTTCAGCATTGTGTGTATCTGTAAAACGGCGCTTGACTTGAATGCTCCCCAGGGAGTGAAGAATATGCATATAGTTAAAGCAAGCCCGAATCCTATAACCGGAGTATTAATTATAAAGGTATTTCACAAATACTAGAAAAAGTGAATTTATAGTTTAGCAGATCGGACCCGATTTTATTTGCTAGAATGAATAAATTTAACCTCAAAACACTTTACCTGATCTGGATCTATGGTTACCGGGGAGTATAGAAGAAAATAAAGGAAAACACAAACCCCCTCGCGCGGAATCCAACTCCGACTTCGGTTCCGCGCGGGCAATATTTTGAGCGAGCGGATACTGGTGCGTTGATTGGTCTACTCCATAAAGGACTTCTCGCAAGTCGCTGTTATGTTTATTTAGAATGTATTTAAACTTGCAATATCTCTTTTTAGAAAGAACATTTGAAGCCTATACTTTGAATATCGTATGGCGACATGGAACCCCTAACATACAGAGCAATATAATTTTTATTGATTGATAATGTGAATTTTATATGTACTTCAACTAACATTTTGCTTTGATGTGGTCGGATAGTAGCTTTTGAAAGACAGCACATTTAGACAATTTTGATTAACGTCATTGCAGTAGGAGAATTCTAAAAATTGTATGTGTTTTCTGAAATGTCTCCGTGGGAGCGTTTCATGAAAGGAAGTTGTCGGATATTTTATCCGACAACTGTTATAAGCTACTGAAATCCTTGCATAGGATTGGTTGAGAGCAAATTTGTCGGATAAAATATCTGACAAGTCCTTTCATGAAACGCCCCCCAGGTTTCAAGGAGCTCCTGGAGCTCTCACACTCAGTAAATCTGCGTGTCGAGATAGACACAGTCTCGTATAAAGCTCTGGAAACAACAATAGCTCGGTGTAAATTGTAATAGCTCGTAGCAATTCATTGCAACTCCTGAGCATTTATCATGTTCACAGTATTCGTCGTGGGTAATGAAATAGACACTCGTATATGAAGCTCAGGTAACAACCCGGGATAGCTCCTTTTGACTCAAAATAATAGCATTACTCGAAAGAGCAATTTTATAGTAGTAACTCGTATAAACTCGCACATTTTGGTAACTCAAGAGCATTCTTAACATTTTCACAAAAAATCGTAGTATCTCTGGTCTAACCCATGCTTCCGGAGAGCGGGAAGGACAGGCTCGCAACTTGAGAGGGAAGAAAGACTTTTTGCCTTTTGATTTTGTTTTTGTTTGGGCTTTTTTTTACAGATTGGAGAAGTACTGGCAGAGGGAAGTGGCAAAGAAAGGAGAAAAAGAAGCATCTCTCGGTCGTGTCGCACTGAGCTTCGTCGGTACAAGACAATTCATCTCAGTTCTATTTCTCGTCATCTCTACTCTCGCATCGTTTTTCACTTCGGTATGCATCATTTTGGTTCTCCCCACACTTGCTTCGGAGGCGGGAAATACAACGAGCTCGTTATATTTCGCGTCTTCTGTTTCTTTATAGTTTTCGTTTATATGATTATCGATTTCGGCTTTCTGTTCTTTCTTGCGGTTTACTCTGATGATCGAGTACAAGGCGAAAAGCTTTAGTATGCCTCTCTTTAATCTGTTCTCTGATTTTGTAGGATCAAACATCTTTTCAATGACATTATTGATAGTTTATGAAAAATAATGGTATTTTTTTTGGTTTTTGTTTGTTTGTTTGTTTGTATTTATTTCCGTATGAAGAAAACCATATACATTTCATAAAATACAACGTATACATGAACTTAAAAAACGGAGGATGACCCAAATTCAGCAGTATTTACAAAATGCCGCTGTTCTTCCTTGGGGTCCCACATTGCACATACAAATATTGAAAATTATATCATAACACAATTGGAGAGCTCAACTTTTGAAAAAAATGTGAGAATGTTAAAGGTGGCGAAAGGCGTCAATGCATAACACGAGTGCAAGTCCAGTCTGCTACCATTTTCAGATTACACACGAAGCGCAAATTATTCTGTTTACTAATATATTTGTCCCATCAAATTCCAGGCGATATTTGTACAGCTGTTACTACAGTACGTCGAAGACGTGACTGATAACCGTCTATGGTACGGCATTGTCCTTGTCGTGTGCGTCTTCGCTCTCAACATCATCCGTATCACGTGCGATGTCTTCTTCTGGGCGTTCAGCTGTCGAACAGCGACCCGTCTACGTAGCGCCACGCTCACCCTGGCTTTCCGCAGGTTGGCCAATTTGCGGAGTTTAAAAGATCATAGCGTGGGGGCGGTGAGTGTATCCTCAATTCTCCATCCCAACTTACTTGCTAAGGTTTATTTGCAATGCCAGTTTTGATAAACCTTAAAATGTGAATAACGTTTATGCCCGATGCACGCGAGGCGTCATCTTGTTGACGTAGTAGGACTGCGGGAGCGATTGGCGCGGCCTACATCCATACGAAAAGCGAATGCATAAATGACATCGCAAACAATACTTTCATAGTTTCATTAACTGGCTTACGGGTTTAAGGGCTTAACCGATAACGATAACGAGATTGTTATCGGTAGTAATTCAATAGGTCATCGGTTGTCAACAATTGGTGAGGTTTATTCCGTCAATGAATTTTGTGACGCAATTCAATAGTGGAGTCATCGATTGAAATTCAAACAATAGAAAACACAGATTTGTGCTCGTTTATGTTAATAATAGGACTGGTGTAAGGTGGACCTTGATCGTTATCGTTACAAGTCTGACCAGCCCTTAATTCCCTGGCCCTTCACAAGCTTGAATAGCGCAGGTAATGCCTCAATCAAAATGGCGCCTAGTGTGAGCAGGGCTTTAAGATTATTCCTTGAAATGCAGTCTGCGTTGACAACATTTGCCGGAGCTACAGCTTGGGGTGATAATTGCAAAAGCTCTTTGGAGGTTATACCATTATATAATGTTGGTAATTCAAAAACGGAATATTAGGCCTACTAAATCAATTCTACGACAATTGTCTCCAATATCACCTTCCCGTGTTCCAGATCGTGAACGTGTGCGCCAACGACAGTCAGCGTCTGTACGATGTCTGTCTGGTGGGCAACTATCTCATATCGTCACTCGCCATGCTGGTCGCAGCCCTCGTCGCCGTCCAGCTCATCATCGGTACCGGAGCTCTCATCGGAACCATCATTACCTACTTCTTCTTCTTGCCATTGACGGTGAGTGACGTCATCATTTTTTTATTGCAAACTAGAATTTTTATTGAATCGGAAGTGGGTTGAATGAAAATGATTTAGTGATGAATAAGGCATGGATGTTGCTCGAAAACGGTTTTTGTTTGATAATTTGAAAATGAACGTGATATTGGTTTCCATATTAATTTAATTTGATTTTAATGTTTATAATAGAATACATGTATTTATGAATGATGTCGCTTTGGAGTCAGTTTGGTAGTGTTACAGGTGTGTCCCTTCTTCAATATTGTTGCGCTCCACAATATTGCACTTTCCGTTATCAGTCTGTCTTACTGTCTGTTCGATGGTCTGTCCGTCTGTCTGTCGATTTATCTTACGGTCCGCCTGTCTATCTGTCATTTTGTTTGTCTCTCTGTCTTCATGTCGGTCAATATGTAACAGTCTGTCTATATGTGTCTGTCTGTTTACCAGTCTGTGGGTCTATTAATCTCCAAGATACGAATGAAAAAAAAGATACGAATGAAATGCATCAAGTATATACGTTAATATCCGGGTTCAGAAGATGAATGAGATCCTGACTGTTTTTATGTCTGGCTGTGTGTTCATCTGTCTGTCTATCCCACTATTTATTGGTTTATTTTCTATATATCTCATCTAGGCTGGAGTGGGTCGAGTAATCTCCAAGATACGAGTTGTATGCATCAAGTACGTGGATCTCCGTGTGCAGAAGATGAACGAGATCCTGACTTACATCAAACTGATCAAGATGTATGCATGGGAGTTACCTTTCGGCAAAGCAATACAAGGTAACAGTATGACCGTTATTATGTATGTTTGTTCGGGAGGGTCTAATTTTACGCTTTCGTATTTCTATTTCATTTTTATTTTGGGGCTCTTATGCCTCCTTTTGTCGTGCAAGATTTATTAATAAAGTGATGTCAAAAATATATGTATTTTCCCAACTTTTCAGCAATCCGTCAGCAGGAGAGATTCTACTTGGAAAGGGCTGGTATACTGCAGAGCTTTAGTATCTCCATCGTCCCTGTCGTACCCAGCCTAGCCGCTGTCATCTCCATCATCATCCACATTTCCCTCGGAAACTCGTTGACGGCAACGGAGGTAAGAATTAATGATAATAATAATGATGGTATGGCCTTATTTATAATTTTAAATAGGCTACTCGCATCCGGGATCACGAATAAGACATTATCCTGCAAGTCTCAGTGTGAACAAAATATGTTAAAGATCTTCAATGGGAATTTGAAATACTTTTATTATTGTATTGATATGACTGACAATGTTTCGCTCAAGTTTGATATTAAAAGAGATGACATTCTACAATATATTCGCATCATTTCAATTATGATTGCAGCATAGTTTTGAAAATACGATTTTTCATACTATATACATCTATATAAAATAAACATAATTTAATGTGTATGTTCATAAACCATTCATGGCTTTAAAAATAAGCACGAATCTATGAATCACAAGACGGGAATGTTTAGAAAGACAAAAATTACACTGTTAAGTGTAAAAGGTCTTCTGTAATAAAAGACACCTTACCCTCATTTCAAACATTACGATTGGAATGAAAATATTTAATCAAACCGAGCCCACTTTTATTATAAATACATGTATTCCTCTTCACTTCCAAACGACATGTTTGCTTTCGGCCGCATGCGAATTATTGATTTAACAATCGAAAGACGCTCCTTTCTAGAATTTGCCTTTAACATTGATGGTATTTATCAGGGGTTTACGGCAGTCTCAGAGGAGAAGGGGCTGTCGAGAGAAAAAAATGCCGAAAAGTATTGGAGCAAAATTCCCAACACCGACAAAAATAAGGGTGGTAAATTGGCGACAGATAATTTCAAGAGGGGTGGTGGTGGGGGGGGGGGGGGGGGGGGTGTCACATCCCACAACCCCTCTCGCGGCACCCTTATTGTAGTATTAATGTTCTGCAGCGGGTGAAAGGAGTGACAAATAAGTACACGGAAATTCAAACAACATGGTCGCTGTATGTCTACAAAAAGACCAAAGTTCAGTTTGAGCAAATTCGTATTTCTTTTTATAGAATAATTATGGGGGAGAAAGAAGTCATAAATTTTGCAATTACATGCCATAGAAGTATATAATTTATTATTAGTTGATACAAAAGTAGTGAGATCCCAATGTACATAAATAAAAAAGAAACGCATGTATGTATGCTGTATGTATGTATGTACGTATGTTTTATATATATATATATATATATATATATATATATATATATATTGTCGCTACGGCAATTCTGCTCAGTACGAGAGGAACCGCAGATTCGGACCGTTGGTACACGCGCTTGGTCGAGCGGCCAGTGGCGCGAAGCTACCATCCGCGGGATTACGGCTGAACGCCTCTAAGTCGGAATCCCAACCGGTACGCGGCAATACCGCCGGCGCCCCAGCCTCGGGAGGCCTGCACTAGCGCCAGCTAGGGACTGGGCCGCATCCCGCGCACTCTGGGCCCGGAGAGTACGAGCTCCGGGTCCTCGATCGCGGATACCATTCCGCCGTGGAAAGGGGCGCAAAATCACTTGCAGACGACTTGGGTATGGATCGAGGTGTCGTGCACAGTAGAGCAGCATCTTCGCTGCGATCTGCTTCCGTTCGTGGTCGCCAATTATGTCAGCTCTAGGTACTGTAGATTACCAGGCTAACGATAGGTTTGATTCTGGTGTTGTGTAATGTGTATAGCACAACAAAAAATAAGGTGACTTCACACAAGATATAAGGTTTGATAAGCTTTTAATTAGAGCTTCAAACTTCAAAAATAAATTCAAGACATTACATTGATATATACTTCTTTAGAACAAAAATAAATACAGTTGGATGCTTGCATACAATGCAGTGTATTAAATTATATTGCTTCTAGGTGACTTTTGTTAACAAATACTTGACTAAATACCTAAATGTTTTAAAGACCAAATGTTATTCCAAAACAGTATGACATCTTTGAACAAATAATGTCACAGATTAAACTGTAGTGTGGCAGAAGTATTTAAAGGTGGTTAGTTTGTTTTATATGGAGGAGATTTTCTTAAAAATATTGGAATTGGAAGAGAGCTACCCAACCTGCTCCTCATATATATATATATATATATATATATGTATGTATGTGTGTATGTGCGTGTGTGTACGTATGTGTGTACTAGATTATGTATGCTTCGTTGTACCCAAATATCTGTGTTTTGGGGGTCAAAGTTTGACCATCTTTCTTTGCTTTGTGGGATCGTCGTATTATAGTGGTTCATTTAATCTCTCCCCGGTGCGTATGCCTTTAGACAAGGCATTTTATCTAAACTTGTCTCTCTCTACACAGGTTTTAAATGGGTACGATTTATTCCGTGAAATGCACCTTGCGCTTATAATACATGTCTGCCGGAGCTAAAGCTAAGGTAATGATAATCCCAAATCTTTGGAAGCGCATATATGGACGTTTAATCATAATTTGATATGATCTTTCCAATAAGGTTGATTATTATTATTATTATTATTGTGATTGTTATTGATATCATTATTATTATTATTAGTAGTAGTAGTAGTAGTAGTAGTGGTAGCAGTAGTAGTACTAGTAGTAGCAGTAGCAGTAGTAGTAGTAGTAGTAGTAGTAGTAACAGTGGTAGTATCAGTATTAGTGTGAGTCGTAGTAGTAGCAGCAGCAGTAGTAGTAGTAGTAGTAGTAGTAGTAGTAGTAGTACTAGTAGTTGTAGTATTGTAATTATTATTATCATTACTATTGTTATTATTATTATTATTATTATTATTATTATTATTATTATTATTATTATTATTATTATTATTATTATTATTATTATTATTATTATTATTATTATTATTATTATTATGATTATTATGGATTGTAAAAAAGGAAATTTGATGTTAAAAACGTGATTTGAGGCATTTTATTTGTAAAGTGTATTGAATTTGAATACCAGTTAAACGTGCAAATGTATATCAGTAAAATTACATTTCCTAAATTTCAAATCATAAGCTCTCCTTCGGCCTTAATTCTCTTACCCAAGAACATGGAAACAGGTAATTTAGTTTGTCACAAGCATAGTCATATAACAATCCTCAAATGTATAACTTTCCAAACTATCTATCTCATAATGGCACTGTTGTGGATAAGAATCTACCATATTGCCATGACTGCAACAACCCTCGTGAAAATGATCACATCAAATAGACCTGTTTACTAATGTATTTTTTTTTTTTTAATTGTTTTTCTCCAGAACTCTCGGTTACTAACTAATACACAATGGCAGCTCTATAATATATAGATGGAATTCATTATGCCTACATTAGTTGTTATGTCGGGCAGCCCTTTAACAAGTTTTTGAGTGGTAACGAGAAACTTTTGTTCACAAAGGATGCATGAAGTTAGTAAGGGGGGGGGGGGGGGCGGAGGGGATCCCCTGAGCATGATCTGACTAATGCGGGGATGTGTCATATACCGCACGCAACCAGGAATTTAAGTGCGAATTTAAGTCAAGCTTAACTCTTTGTGAAACACCCCGGGTCTTTTAAATCAAATCTCATCAAAATCTTAACCTTTTTAAATAACTTTATTTTGCAGGCGTTTACCTTGGTGTCTTTGCTGAATGTGATGCGGGTTGTTCTTGGTCCGACTCCCTTCGCTGTGAGGATGCTTGCAGAGTCTAATGTGGCCCTTAAGCGTCTTAAGGTGGGAATTAAAACAAGGCAAGGGCGTGGTTAGGAGCAGGGACGGGTCCAGGATTTTGAAAAGGGGTGAGGGGGCAAATTCTGAAAAAAAAATCTGAATAAAATGCTATCACATTTTTAAGATGCCTGTTTGGTTGAGTATTTGAAGGGGGCGTGGGGGAATTTTGGGGGCTTTAGTACTTAAGGTGTGCCATTTGGGGTTTGAAGAAAGGGAGAGGAGGAGGGGCACGGACAGGTTCTGCCTCCCTTTATCCGCCAGTGGCTAGAAAGGGGTGTAGAGGATGCACCCCTTATGCACACATACACACCTAAATGTAATGTCAATAAATCCAGTTAGATTTGGAAGCAACACCCATTTTTACCGTTGAATTTTAAAACCAACTAAAGGGAAAAAAACTGTTACTAGCTGTGCGCATAATACTGTTTTGGTAAACTTATCTGCAGGAAAGAGTCGACAGCAAATCAAATACAGAATACGATAACAATTAGCTTTTTGCTGGATAAGTCATGTCTTTACTGGTGTGATGCACAAACAGTCCGCCGGCGAATTTGGTGACGGCCGCCGTTGAGTTTGTTCAGAACACCGAACTCTCTATAAAATAATGTTTTTATGTATCGACATCAATTCAATGGTCATTGTCACAGAAGGATTTAGTATGGTTATATAGGGGTCTGCTGAAATTAATATTGTCGAGGAGCTTATAAGCTGTAAAAAAAAAAAAAAAAAAAAAAAAAAAGATCCTCACGTAATTTTAATTAAACACGTTCAAGTTTTTAGAAGTTTAAAGAAGAGAATTGCCCATTTTTTCGATACACACTCTCACGCAATTACATACGTCTACTTTCTACAGGAAATTATGATCCTTGAAAAGATGGAACGAAACGAACTCCTCGAGGAGAGCAGCGATAACATGGTGGAGATAACCGGAGGAACATTCGGCTGGGATGTTGTCGAAGCTGAAAATATAGATGACAATCTACAGAATGAGAAAGGAAAACGAAACGATACAGAGAGGAGAGAACGTTCTGAGAAGCGAATGGAAAATGGTAGAAGCCAAGGTTAGTAGTATAGGAATGAATGATTTGCATCATTTTTAAGGGTTACATTAAAAGTTTTTGAAGATTCGCAACTTATATCAGTCATGTTAGTACTATAACTGATAGCAGAATAAAGCCAAGATGTTATAGGGTCGGTGTGTGTCTGGGCACGTAATAAACATTAAGCTGTTTGCTGTCAGATTTACAAAACAAAACGAGCGAAAAATCAAATTCTGAGAGTATTTGCCATCTAGAAAATTGAAGGATTCATAAAAAATTAAAATTAAATGAGAATTTCTGTCCGGACACACAACGTATATACAGTGTACTCTACTCAAATTTTGATGAGATACTGCTGTTTGATTTAGACCCATTGGACGAGAGTCGGGTAAAAACTTTGAAACAATTCTTGGGTGATTTTATATGTCCATCGAGACTTTAGGACTTATAAAAAATCTTTACCAGTTTATCAACAACTGTGTAAACTATTTCGTAGAGGTTAGATGTCATAGAATCCGTCGTCATTATCCTCAAGATATATTTTGATTTGCAGATATTTTGTTAGGGCTTTAATTTGAAATAAAAATATGTGCCAAGCATGTGGTTAGATTTTCATATTACCCTTTCTTTTGTATTCTCATGTATAAAGATATTTTCCCTCTTTTTTTCTTAAACAACACAGAGAAAGATTTAAAATCGGAGCATTCTAATTCATCGAATGGCCACTTGGCAGCGGAAAATGATGCATTAAGCAATAATTCTTCCAAAATCTCGCTGGCTCTTTTTGATCTTGATTTCAAACTAAAGAAGGTAAGACATTGGTTTCCTATACACTACATAGAATAGAATCTCGGACGGGAATAATAATTGCTAGCTTTACAGACAACTTAATAAACGATATGTTCGACTACCGTACACGTCATATTACGTTTTCCTTTGTTAGTTAGTTAAGGAGAAATTTTGAATAACTTTTTTTAACGCATGGATACTATTAATCGGCCGAAAAAGTGCTTACGGACTGATTATAGTAAATTTCTTTCACATCTCATCGGTATTGTCACGACATTATGTACGTTCATGTCAACGGCACAATACCAAAGTTACCAACACCCCACCCCCTCCCAGAGCATCTGGAAATGCGGGGATGGGGGGGGGGGGGATTGCCTTTTGGCCCCTTCCTTTGGCTAGTGCAAGTGATTGACATAATTATGTGACCCGTCACGTCAAAATGAGACAGAAGTCGTATTTTTTTCAAATTTGATTTCATTATTAATAATTATTTTCCATTTCATAAGCTTTGATTTGGTATAAAGGTCAACGCTAGAGAATGTGTATTTAGTGGAGATAATAGATTGCTATTTGTTATGCCTTTTTAGCCGGTATATAGTCAATTTGACATTATAAGAAAATTTAAGAACTTAGAAAATTTCTTTCTTTTGAATTTTTTTTTTTTTTTATAGATCGTGATTGTTATATCCGAACAGTTTCAGCTTTGTTGCCGAAAAAGCAACTTTGGACAATTTGCATAATTAGCATAAATTCATGGAAAATTGGCATAATCATTAAGCAATCCAAGCCAATTTTCCATGAAATGTCTACTTTAATTCAACCAGAAAGTTGTCGGTCCATGTTCTAACTGTAAGAAATACACTTTCAGTTGTTCAAGCATAATCATAGGTCCCCTGCAACCCAAATGATGTGCAGGAATGCATACAATTTATATTTTGTTATTCAAACATCTAAACATCTTTCATAATTTTTTAAAGATATTTTTAAAAGCATTTTCTCAAACATGCTCAGCTCCGCCACCCAAAATGCCCCAGGTCTCATTCCTGTAATGACATTATCTGTCAAACATTAGTGAGCTAAGGAGAGACAGTGGTATGTAGCTTTGCCAGAGATGACCATCTGTTCTAATAGTCTATAGGATGCCTACGATAGGAGTTGCTATATGTCAGACATGCTGTAGCATCACCAGGAAAAGAATGGTAATGAGGAGGACTGGTATTGTTTGAAAGCAAGCATTCGACTGTGAGCATGTGCTGAGCTGGGGGGAGTTACATTTCACTGTCTATTGAAGAATGTTAGTGTAGCTGACTGATGATTGGCTGATGATGTCATTGCAGGAATGAGACCTGGAGCATTTTTTAGGGTGGAGCTATGGGGGTTGCGAAAAATATTTCAAAAAATAATTATAAAATCTATGAAACATATCTAGATGTTGGAATAACAGAATATTAGTTGTGTGCATCCCTGCACATCAAAGGGAACAAACTTGCATTTGGGTTGCGTTTGAGTTGCAGGGTCCTTTAAAGTTGGTATTTGATATTCAAACGCAAGTTCAAACTATCCCTCTTAAATATCCATCTTATGGCTCCCTATACTGTATTCCTCGTCCCCCATTAAAAATGTTTTTTTCTTCTTTTTTTGTTGAAAGTATTGAACATGTTTTCCTATATTATTGTAATAATACAGCAGTCATTGTTCATGTTCCAATCATGTGATCTGAAATATGAAATAAATTGAAACTGAAACTAAAACCGAATATTTATTTGAGAAAGGAATAACATTATAATATTATTGTGTATTTCTTACAATTAGAACATTGACCTACAATTTCCTGGTTGAATGAAAGTAGACCTTTCATGGAAAATTGGCTTGGATTGCTGAATAATTATTCCACATTTCCAGGAAAGATCCGCTTTCATTCAACCAGGAAACTGTAGGTCTGATTGTAAGAAATACACAATTTTATTGTTATTTTCTCAATTATATATCACGTAAAGTTCATGTAAATACCAACTTAATCATGAATTATGAATTATGTTTGAACAACTGAAAGTGTATTTCTTATAGTTACAACATGCCTTTTCAAGCATTTTGAATGGGGGGGGGGGGGGGGGGTTGTGACGCCCAATTTTGCGTACAGAAATGCTGCACCCTAATCCCCACAAATAATAAAAGAAAATCACAGATGTAGAGATCTTGATCATACAGGCCCAATTTTGCAAAGAGGCACTTAAAACTTTTGACCGAATATCAACACTTCAATTTCTATTTTTTTAAAGCGAGCAATTTTTTTAAAAAACTTTTTGTAAAGAAAATGTACAGAAGTTACATAATTATCTGGGAATTAACCTCCCTGTCCAGATATGTGGATACTCTGGCTCCTCGCTTCCCGAATATGAAGTGGTGGTTGCCCGAAAATCGAAACTTTGATATTCCTCGAGGGAGGGGGGCTGCAGCCCATTGCCGATGGGGGACGCCTTTTTCCCGAATATTAACTCTTTTGAGAGAAAGAGTGAGCAAGAAAATTCTTTCTTTCCTTCCCTTTTCCTTTCCTTCTATTCTTTCTGTTTTTGTTTTCCTTTCCTTTCTTTCTTTTCTTTTTTCTTTTCCTTTCTCTTTTCTCCTTTGTCCTTTCCTCTCCCTCTCCCTTTCCCCCTCCTTTTTTTAATTTGCCGACAGAGGTGGCGCATTTGCCGACAATTTTGAGTTGGGGGGAGGGGGTGACACCCCACATCCCCCGCTAGCGACGCCCCTGCCCAAAGCCAAGTTTCTTTTCTTCTTGGTCTCTAACGATGCAATATAAAAAAGCAAGATACATCTAAATAGCGCCCTGGTGAACTGAAATTTTGTTTGATAATATTCATTTCATTATGCGAGCTTCTACAAAGTGAAACTTGACACAATACTCATGATTTTTGCTCTCTTTTTGAAAGTCAATCTCTTTTCTCGTTGCTTTCTTTATGATACAGCATAAAGACCAGGAAGCATTTAAAGCCACGCTACAACAAACAAATCTTTTTTTTTACATTATTCTTTCTTCCTGCAAGTTAACTAAAAAATGTTTCAAAAGAGCAATACAAATTGCAGTTGCAGCTTTCCTATAAGGTGTGCTCAAGTGTATGGAGTTCATGTCCTGACGATTATTGAATCCCACCCCCCCCCACGAATCACGCTGTTTAGACTTGACATAATAATTTGATGTATTGTGCTATTTTATACAACACCAGTGTTAACAGCAGTTAAAGAGGGCTACAATCAATAGATCTATAGTTCATTTGTCTTTGGTTTTTTAAAAAATAATTATAACGTGTAGATATCCGTTTGTTTTAATGCGGAAGGAAAAACCTAAAATCCTTAAAAAACAAAATCTTCCTTTTTTCATACATGTATAGGCATGCGAGAAGGCACGAGCCTGTCTAGCACACTACATAACTCGGCGAAAATATCACGTGACCAGGTGACCTAGAACATCCAATGAATAAAAGCCTCGCCTAGCCAGGGGCGTGGCCTGGCGTGTATACAAGTCCGCATTTTCTAACGATTTGACCGAAAAAACACTCCCAGAAAAGCTGATTTTTTTTTTACCTCTTTCATGCAGTACTATTTAGAACTAGAACTTTTTACAGGGTATTCATGAAACATTGGAGATTCAAATACATCAAGAATAATAATTTCCCAAAATTTGGCATTTTGCACCATTTCCCCCTTTTTCTCGAGTTCTAGCCCAGCGACTTCTGCCTCATTTTGATGTGACGGGTCACATATTATATCAAACCTCTTCGCCCCTCTCTCTTGTAGAAAACGTTGACCGGTGTATGCGGTCTGGTCGGCAGCGGTAAATCCTCTCTCATCTCGGCCATCTTGGGTCAAATGCAGAAGGTCAAAGGTACCTGCAAGGTCAGAGGTCGATTAGCATACGTGGCGCAGGAGGCCTGGATTTTCAATGCTACCGTGCAGGAGAATATTCTGTTCGGTAAGAAGATGGATGCGAAGCGGTACGACGCAGTTCTGACCGCATGCAGCCTCAAAACCGATATGGAGATCCTTATGGATGGCGACCAAACTGAGGTAATACATGTACACTCTTAGAAATGTTGGTAAATGCCACTGGGTAAATGAAGATTGGGCATAGGTTGGTTAAATCTTGCTCAAATTTTACATGCATCTAGGTCAAAAATAAGAATGAAATTGGTAAAGTTTACCCAAAGTTGGTCGGACTCATAAGGCCTCATGTTGGGTAAAATTTGGGTAAAATTTTGCCCAATATTTCTAAGAGTGTATGTTTGTTTTGTTGGTGAATGTTGGTTTAAACACATATTTATGATTAATTCGTTGGTTTGTTGCTTCATTATCGGCTGATTGAGTGAATGAGTGATTATTGATATAACAGAACTGATAGCTGGTTTGATTTTTTCGTTTGGTTTGGCAGTATAGAATTTATAAAGATTTCTTTTGAATTTGCAGTATATAATTATCATAATCAAATCTATGGGTGTTCATTCAACGAAAGTGTGTTAAGCAGGCTTGCAAACAAAGCAAGTTTTGTTCAAGAGGTATGCACACAATCTGAATACATCAATAAACTTTTCAACTTTTTTTTGAAAGATCGGTGAGCGTGGGATCAACCTCAGCGGTGGTCAGAAGCAGCGGATAAGCATGGCCAGAGCAGTGTATGCTGACCACGACGTGTACCTTCTCGATGACCCATTGAGCGCGGTCGATGCCCATGTCGGCGAGCAGATCTTCAACCGCTGCATCAAGGGTGTGCTCAGGGATAAGACAGTTCTCTTCATGACGCATCAGTTACAGGTAGAGTAATGGCATTTGCTGACTTCAGGGCCCCGTTTCATCAAACTTGTTATCAATAACAAGTTACAATAGTTTTTATAAGCTACTGAAATCCTTGAATCTGATTGGCTGAGAGGGAATTTATCGTTGAAATAAGGCAGTTGTTATTGATAACAAGTTTTATGAAACAGGGCCTAGGACTGAATCAACGACTGGCGCGGTCCTTGACGCGTCGTATGACAGTGGCCCACCCCACACTATACGATCGTTCTGCGATCCGATTTCGGAAGCAAATAGTATTGGATATAAACGTTGAAACAAATAAGATATTTTTGATAGAGGTTCTGAATAGTCATAAAGATAGTAAAATTGAAAATTCGGCCTACTGCTATGACTGCAAGCTTTTTAGTCGGAGGAAATGCCAAAGCGGCTCCGAGTCCTAGTGACGTCAGAGCAGTTCTACGATTTAAAACTTATTTGGCACTTACTCGGGTAATAGCAAGCCAGCGCACCAAAACCCTAAGTTTAGTATTCGTATCATTGTTCAGAACCTGAATCAGGTAGATTTTATTTGATCAAATGCCCATAATTAATGCTATTGCGAATTACTTCCAGAATCGGATCGCCATCGATCGTATAATGTGCGGTGGCTCTACAGTGCAAAAGGTGAAATGCAAAATGAATAGTGTAAATTGATCTCAATTAATATGGCGTATTGGCGATTTGCTCTAGTAGGCGTGATTAGCGCATAGATCGAAATAAAAATGAAGCCTTGCGTACAACAGCATGTTGCGCACGAGGCGTCATGTATAGCTGACGCAGGACTGCGTTAGTTACTGTCTAGGTGCTCGTCGCTCCTTGTGATTTAAAAGTTGCAGTTAAACGCAACTCAAAAATTTAACACAACCAACCAACCATTCAGGATCGAGCATTTTGGACATGCGTTTAATTTTTACTCTCTATATACCTTAAAAATAAACCTAGCCTAAATGATGTTAATATTGTGCTGAGCGTTCCGATTCACAGTTTCAAACAGTTTTTTTTTTTAATCAAGTACCTTTCCCCATACCCCCCAAATAAGAAATCGCACTTACCTCCTGCCATTTCTTTCTCCCTCTCTCTTTATTTTCTCTGTGTAGTTCCTGCAGGATTGTGACACTATCGCAGTCTTGATGGACGGGAGGCTAGCCGAGCAGGGAACCCATCGTGAGCTGATGGATGAAGGAGGGGAGTATGCTCGTCTTATCTCTACACATTATACCAAACCAGATGAAGAAGAGAAGAAGGTGGAGGAGCCCATGTCCCCGAAACTTAAAAGGTAAACTTCATTTAAAAAAAAATCATGTCTTCGAATCTATAGTTTTAGATTAGAAATATTTACCTATCACCTCTCCTATCTGTCCTGTTCTATCCCTCGTCCTTCCTTGTATTATATTCCTTGTTCTCTCTCTCCCTCTCTCTTTCTGTCTCCCTCTCTCTCTCTCTCTCACTCTCTGTCTATCGCTCTCTGTTTGTCTGTCTGTCTGTCTCTGTTTGTCTGTCTCTCTCTCTCTCTCTCTCCGTCTCCCTCCCTCTATGACTACCATTTTATGTGCTCTTCTTCTGCTCCCTCTTTTGATTTTTTTCTTTTCCATTTTTATTACTACACCAGTGCTTTTAAAGGACAAGTCCACCCTGGTAATTAAGTTGATTTGAATAAATGTAGAAAAAGAGAGAAACGGATTAGTGGAAGTTTGAGCAAAATCCGATAAGAAATAAGAAAGTTATGATTTCTTGAATTTGTAATCAATCAAACAAGCACAAATTGGCAACTCCGCAACGTATCTTGCGAGCTCCTCTCCCACTTGCTTAATACAGAAACTTTAATTTTCTTATTTTTGGATGAAGGGATTGATTTCTTTTACAGGTTTTGTGTAAATACATATGAGCAATGATTATATGTAAGGTGCATGTATGAATATTTTCTTTAGAGAAAATGGAAATTAATGATTTTTGGGGTACAGAGCAAATGGGAGAAGAGCTCGCAAGATACGTCACGGAGTTGCCAATTTTTGTTTGATTGATTACAGCTTTAAAAAATCACAACTTCCTTATTTCTTATCGTATTTTGCTTAAAACTTAACTGATCTGTTTCTATAATTTTTCTGCTTCTTTTAAAACCAACTTGTAATCAGGGTGGACTTCCCCTTTAAATACTCCTTTATTTGTTATTTGTTATTCTGTTTCTGCATCTTTTATTACTTTAATTTGATATCACCCTTTCCACTCACATTAATTTCATACTTTTAAATAATGAGACACGTCTTTATTTCGAAACATGAGCCAAAGAACGTTCTGTTAATACCACAGCCACACCAAGAAGACCGACGGCAGACCGATAACAGACCGAACAAAAAATTACATTGCCACCAATGACCAAGAATCGATCGGTTTGGAGTCGGTGTGCGGTCGGTGTGGGATCGGTTTGGCGGTGCGACTGTGGTATTACTTAGAAAAACTAGGGACCTACAGTGGTTTCAACGTATAAGGTCGTATTTATATTGAAAAACAAATATTTGGACTCCTTGTAGCACATACTTATGGATAATCTTAGATTACTTTTATGGCGTTCGGATTCATCTCAAAAGACTATTACTTTAATCAATGCTTTTGATTTGTATAGACACATCAGTCGTCAAAAGTCGATAAGTCGAAGCGTAGCCAGCGAGATAGAGGCTGAGAGCGTTGCTTCATTTCAAGAAGGTATGTTTGAAATTCAGGTTGCTCATTTTGTCATTATAGCTATGCATCGCATTTGCTATCTTTAAAAATCTATTTCCGCTTTTTTTTTTAAAGAGAGATATAGATGGAGAGATTAGGTTATGGTTTTCAGTTTTGGGTACAGCTTCCCAAAACTCACCTCATATTCCAATCTGCTTATAATCTGGAAACGAGGTGCGTGTCGACGATGTAATTTTAGTTTTATCTCATATCTAATGCATTTTGATAACGAAATAAAAAAAACGAGTAGCTCAAACCAAGTTTTAGAATTCAATCGTATATCATACAGGGAAATGTGAAAGTAACTAAATTATCGAAAACTTACCACTCTTTGAATGACTAATTAATTTAAATCCATTTATATTTTCATGAAGTTGGACAGCTAACCACCCCAGAGCGGGACAATGCATCGTTGACGTGGCAGACCTACCACGGGTACATCCAGGCTATGGGTGGATATTGTAATGCTACCGTGATCGTTCTCTCGTACTTTATTGTGATTGGCCTCCTGACGGTTAACACGTGGTGGCTTAGCTACTGGATTGAGAACAGTTTGAACAGACCGGTAATTTTGTTATTGCCAATAGTCCCAACAATTTGTTTTCAAGTTGATTGGTATGCGATTGTTGATATTTAACGGTAACACCGGTTTATCGGCAATTCATGTTAAAGAATACCATAATATAATCAAAAGGTTAATGTTATATGGAAAACACTTGTGCATGCACTCATCCACATGGATCGGCAAAGTTTGCTTTTATTTGTTTGCGTGATAAGAATGCCATATTAAAGTGATGATCATAAAATAAAATGGGGAAACACAATCCTGTGCGAACTCATATTCGACAGAACTTGTTTGCATGATAACAAATTCACATTTAAGTGACGCAAGCATTAAGTAGCAAATATGTTCCAACAAGGTCATATTTTGCTTAAATATTTGTTTTGTTTCTTAGTACAATGAAACCCTCGGCGATGAGTTCCCGACCTTGGTCAACGATCCTCAGCTCGGTTTCTACATGGGCATCTATGGCGGGTCGCTATTAGTCATCTTGATCTTAGCACTACTCAAGAGCGTAGTCTACTCAAAGGTAGATTAGGGGAGCGTTTCATCAAGTGTTCTGTCAGTGATTTTTACCGACAACTGTTATAAGCTACTGAAATCCTTGCATCTGGTTGGCTGAGAGCAAATTTGTCGGTAAAAATCACTAACAAAACACTTGATGAAACGCTCCCCTGATCTTAGATGCTTTACATATATCATGTAGTGGCGGATCCAGGAATTTGCAATAGGGGTAGAGGTAAAATAAATAAATAATTAAAGGGGCGCACGCCCTTGGTGCCCCATTAATTTCTCATCATTGTAGGTAGTAAGAATGTTCTAAGTTAGACATCAAATGAACATAATATTATGAGGCCTATTCAAGGGGCGAGGAAATCTACCTTGTATACTTGTGAGTCCCTGTGCATTAAACCCCGTCCCCCTGCCCCAGGATACAAAAAAACGCACCAAAACTTTGTAATGAAAATGTTATTTTAGTGTGAGCTCTAAGTTTATGTGAAATTAACTTTTTATTTTTTATAACCAACAAATCGAAAGGTTTGAAGCTAACTTCCAATTTTAGACTACTGAAGTATTCATTGGGATATTATAGCGTGCCTTTCATAATTTGCAATGTCTAAACCTCTGCTTATCAATGACCGTACCATTATTAAATTTATTTATTTAATATATTTTATTTTCGTTATTTTCTTATTGTATTTAATTGCAATTATTTTGTAGGTACTCTGAGCATCTGTAAAGATGGATATGTGCCCGTTATGAATACTGTTATTGTTATTATTTGTGATTAATATAATTTACTATCTATTCCCCTATTCCCCTATTCCCCTATTTCAGCTGACGATGCGAGCTTCATCGAGACTGCATAGCACTGTCTTCAGAAGAGTTATGAGAAGTCCTATGAGTTTTTTTGATACCACTCCGACGGGAAGAATACTCAACAGATTCTCCAAAGATATGGATGAATGTAGGTATTTCAATTCAATTCAATATTTATTTCCAAATCATTAAAAACACATGACACAAACGAAAACAAACGAAACAGAACAAACCATACACATACAAACAAAACAAGTTGAACATGAAAATAAAGCATTAACATAAATCATTAACATAAATCATTAACAGGCAAACGAAGAAATAAAAATAGTGTTGGTGTAAGGGTATGTACGCAATGATACTATGATGAATGGAACAAATTGAGTGGAAATAGAAAAGCCAAGAGGAAGGCTTGTTGAATCGCACACCCCCCAAAAATCTTGATCACTAATAAATTAAAGTAAGAATCTGGCCAGTACCGATTCATGAAAATATAGTTGAAAACTCAAAACTTAAACTTAAAAGGTATTTTCAAGAGTGTATAATATTCACTTCAACCTCGTCTAACTGAAAGCTCAGATTTCCATATGAATTGACCCAGGGAGCTTCCAGGATTCTCGTGTGGGGGGGGGGGGGATGCACAAGTCCGAAAATAATATGTCAAGCAGAAGAAAATAAAATATGTTTTCACATTTCCTGGTGCTTTTAAAAGGTTATTACAATGTAAAAACTGAAGTGCTACTTTTTCGGTGCTCGTATAGTGACTGCACCTGAAGTGCTGTTTTAGCACTTGCACGTGCTAATTTACAAGCAAAAAAAAAAATGTGACCGTGGCGAGCCTCGAACCAGGTTCCGCTGATTGAGAGGCGCTGATGTTACCGACAGACTAACAAACGCTTCTTGCAATCGAGCTTCGTCATGGGAGTCAAGTAGATAACATGAACTATGTGGTGTCGTAAATGCACTACGTTACAATAAGATCTGCTCTAAATCGTACGATGTGAGTTAGTCTAGCGGTAATGTCAGCAATTCTCGATCAGCGGACCCTGGTTCGAGGCTCGCCAGAATCACGATTGTTTTTTTAAACGAATGTTTAGCAGTTTAAGGAGCCGGTCCAGCTCCCGTGAAAGTGCTGAAATAGCACGCTGTGTGCATTCAAATAGCACTCTGAGTGCAGTCCCTATGCAAGCACTCAGAAAGTGCTAAATTCAGCCCTCTAGGTGCTGAAAACAGCACTTAATTTTTTAGAGTGTACGTTTGCAGGCGCATTTCTGGTCCTTTGTGGCCCGGCTTAGCCCCTCAGAGAGTCGGACATTCTATGTATTTGTGTCTTGTAAAAATAAGGATGAGGAAGTTTGTATAAAAAAGGACATAATGCACCAGACTTTAATTTTATTTTAATTATGTGCACCAAACGCACCTACTCTCTTACACTTTTAGTAAGTTTTATGTAGTGCATGTGTATGTCATTTCAAACCGCTCAAACCGGACTGGAAATTAATTTTTTATTTATAAAACTGAGTAATGACTGTATGGGCACAACTAGACTTGTACTCTCACATAATATTTTGTTAAAGATATCTTGTTTCATACAAATAAAGTCCTTACTCCCATAGGCTTTCGTCCAGTAAGTTACTGGACGAAAGCCTGTGGGCCAACACTTGTAAAATGCAACGCTTTCACGGGGCATTATCATTGTTTGTTTAGATATCATGTCCAGTGTCTGAGCAGAACATCCTTCTCTGATTAATGATACCCTCTCATATAACTGTACTTCGGGATTCGCCGACACCCATGCCATGGAAGTTTGAAAGTTTCGGAGCACCAATTAACGTTATCTTTCTTCCCCTCTAGTGGATGTCTTGCTCCCGATCAACTTGGAGCTGTCGTTGATGAGCATGTCACTGATCTTCGCCTCGCTCATCACCATCTCCGTGGTCTTTCCGTACTTCCTAGCCGCTGTCGTACCCATCCTCCTCGTCTTCTACTTCATCATGAACTTCTACCGGAAGGGCGTCAATGACCTCAAGCAGATCGAGAACGTGAGCCGATCACCGTGGTTCTCCCACATTGGTTCGACCGCCATGGGCCTCGCCACCATCCACGCTTACGACAAGACAGCCGATATCATCAACAAGTAAGTTGGATTATGACAGACGACGTGATTGAAGAATTCACACTGCCATGTCAGGATTATTAATTTCTAAGACACATGCTCCGGCGACAAGTGTTCCGAGGTCAATATCCCACA
Source organism: Heliocidaris erythrogramma (assembly GCA_025617745.1). Lineage (NCBI taxonomy): Eukaryota > Metazoa > Echinodermata > Echinoidea > Camarodonta > Echinometridae > Heliocidaris > Heliocidaris erythrogramma. Next base: position 32,352,270 of record CM046871.1, on the reverse strand, counting down.
CGAATCGAAATCCTAAATCCAACCCTTAACGAAACACAATATACCTAACCCTAACACTGAACCTAAACTAAAATTCAATTGCAAGCCTATCCCTAACCCTAACCCTATGTATTTGATGGAAGACAACCCGGAGCAATTGTCGCTGGTGCAAATGTCTTGTGACTGATCATGGTTAAGTTTTGGACATTGTTGGGGTGTTTTTTTTTCTTTAATTCTCTCACATCATGTTATAATTTTTTTTAAATCCATGGACAATCGAATTTGATGATGATCTATGATTAGTTTACATTATCTGATTATTTTCTTATGTAACTGTCAATCACATGTGTTCTCTATCTGCTTCTAGATTTATCGACCTACTCGACGTCAACGCTCACCCTATGATGCTGTTCCGCATGGCTAACCGATGGGCCGGGGCACGCTTGGAGATTCTGGTAGTCCTGATCGTAACGGGGACGAACCTCATGGTCGTCCTCACCAAAGGAACTATTCCTACTGCCACCGCTGGACTGGCGATCTCGTATGCTATACAGGTAAGATCGCATACGACACTACTATGGTGTATGGCGAGGTGACTCCCGTCCATCCCACTCTAAATTTTTCCACCATATTCGTTAGGTTGGAAAATCATACATATGTTTTTAACAAAGACAAGTGTATAATGAAACGTTCCGTCCTGCAATTATCAGAGAGATATGCATCAAAAGGAAAAGTTAAATTCTAATACTAATCATCTATTTACATGCAAATGTAGTTGTATTATTATATATCTTATTGAATTTTACAGACGCGTATCAGCCAGATCAGCTTATTTACGTATGGGAAACGACCTTAAAAATAGCCATCCAAGAGATGCGACTGATGCAGGATCGAACCGTTTTTAAATAGCAGACTTGAGAGTCAATATTGCTAGACCCTCTGACTATACATTATCACAGTAAATAGTGCGGTGCTTTAATATTCCGCTCTTGTTCGAATTTTTTGAAAAGTAGCATATTCGTTACCACGGTAACCCCTCTTTCTACTTGTATTCCTTGCATCGTGCAGCTGACAGGTATGTTTCAGCTTCTGATGAGCACCCTAGCTGAGACTGAAGGCAGGTTCTTCTCTGCAGAGAGAATTCTTGAATATAACAGGGTAAGAGTACTGGTGCCAGATAATACTGATAATACGTTGTGATGGAATATATCACTGAATCACTCAACTGGAAGGACTTTATAATTTGTATTAACTTTAACAGTTGAGACTGTATACATTCTAAATCGTTTTGTGGGGGGAACTGTTCCTGATCGAGGTTCCATCGAATCGTATTGAGTTGATGGAGCCGGCGTATGTTCCTGAAGTACCCAAAATAACTCAATACAACTTTTAGTAGGCTTACACCACACGATGCATGCCTAACCACAGATATAATCGGAAAACCCATATCCCGCTCCAAGAGTTATCCCAACACACCTCTGTTTAATTTTTTAAAAATATCTTATAAATGTCTGGATAGCCACTAGAATCAGTTAGGATGTAAATGTGTCATAACATGATAATAGTGTGCAAGAAGTCGTATTAAACTTTAAACCAATGTGGTGTTTTTATACTCAACACTAGTCCTTGGAATCTGAGGCCCCCGAAGAGATACCAAATAACCGACCAGCCAAGGAATGGCCAAGCGAAGGCAAGATCCGATTCGAGGATTATCGCATGAGATACCGTGAAGAGCTTCCTCTAGTTCTGAAAAGGGTGAACTGCACTATCAAAGCTGGAGAGAAAATCGGTATTGTTGGACGTACCGGATCTGGTGAGAACACATTTTCAAATTTGGCAGGAATTAATAATAATAATAATAATAGCTGTTTCTTATAAAGCGCCTTTCCAGTTACAATGTAACCGACCAAAGCGCTTCCAGCATTATTACCCCGGTCTACACATTACAGTGGACAATCTCCACTCCTCCGGGGAGCATTCCAGCCAGTCGCCTGTTTCAAAGCGCGCAAATGCTAATCCATGTAACCACAGTGACGTTCGCATTCTACCGGGTACCCATCACCTATAGGTGGAGAGGAGCAATGTAGATAAAATACCTTGCTCAAGAGCATAAGTGCCGTGCTGGGGTTCGAACCCACGACCATTGCCAGTCAAGTAATTAAACAAGTGATTGGAATCTGAGGCCCCCGAAGAGTGAAATACCAACTGATATGATGTCGTAAATTTCCTCTTGCGATCGATAACAAACAGACTGATAGCTGTGTGTGCGCATGGATTTGTGCGAATCTCAATGGGATTGCTGTGCGGTGCGCTTCGTCACTAAAAAAGATGACCGGTAGCCTCAACTTTGTGTTTCCTTCTGAATTTTTCCACTAAAATTTATCAGAAATTATGGATGAAACATCAAAATATTTTAGCACATATAACTTTTGATACAAGTGGAATCAGTCCATGATGACACATCCAGCAAGTTTTATTCCAAGCTTCTTTTTGGTACCATTTATATTGGGCCTATCGTTAAAGTGAGTTCTATCTGTGATTGTTATAGGAAAGTCTACGATCAGTGTTGCGCTATTCAGACTAGTAGAAGCGGACGACGGTTCGATCACCGTTGACGGACTCGACATCAGTACGATAGGCCTGACCGACCTCCGGTCCAAGATCTCCATCATCCCTCAAGACCCAGTTCTCTTCATTGGAACTGTCAGGTAAGAACAAATCATTGTGACCAGTAGCGGATTTACACTCTGAAAAACGTCTAGTCATTTTTGGACCAGATCGCCTGGTCACATTTAAAAAATCAGATTCTAGTCTAGACGGAAAATGTTGTCTCTCGTTCATTTAATAGCCTCTTATTATTTTGACAGGGTCGGCTATTTACTTAGAAACAGAAACGCTCCTATCACTCTGCTGTGCAAACTGTCTACACGCCGGCGTGTAAGTTAGCCGGTATGTT